>OZ010796.1:441518446-441882446 GCA_963932465.1 Maratus speciosus | reverse complement strand
ATTAGGCTTAGATTATGAAATTCTCACCAACAATAGCTAATAAGAACTTTATTTTTTTCATACAATGAAATGAAATATATTAATGAGCCATTTAAAAAAACATAACTGAGTAAAAATCCATTTTCAGCACTTGTTGGTCCCATAACACTTTTTGATGCATTATATTTATTGAATTTTGCATTTAAATAGCACACAATGGACCTTATTAACATTAAATAATTACATGGCGATCCCAGTATATTTGTGAGAGTTAGAAAGTGGAAAAATAGACAAACCAAAACTATTCAACTTACTGAATAAACACTTTTCAACCATGTTGAAAGTGTTAAAAATGAGAATATTTTCTCATTGTTTTATATCTTAGCCATTTTGTTATTAAAAATAAATAGATAATTAAAACTATTTCTTACATGATAAACAAAGCAAGTAAATACTTGAAATACCATTTATAATAAAATCATATAGTCAAATGAAAACAACAAATTTTTAATAAATTTCTTTTATTTGACAGTACAAGTTACAGAAACAAAATAAAACTTCTTTATATTATAAATATTATTACATAACAAAATTTATTATTGAATATATTGATTACTACGTATAATAAATAAAATAACATTGACACAATGCTTTGCAGGAAACTTTATTGATCTGCAGAAACAGATATTTATATTTTAATTTAAAAGAAAGATAAAGCATTTGTAAAAATTGAGTAAAAATAGATGGTACTTTTCTGTTATATGGACACCATTGTTGCCAAGCATAATAGTTGACACAAAATGAAAATCACGTAAATTGAAACATTTGAAAAATACAAGAAAAAACATTGTCAATAGTAAAGTGAGCTTTTTTAAAAATATAACATTTGAAAATTACAGACTTTTAAGAACTATTTTATTAAATCACCAATATATACTTAAAATAAATGAACAAATAACTGTTATACAATAAAGTAATAAAATAAAACTCATATTAAACTACTGGTATAAAATTAAAAATATCCTAGCATTGCAGTAAACATTTCATTGATCAAAGATCAGGATAGAAATAATTGGTGCATTAAGTACCAAATAGACTGTATAACTAGCGAAATTGTGAACTATTAAGACAGGTTTTATTTTATAAAGTGGGATAATCAATTAATAATTTTCAGTTAGTATATTAATTAAAAAGTAATAAATAGTACATCAAAATTAAAAAGCATGTTTCTTGACATACTTAAACAAAAAAAAAAAAAAAAAAAAAAAAAAAAAGAGAGAAAGAAAATTTCAGTTGATCAATTGAAATAAACAATAATTGGTAAATAATATTTAGTGAGACAAAATGAAATAAGCCTCATTCAAACTGCTAAGAATATCAGCAGATTTGAAGACATCAGAAATGCAAGTGATTTACACTCCTGTTCTATTAAAAAGAAAACCTTTATGGTTTACACATCAAAATTTCTAAAAACATTACAATACTGTATTTACTACTCATAAATAAGAGAAACTTATTGTGTGGGCAGAATATAGGCAAGACAAAATAGCTTTTGGACTATTGGTGCTAAATATTTATATAATTAGAAACATCTAAACAGAGCTTAAAATTATTCAGTATCTGTATTTACTCAAGTAAGATGGAGTGATGAAATCAGAAAAGTAGCCGGTCTAAATTGGATGACTAAGGCACTACACAGGAAAGAGGAAACATTGGAAAAATCTGGGGGAGACGTACATCCAGCAGTGGATTGAAAACGGTTGTTGTTGTTGTTGATGATGATGATGATATCTCATTATGTCACATGCCAAGAGATAACAAAAAAGTATGATATATTTGAAAGTGTAATATAACCTGAAGACATTTTTTAAAAAATAAGAAGAAAGATAGAAGTAAATGTCTTATATTTGCCCCCAGAACATTGTTTAAATGCATGTTGCAACTTTTTAAAGCAAAATTAAGAACACAGACTCATTTATTGTAATCAGAAAATTATTATAAAGTACAAATAAACAGTAAAAATTACAAACAAGTACAAATAAAAAGTAAAAATTATGTAAAAGTATTAACGAGTACAACTTACTTTTTTTTTCAGGCAGGGGGGAGATCATGAATAAAAAGAGGGCTACATCTGAATAAACAATGTAATGCAAATAAGAAAAATCATAAGTGAGGCTAGTTTCCATGTTAAAATGGCTATGAGTCGCCTCACAATAAGAGCCTATGATAGTAGTAACGGGAGAACACAAACTAAATGTTAAACCAATGGCAGTGTTCTTTTCAAAATTCTTATCTGCATTTCGATACTTTGATTTTTTTTTTTTTTTTTTAGGCCTAGGTTACCTGAGGCTAATATCTAATCAAATATCTTTATTTTTTTTTTTATGTGCAGTTTTTTTTCTCTGAGGGCACTTTTAATTTTGGAACAGGATCTGAAACTGAAATTTTCCTCTGAAAAACTGTACCTGAAATAAAGAGTAAAAAGATACCAAATTAGACATTGACCTCAAATATCCCATGCAAAACAAAAACAAAAATCATTTTAAAATACTGAAATGTAAACAAGAAATTTATAAAGAAAGTTGCCATTGGTTTAATATTAGTTTGCGCGCATCGTTGCATAACTAGCATCATTCGCATTGCATCCATTTAATTTTAAATATAAGTCATTCACTCATTTCATTTAAAATACATGTTGCATACATTTAAAATATATATGCCTTTCACCCATTTCAATTAAAATACAGAGAAAAAGAAATAACTATAAAATTATCATCAAAATATTGTTTCTAATTTAGTAAAAAAAAGCTGTTATTGGCAAGATTTGTGTATGACTAACATAAAAGTACCAAAAATACTCTAAAGTTGTTAATAAGCATTAAATAGTTTAGCCAGCATGAGTATAATAGTCATTGTAGAATAATTTAAATTGAAAAAATATGAGAATATGCTTTCCACAAATGGAAGGCTTGAATAGAATGCAATTATTTATAAAGGTTATTATTTATTTATTTTTTTTTTAAAGGAGTAGGAAGAGATAATACAGCTGATGTGCAATATGTGTTACAAATAAGAATCATTATTTTCTATGCTGAACTTATCTTAAACTGTATACTAATTACAACTTAAGAAAATAACCAAACTATATGAATGATATCTGTGGCAACTATGGTGAATTAAATTTTTCCACACACTTTTGAACTAAATTCTGATTCAATAGCTATTAGCATTAACATCTCAAAATTAATCTTCTGAGCTAAAAAAAAACGTAATGTGATATACTTAAAACTTCTTAGTTAATTCATATATTTAAAATAAAGTATGAAGTTACCCTTTACTTGCAAAATATATTATAGGGGAAATATAAATTCAGTAAGCTAAATCTAAAAGCATGGCTTCCAATTTCATTGAATTTTTCTGTAACGAATTTTAAAGAATTCAGTAATGCAAAAATTTAGAAGACTCTTTTCAAACTATAGCCTTTTATGGCACTGGATATCATTGGTGCACCCACGAAAGAGCTGAAACCCCTCCCAGGCTAGACATTTAATTTTTTTTAATTATGAGAGAGTTGCTATTATTTTTTAATAGGTCCTTAAAAAATCAGAATTTTTGAAAAGATATTCATTTTGTCACACAATTTTTTTCTCTTTTATTTATTATTAAATTCAAAATATTAGCATGTTTAAAATTTACTTAAAAATTTAAGGTACTTCTTAACTATCCCGTCGACCAATTTCGCCAAATTATACAAATCGCCAAACCACTCGCCAAAATTATACACATTGACATAAATTTTATTTTAAATAACGAAAGAACAAATAAATTAGTAAAACATTAATAAAAATACAAATAACACATCGAATTAATGGTTTTAATGGCCATTATTGGCATTTAATCTTACAATTTGGCGACAGTAATTTGGTCGACGGGATAACTAAGAAGTACCAAATTTAATACCCCATGCAACTTATTGCTATCTTTAACCTTCATAATATTTTGATAATTAATAATAAAACTTTAAATTGTTTGATTGCAAACACAATGTAAAACTATTCAGATGCAGAAACACACCAAAAAATCACAAAAACTAAGATATATTTTAGTACAGTTATTTTATTACGTAATATGTTAAAAGCATTCAGAATTAGCCCCACCAAAACTTTCCAGAGCTTTATCTGACTCTGCTCAAGTCAGCAGAAAAAATTTAAGTCAGGACCTCATCCGGCACGGCTCATCAAATCAAATGAAAGGAAGAGCTCAGCAGCAGGCCAGGCCAAATCTGGGCACATATAGGCCTCTAAAATATTTGTAGCCCCCTCCAAAGCATAATCCTGGATGCGCCACTGCTGGATATGTATATTAATTCTAATTTGGGGAGACATTGAAAAGTAAATTACAAACATTGACTGAGCAAAACAAACAATGTCACTAAATTTTATTTTCGAGCTCAGAGATCTTTAAAAATTAGGCTTAGATGTGTTATTATCCCGGGGTGCGCCATCTTGGATTTTTTCTTGCATGAAAACTCCTTTTTCGCCAAATAGTAATGTCGCCAATGGTTAAATATTGTTGATAGGTTAATATAATATTGAAAAAAAAAGGAATATAATGATTATAACTATATAATAAAAAAATAATTTTTAATTCAAGCCAAGAAAAAAATCCAAGATGGCAGACCCCAGGATAATAACACATCTGTTCCAAAAATTACTATATTGATACTGATGCATTTTAACAGAATTCCAAAATACACATATGCTTCTGATAATTTCAATAATTTATGCTAATTAAATAAATAATTCATCTCACTTTAAAAAATTGTAAATAAACAACCTAAATTATAACCTTGATAATAATGGCAATACATTTTGGATTATTTCAACATTAGTAAATATTAAATCGAATACATTATAAGGTACATATGCAGCTTAATAATTATTAAGCAAATGAAGTTATAATGTTAATAATATACATAATACATTTTAGATTATTTCATATTAAATAGACTAATATATGCAGCTTAATAATTATTAAGCAAATGAAATTATAACCTTGATATAATCATAATAAATTTCAATATTAGTAATATTAAATGATTATATATATATGCAGTCTGATAATTACTAAGCTGATATTAAATTATAATTTATAATTATCCAGAGACACCATTTTAAAAGTTTCATTGAAATGGGGAGAGTTATAATTTAATGTTATAGTATACAACTAAGAAGAAATCTACATAATTATATTCAAATATATTTTTTTAACTAGCCAAAGCAGTCATTAGATGATAAAAGTACCCGATTTTCAGAATATTGTTATATCAAGGGTTTATCAAATAATTTTATGACCTTAAACTTCTTTAAACAGTTCTTAAACATTTTTTGAAACATCAAATTCCTTGAAAAGTGTGTGTGTGCACGGGGAGAGAAGAGATTAACTGCTCCTCTCTAATATGATACTCATACACTTAATTAAAGGTCAAAACTGGGAAATTTCATTACTGGCCAGTGGCCAGTAGTACCAGTTTTTCTTTAAACTAGCGGCCACTGTTTTATTTAAAAACACTAAACAGTAAACTTTTGTTAAAATTTTTATTAGTATTAGGGGAGAAGGGGGCTAGTGTGGACAATTTTTATAAATTTTGCAAAAAAGTGCACTAAATACCATTTTTCACACTTCAAGTATTTTTTTTACAAGAATTTACTATTTTATCTTTGATTTGGTTGATATATTAAATTATTTGGCAATACAGTTATTTATTAATATTTAGGAAAAAAAAAATTTTTTTTGTCCACACTAGCCCCATGTGGTGGGGCTAGTGTGGACAAGCTAGAATACTGATTTAGACAATGTAATACAACTCTTATAAGTGTTTGCAAAACCATTATAAAATAAATTTGAACCTAAACAACATAGTAAATATATTAATCATAATAAAATATAACTTAATTAATGTTATACCTAATATTTTTTTGTTATTACTGAGGACTGCAGTTGGGTATGTTATAAATCTATTTCAAAGATAAAATTAAATACATTAGTACAAAAGTACAAAACACTTGTCAAAATAAAAAGGTATGGAAGTATTTACCTATCTTAAAATCTTAAGTTTGTTTACAAGGTTAAAGTATTTGTCAAAGCAACTAAATGTTTTTCATTAGTGTTTACACAGCCAGGAAATTGCATAATAAGCTTGATGGCTTCTTGAATAATGTCTGGCTGTGAGAGTTTTCCAATAACGTTTATTTGTGAAATATCATTTTCAATATAAATAAAGTGGTTTTTCTTAGAGCTAATACTCTTGAGTCACTGTTTCATACTCAACAACAGAAACAGACTTTGAATAACTGCTGCATATTTATAAAATCTCATCTGCTGTGGATGGACTTCTTGCAAATTAAAGAAACTTGAGCCAATGCAAAATCTCCTGGCTTGGTTGTTTTTTTCAATCATTTCTATTTCTTCAATTTCTAATTCATCAACTTCCATGTCAAAAGGCTGTTTCCACAGTCTTCTCGTGTGCTTACCTACCTAATCTTTTGTAGTATTTGGGCATTCACGGTCAATAACATAGCTTCAAAAAAAAAAAAAAAAAATAATAATCATTTCAAAAGGCTAATCAATTTAATGGGATAATTCCAGGTTTTTTCAAATCTTGATATAATATTACTTAGTGTAAATAATTTAGATATATGCTTTTGCTGCTAAGGAACGAATATCAGACTGATACTGTTTTGCCAGGATAATTTAATATCCAGTCATTAAATGTAACTTTACACATTCCTTTGAATACACCATAAATTCAGGGATGAGAACTGCAAAAAAGCAAAAAGACTGAAACCACACGCAAACAAAAAATTGTACCACATTTTATCCGTGAAAGATACTTTAAGAAATAAAATCAGGGTCTGATTTCCGGGCAAATGGAGACAAGCGCACAAACCTGTATACTACATTACAGGAGTGAAAATACCCAAATTACACACAGCTCTTAAAACATTGAGTGTAGGTCATGTGAAATGCTCGACATATCAGAATCATGACCGCTCCTGAAAATTAAATAATTTAATTAAGAATAGAGTTTTGTGTGTCATAACTTTAATAAATTTTTTAGCAAAAAATATGAAAAACTTAGTGAAAATCACAATGGTTAGTTATTTTTGGTCACACGGGCTAATTGGACCAGGACCTACAGCCAGCTTAATGTGAATTCTGAATCAGGAGCGATTCTGAGTAAAAAAAAAAAAATTTGAAATTTACAACAAATTTTCTGAAAGGTTACAAAAGAGGGGGGAAGGGGAGGATACACTAAAAGCACTAAATACAAGAATTTTTTCGCGCCATTTTGACGAAATTTGCCGCTTTTTCGCGATCTTTTGACAAAATTTGCAGTTTTTTCGCGATTTTTTGACGAAATTTGCCGTTTTCTCGCGATCTTTTGACGAAATTTGCCGTTTTTCGCGATCTTTTGACGAAATTTACCGTTTTTTCGCAAACTTTGCCGTTTATTCGCGATCTTCTTATGATATTTGTAGTTTTTTTCGCGATCTTTTGACAAAATTTTGCTTTTTTCGCGATTTTTTGACAAAATTTTCTGCTTTTTCGACAAAATTTTGCTTTTTTCACGATCTTTTGACAAATTTTTCTGCTTTTTCGCGATCTTTTGACGAAATTTTCTGCTTTTTCGCGATCTTTTGACGAAATTTGCCACTTTTTCGCGATCTTTTGACGAAATTTGCCACTTTTTCGCGATCTTTTAACGAAATTTGTCATTTTTATCGCGATCTTTGGACGAAATTTGCCGTTTATTTGAGATCTTCTGACGATATTTGTAGTTTTTTGCGATCTTTTGGTGACATTTACCGCTTTTTCACGATCTTTTGGCAAAATTTGCTGCTTTTTCGTAATCTTTTGACAAAATTTGTCACTTTTTCGCGATCTTTTGACGAAATTTGCCGTTTTTTCATCACCTTTGAATGTTCTTTCGAAATCGGAAGGAAAGCGGAATCGATAGGAAAGTGAAAATTTCGGAAAATAACAAAATTTTGCAGGAGAAAAATACGGAAACCTCGAAAAAAAGGCGGAATTTCGAGAAAAAAAAAAAGCGGAAATTCCTTGAAATAACAAAAAAGCGGAAATCCGCCAAAAGACGGAAAATTCTCATCCCTGTAATTGCAACATCTAGTGGTTGAAGTTTATGGGAAGAATGTGATGGGAAAGACAGTAACACAATGTAATTTTCCTTCCCATATGTGTAATTGCTACAAGAGTAATGCGTGAATTATGATTATCCAGAAGCAAAAAAACAAGGTGTTCAATATCAGATTTTGTGTGTTCTTGTATGTGGTGTAAAACAGCTGGAAATAGTTCTTTCACCATCCACCCGCTTTTTGAAGGCTAATCTAGACTTTCAGTTGGCTTTCAGCACCAACAAGAAAATAATCCTTATAATTTACTCTAGGATACATCCTACCTATGCTATTATAATGGACTAGCATTAGTGATTTAAATAAAAAATGTTTATCAAACTAAATTCTACTATGTGTGTATTCTACACTTAAATTCAGTTATTACTTCACAAATGAATCTAATTTAGTATACAAATAGCATAAAATGTGATATATTTATATACCTAAATAATATTTTTACAACTGAAAGCTGAATGGGGCTAGTGTGGACATGTCCACACTAGCCCCACCACCATGTGTCCACACTAGCCCCATGGTGCCATTTATTTTTTTAGGACTAACACTGGTAAATGTAAACCATGAAGAGCAAAAGTGAATATAAAAAAAATATACTGATTAGATTCATTTATAATATAATATCCCCTTTCATTTGAAATAATGAATATAAATAGTCTAATTAGTAATTAAAAAACAAACCATGAATTTACTTTTTCACCATAAAAACCCTTTTTTATAAATTGCAAATGAACTATGAAATTTATTCTCATGTAATTACACATGGAAGTGTATATCAGTGTTGTCAATCTACAAAAATTTACAGAGCAACTTTTAACTAAAAAATAACAGAATTATTCAAGTTGTCCACACTAGCCCCCTTCTCCCCTAATCTAAAATTGAATAGCACAAATAAATATACAAATATAAACATACTGCAACCAGAAAAAATAGAATAACATTATGAAATGCAAAAAAAAATTTACCCTCTCCTTGTAGGAAAGTGGCCATAAGGTGGCCGATGACAGCCGATTTTTTAATAGCCACTTTTTCTCATTCACCCTGCCCTGTGGCCAGTAGCTAGTGCTAATTTTGACCTTGACACTTAATGTTTTTATAAAATATAGCTTGCTTATACATAACTACATGCTTAAAAAAAAAAATGATCATTTAACACGATTTTATAAATCTGAAAGCTAATGCGAAAGAAACCTTGGTTAAAAATTAATTATAATAAATTATAATTATTGTGTTACAAATTGACATAGCTTTAAGTGATTCTTTAAGATGCAGATCCATTTTATGAGAAAAATGACTTTATATAAAACAACATGACTTTATGTAAAACAACATTTATAAATATACAATGTAGTGTTTAGAAAAGTAACTTACTTACAAGTACCTATTACTGAAAACTCATATCATCAAAAACAAGCATGAAAAAGTCCCTTAATAGGATATTTACAAAAGTGAAAGCGGGGTCAACAGGTAGTAATCAACAAGCATACGCGTAATTCTTGAAAAAGTCCCATTGAAAACATTCTATAATTTAAATAAATAAATAAATTATAAGAATCATAATAAACTGATTAAAACAACATAAATAATGTAGAATGCATTTTAAAATTCCCTTTTTTAAGGGAACAGAAAATGTATTAAAAAATTACATACTTACAGTCAGTCATAATAAGTTAATACTTACTGGTCGAGTAAACATTTACGACTGTTCCTGATTGACGAGTTTCAAAAATAGCACATAGTTGAAGGGCATTGGAAGAAATTCCATTTTCTTGCAGAAGACCACAAATGGTAGTCGCTTATTATACAGAACTACACACCTGTGTTCCCCTGAGAGCAAAAAAACATCGTAAAATGTGCATCTATCCTGACACCAGCAGATTCTCCAGACACTCTGTATTAAAACTTTTATGGATTTTGAAAGTTTTTCAAACTCATTCTGAAAAAAAAAAAAAAAATATGAATTTTTCCGATTTAAGCCACCCTTGGTCTGGAAAAAGGTGGGGAGGGGTGAAAAAAATTCATATTCTGGGTTTTACAGTTTTAATTATACTACTACTGAACAATTACTAAAGAAAATTTCAGAAAAATAGCATCTCAAATTTTTAAAAAGAATAAGGGGTTTATTAATAGTACCTAATAACTAATAGTAAAAACTGTTTATTTAAAAAACAGGTTTGTTCATTTTAACAGAAGTTAAATTTTATATCTCAATTTTTTTTTATTTTTTTTTGGGGGGGGGGGATTACACATTTATTTATTTAATGCCTCATTATTTAATAACATCTGCATTTCTAATTAAATAACTCACGGTTAATTTTAGAATCATCAAATTGATACATTTCCCGTCAATAAAATAAACTTTGATTGTAAGAAATAAAAGTTAATACTCACTTTTTTCCGATGAAGAAAGATTTAAAAGTAAATTTAGAGCAAAACTATTATTTTATACAGATGAAACATTATTTGAGGCCCCTAACAAGACTCCAATAGGCACAGGGCCCTGGGCAACCACCCTTTTTGCCTGATGAATGTGCCAACCCTAACAGTAAATATAATTCATGTACTACAATGCATTTTCAGGGAAACATTTTAATAAAAAATTAAGATTGATAGCTATACATTATACAGCAAAGGAAAGTTTAATATAGAACTTAAAGCCATGGTTACATTTTTAAAATGGAAAACATGGAAATGAACAATTTTCTTCTATTTACTGCTATACCCTGCAGTTTTATAAAGGCTATGTAAAATTCCACCAGCCTTTTTAGAAAAACTACTCACTGCT
Source organism: Maratus speciosus (assembly GCA_963932465.1). Classification (NCBI taxonomy): domain Eukaryota; kingdom Metazoa; phylum Arthropoda; class Arachnida; order Araneae; family Salticidae; genus Maratus; species Maratus speciosus. Next base: position 441,871,472 of record OZ010796.1, on the reverse strand, counting down.
GGTAAGTACACTAAAGAAGTTTCTAAATCTGATCAAAGTGAGAGTTTTTCCATCAATTTTACATTGCAATAAAAATTATAAAATCAAACACATTAAAAAGTTGTTTTATTTATTTTTTGGCCTTAATATTTTATTTAAGTTAGCATAACACGAAAGCTAAATAATAGTGCAGTGTACAGAGAAGGATTGAACACATTAAATTTTTTCAAGAATAAAAAACTGGTCAAACTATTAAGAGTTGTTTCTTTCACACCATTTTACTGGCGAGAAATCATAAAAAAAAATTTAAGAGGGAAAAAACTCAAACAATTATTCAAAAAAGCACAAGGAATATTTATAAAACTAAAAACAATGCGGGAATTTGAAGATACGGAGAAAATTTATCAATGATCAATTTTACATAATACGAAACGGTCCACAGTGTTCTAATTTTTTTTTATGGTGATCTTCAAAAAAGTGTTCCACTTTAATGTGTAACACATGATAAATTAATGACAATTGTCGTCATTTAAGCACAACAGCAATTTAGTATCTTCATAACACATTAAATACTAACAAAAAGATTAAAACAGACCAGAAATAAAATGATGTTTGAATATCCAGAAATTTTTTCTTTTTGATTCTGTTAAAGCATCTATTTTCAAGGCAGCCAATCACTTTGAATGTCTACTGTACGTTATTTCATAGTGACTTTTTCTAATCCCAGGAAAAGCTAAAAAAAAACATTTTCAGTATTATCATTATCATTACACCCAACAACTTTACAATATCTTACCATTGTTTAACCGAATACTTATCCGAATTTGATAACTCTTGAATAGTCTTCCACATCTGCCTTGAAAGGAGTCGAGAAACGCGATATTTACTAAAATCGCTGACAATATAAAAATGACAAGACAATTTTAAGCCTGCGTAAAATGTGGATAAATTATAGCACACTTGGCAATGATATCAAGTGAGATAAAGAGCCAAGATGGTAAACAGAAATACACTAAAAAGATGCTCACAAGATGGGCAGTAGATTGCGCAGATAGGAGATTTTGGTGTCCATGTTTTTGACGTCTTTCGAGTACATTTATATTTTATAAGTAACTACCATTCCATATTTAAAGTTTCTAGCCTTTTCAGCATCACAGAAATCACAATTTAGACAGTTTTTTGCTCCTGCAACCCTCTGGTGGTAGTGGCATAGGCATAAAATATAGCTTATGTTTGAGCAGGTTCTATCATCAACAATTCGTCATCATTATTTTTTATATCGGTTTGGTATTTGATAAGATTGCATAAAAATTGTAATTTAGAACGCTTTTCAAAAATACATCTGCTTCAAGTAATTTTCCGTGTAATTGCAATGACCCCAATCTAAAAAAATATATAAACAATGATCATGGACATATAATCACTGGAAATCTTAATATTGTTAATGATTTGAAATTGAAAAAACTAATGGGTTTTGGTACTAAATATAGACTTCCATCTAAATTTACTGTTAAATCTATAATCAAACAGTTTACATATGATATAGATATTTTTATATATAAAATTTCAATCTATTACAATAAGCCTATTGCATATTTTAATCAATGGAAAATATTAGTAATTGAAAAATTAACTATGGCTTTAAAAATAAGATTTATGATTTGGTTTCTATTAACCCAAAGCATATTTTCCAACAAATAACTAAATTACAAAAAAACTACGTTATTACATATGTAGACAAATCTCCTAATAATTATGCAATCATATGTAAATCTTATTATCACCAACTTCTTACAACCTGTATTTCTTCTAATAAATCTTTTCAAAAAACTAATGAAAATGTAATTGTAAATAATCGTAAAATTCAAAGTTATTATAAACTATTAAATATTCTATCTACTAATTTTAATTATCCTTATTTAGCTCTAATTCCTAAATTTCATAAAACTCCAATTAAATTTAGGACTGTAACTATTGGTTGCAATACATATAATAATAAAGCCAATAAACTACTATTAAAAATTCTTAATCAATTATATATACTTACTACAAACACTGATAATACACATTGTATAAAAAATAGCTATCAACTGGTCGCTATTTTAAAAAATCTTAACTGTGTATTTAATATAACGACATACGACTTCAAAGATCTTTTTAATAATATAGACTTATTAGATTTACATAATATTATAAATGCATTATTTAAAAAGTATTATAAAAAACTGGAATTACCATCTAATATTGATATCGCTTTGGCTCGTAAGTTTTCCTCCAATCAGAGGACTCTCCCCCAGCTACGTCACAAGAATCCAAGAAACGAAACTAGGGTCGAAATTTGCCTTAGCTCTATGGCTCTATGCAGTTAATTGCTATACAAATCTAATTGAATAAAAATTAATAATACTTTTTTTTCGCGTGTAAAGAAATAAGAGACCTTAGTTTATAAAACTATATGGAAAGAAAATTATTAATTTTTAAAAACTTTACAGTGACGCAGGAGGAAAAAATAAATAAAACAATTTTGGAAGGAAAAAAATTATAGCTGCACTATAGTTCTTATTATTTTCTCTTTCTCTCTTATTTTATTAGTATACATATAGATATATATATATTTATTAAATATGAATTGCCTATTTCCAAAATTTTGTTTTAGATTATTTATTAAATTATTAAAATTGTGGGTTGCAACTTTAATTCATTTAATTAAAATGTATGTTTTAATAAATAACTTCTACAAATTAGAAAAGAACAAAACAGTAACTTCTCAGAATTACGTTTATAAAGCCTAATAAAATTTTAAATATCTTTAAATTGTGAAAAACTTTAAAAAAAAAATGTATACAACATATGAAATTATTACTCTTTAAAAAAATATTTATGAAAAATACATAGTGCAATTTTACAGGGTTCTTTAAAACCAAGAATTAGCTATGTGCAAAAGCTGATACAAATGAGGGGGGGGGGGGGGGAGAAATTAGCGCTCTCAATAACTAATAACACCATGATTTTTTTTGTTGTTGTTAAAAATATAATATACCATAATTAAAAAAAAAAAAGCATATTTACAATATTTCAAGCATTCACATATTATATTAATTACAACATAAAGCATTTTATTTTCTATAATAAAGACAACTACACAATAGTTTTTCTTATTTTATTTGATGCACGATCTCCATTGTGAAATTTAAATTTTCTGTTTACTTAGAATCCTTTTAGAATTTTATATTACAAAATTTTTAAATTATCATGAGTAATATTTACATTATATTGGCAGTGGCAACACCTGACCAATAAGTTTCACTTTTACTAATATACGAGGGCCGTTTTTTTTTCAACCTCCGATGGGCCATAAAAAAAGGACAAGCATATATAGAAAGATCATTTTATTACTAAAAGTTATGTACACTTATGGTTATTTTTCAACATAATCACCTTGTAAATTGAGGCACTTGTCGTACCTGTGGACAAGCTTTCCAATACCCTCTTCATAAAAAGTGTCCGCCAATGAATTCAAATAATTCCTGACGCTGTCTTGAAGCTCCACGTTACTTTGAAAACGCTTCCCTCCTAGCCACTTTTTAAGTTCAGGGAAAAGATGGTAGTCACTCGGAGCTAGGTCGGGACTGTATGCCGGGTGTTCGAAAATTTCCCACTGAAAATGCTGAAGTAGACGTTGGGTTACAGCAGCAGTATGAGGACGGGCGTTGTCATGGATCAGAACAATTCCAGAAGTCAGCATGCCTCTTCTTTTGTTCTGAATGGCTCTGTGTAACCGTCGTAAAGTTTCACAATAAACAGCTGAAGTAATCGTCGTCCCTGGCTGCATGAACTCAATAAGCAACACACCTTTTTGATCCCAGAACACTGTAGCCATAATCTTTCTGTTGTTGAAGGTTTGTTTGAACTTTTTTGGTCTGTTTGGCGAGTTCGTATGCATCCATTGTTGAGATTGACGTTTTGTTTCAGGTGTGTCATACTGAACCCAGGTCTCATCACCTGTCACAATTGATTTGAAAAAGTCTTCTCCTTCGGCGTCATAACGGTTGAGGAATGTCAAGGCTGAGCCCTTTCGTCGTGTTTTGTGGTTGTCCGTCAACATCTTTGGGGCCCAGAGAGCACAAATTTTTCTGTAGCCTAAATGTTCCGTCACAATAGTGTACAGAGAAGACCTCGAGGCTTCTGGAAATTTTATGGACAAATCATTTATAGTGAACCTTCGGTTTCCTCTAACTTCTTCGTCCACTCGTTGAACAAGGTTGTCTGTGGCTACAGACTTGCGTCCTTGACCTCCTTCATCATGCACATCGGTTCGGTCATCTTTAAATTTTCGGCACCATTCACGCACAACACCATCGCTTATAAAGCTTTCTCCATACACTCGGCTCATTCTTCGATGAATTTCAGCTGCACTATTCCCTTCAGCTTGCAGGAATCGAATAACACTTCGCAATTCGCCCTTGGCGGGAGAATCAATTAAGGCAGCCATGTTTACGTGGCTACAGCTCGCCTCACAATGGCGTCAATGAAAAGGCAGTCAAAGAGGGTGATGTGGGGAACATGCGCCGTCGCTCTATGCGCATACCGACTTTCTGCCGCTCGCCTAACGTTGATGCTGTGCAATCGGAGGTTGAAAAAAAAACGGCCCTCGTATATATAGAGAGAGAGATAACTTCTAAACATCGCAGCAATTTCAATTTTTACACTGCCGAATCGGGAAAAAAAAGTTCTTTGAAACAGAATTTGTTTGTAAACTTTATTTCAATTTCCTCGTTTATTTTTATTTTTATTTATTTATTTATTTTTGTGTGGTTCTTAAAATAATTTTTAAGAATGATTTGCACTAAAATCTATTTTCATCGCGTACAGCACGATTACGAAACTTTAATCCGTTTGCACTTAAAACACTATAAATAGTTCAGGATTTATTTCGGTTTAATATTACATAACGACATTAAAACTTCATCAATAAATAAAATAATATAAATAAAACACAAATTTATCAGCCATGTACTTGAACTACGCTCTTAAACCGCTGAAATAATCAAAATCAAAAAGGCTCTGTAAGTAGTGAAATTTTTGGTGATTTCTTCAGCTATTAACTGCAGACATGCATTTAATAAAATATCACTTTTAATAAAGTTCAAAACTTATTTGAATACATTACTGATATTTTTAATATAAAAATGCTTTTTGGTGTTATCAGTGGGCAATCTAAATGTATATATATATATATATATATATATATATATTAAATGTAAAAAATCTATTTAGAATTTTCGATTTAAAAAATGATTTTTACCTATGGACTAATCTGGTAAGTCCGAGTTGCATACCTTAGTATTTTTAAATATGCACTTATTAATAATAATTTTTATAAATATAAATGTGTTTTTGAATAAAAGGAATACCTAGATTATGTTTGGGCCCACTCATTGCATCTTAATAAAAAAGAAAAAAAAAATCAATCGGATGATTTTTTTGGGAAGCTATAAATTTAAATTTGCCATGTAAGTTTAACTTTCGTATCCTCAAACTTTGAACCCTACTAACTCTACGAAGATTTAAGAAAATGTGTATAAACTACATACTTTACCTAGTTACTTTACTCAAGTAAAATAAACTGTCAAATGTGAGTGTTAGCATTTGAAAAATGAAAGTTTGTACAATTTTTAATAAATCGAAACTCCTATTTTATTGTTACGGCAGATAGGGAATTGTCCTTCTTGGATTCTTGTGACGTATGACTTCTCATAGCAACGAGAGTGGGCGGAGCAGCGTCCTTAGTGACGAGCCAACCTATATGTCTAATAACCTTGGGTGAGGATCACCAACTTGTTTCTCCATTTGAATTTTAAAAGGAGTGAGGGGAAAAATAATTTTGAAGCGATTGTTACCTTTTTTACATTTATGCCTTTACCTTATTTTGTTCGCTTTTATTTATAATAAACAATCGAAATTAACTCAAGATATTTTGACAACATTTTATACAACGAGAGTGAATAATTTAGATTATAAGTTGTAACAATTTTTAAATGATATGACATGACAAATATTATTTAATAAAAATTTAGTTTTCATTGAAAAATACTTGTAATATCATTTAAAAATTGTCTATAAATTCCGTGTAGTAAAAATCTCAATAAATTTTCTCCTCTACGCCACCCCCCCCCCCCCCCCACACACACACACCACAATTTTAATCCATAAAATAACAAAAAATTAATATTTATTCAAGAAAAAGTCAACAGCTATAAAAAAAAGACCCTTTTCTAGACTTTAAATTGGAAACTTTAAATTAACAAAATTATATAAAAAAATTTACACAAATAATTTAAATACAGAATTTACAGAATTTAATGTTTTATCATCGAATGAAAAAAAAACCCTTAAACATAAATCCAAAAACTTTTTTTAAAAGTCTCTCAAGGTTCTCTGCTCATAAATTAAATATGAAAGTAAAAATGTTTTTCTGTTCTTAACCCTTTATGCCCGACGGTACATTAAAGTGCCATTAAAATAACTTGTTATAAAACTAATTTAATACATCGATTAGTAGTTATACTGTTTAGAATGAATTATAGATATTTTACTTTATCTTGATCCAAAAAAACATTATTGGTTGCACAAAAGAAAAACAACACACTTTCTTTTGCCTTTGCATCTTTTTCAGCTTTCTTGATGTTGACAGATTGGGGGGGGGGGGGGGGAGGGGAGGCGAAATTTTCTGTTCGGAAATATTTCTATTGCAAGAAATTATATTTGTATATTTTGTAATTCTACAAACTACTGAAAAAGATTTTAAATAAAATATATTTGAGGGGAGTTAAAATATAGCACAAAATCCCTATAAATTCAATTGAATTAATTTTGCAAAATCCTTCTAAAATTTATTAAATGATTGTGTAAATCTTCTAATGTAGTTTCAAAAATTCACAAAATGTGCTTTAGAAGATGAAATTTTCATAAATTCGTAATTTGGGACATAAAAGTAAATAATCTTTTATAGACATTCATATGGTCATCGAAAACACAGCTGCTTTCATAATTTTTATAACCTTAGCTTACCAGGAAGTGAGTGAAAAATCGATTTAAAAATTCCAGATTTAAATATATGAACCAGGAAACAAAATAACTTATTGTACATACTATTGCAAAATTGTTCGTGTAATATTTGGTAGCTTTCATTACAAAAAGCTACCTGTTGCAGCCGTTCGGAGGAAAGCGATTTCAAAAAATTTTGGTATATTTTCATCGATCATGACCCCCAGGCCCCGAAACCACCCTCCGTTCAAAAGTTTATATATATATATATATATATATATATATATATATCTGATCTTTGTCACACTGTAACTCTCGTATTTATGAACCGATTTGGATGTAACTTCGTGTATACATAGTGCATACCAATGCCTCGACCGAGTTCGTTGGCCAGCTTCATACACCATCTTGTTTTAAAATGGCGGCCATTTAAATTTTTTTAAAAAAAAATTAAATTTGAAATGTGGCACCAAAAAATTGAAAAATATTTTTTCCTTATGTGTTTCACCTTGATACAAAGATTCCGAAGCATTTTTTGTTTCGTCTATATCTTAAAAAATGGCTGAGTTATAGCACTTTGAATTTCTAGCTTGGCTGACATTTTGAAACGACCTGATTTTTGTCACGCGATAACAGGCGTATTTATGAATAGATATGGATGTACCTTGGTGTATACATAATACGTACCAATGTCTTGACCGAGTTCGTTTGCCAGCTTCATCCGCCATCTTGTTTCAAAATGGCGGCCATTTAAATTGAAAAAAAAATTTCAAATGTGGTTCCAAAAAGTTGAAAATTGAAAAATATTTTTTGCTTATGTATTTGACCTTGATACAAAGATTCCGGAGCAGTTTTTGTTTCGTCTATATCTTAAAAAATGGCTTAGTTATAGCACTTTGAATTTCTAGCGTGGCTGAAATTTTGAAACGACTTGATATTTGTCACGCGATAACAGGCGTATTTATGAACCGATTTGGATGTACCTTGGTGTATACATAATACGTACCAAAGTCTCGACCGAGTTCATTTGCCAGCTTCATTCGCCATCTTGTTTCAAAAGGACTGCCATTTAATTTTTTTTTAATTTAAAATTTAAAATGAGGTACCAAAAAATTGGAAATTAAAAAGATTTTTTTAAAATGTGTTTTACCTTAATACAAAGATTCTGGAACAGTTTTTGTTTCGTCTATATCTAAAAAAATGGTTGAGTTATAGCATTTTGAATTTCTATTGTGGCTGACATTTTAAAACGTCCTGATTTTTGTCACGCTATAACAGGCGTATTTATGAACCGATTTGGATGTAACTTGGTGTGTACATAGTACATACCAATGTCTCGACCGAGGTCGTTGGCCTGCTTCATTCGCCATCTTGTTTCAAAAGGACTGCCATTAAAACAAAATTTAAATTTTAAATAAGTTATCAAAAAATTGAAAAATGAAAAAGATTTTTTACCTTGATACAAAGATTCCTGAGCAGTTTTTGTTTCGTATGTATCTTAAAAAATGGTTGAATGGGGAAATTTCAACTGGGAGGAATGCGTTTTCTTTTGTGTGTAACCGATAAAGTTTATCTTGAAATCCTCAAAAACCCACTCAGAATCTTTAAAATAATAGAAAATAATTTTTAATTACTGTTTTTAATAACGCAAAAGCGTAAACAAAACCACGTGATACAAAAACGCGACAGGATTGGTTGTGACGTCATTTGCCACGAAATGGACTTTACCCACGAATGGCAATAGCCCCGCCTTTGCGGGAATTTTCCCTCCGAAAAAGACTGTTTATTGGATGAAGAGGAAGCACTGTTAAAATGTTCTTCACGGCTATTGGTGTTTTTCTTCTGTTTACCCTCGGCTGACGACACATGGGTAAAGCCCATTGAAATGTTTACGTTTTGCGCGTATACTTTTTCCCATTGCTCTTCCTATTTGCAAGCTTGTTTCATCTGTTCCTTAAAATTTATTTAACGTTATGAACTTTAAATTTTTGAAAAAGTAAGATCTGACCTATCTTAATATAAAATATATCGTTTATTTTTTATTTTCATTAAAATTTTGATTTGAAAATGCCAATTTCGACCAGATTTGTGAAAGGGCACACACACAATAAAAAAAGTTCATAATAATTATATGGGACTAATTGATGGTTTGTTTATATTTTATAAAATTTTACATAACACTTTTATTAAAAACATACTACAAGGAAAAAATTTAAATGAGCTCAAATTGAAACAAAAGGTTGTGACATACAATATTGCAGACTATGGATAATTTTCTTAAAACTACTGCACAACTTTTTAATACCATATTTATTATAACATTAAATAATGAACAGGAAATCAATCTAATTTTTTGAGATTTATTCAGTTTTCTATTCAACAAACACAGGTCCAAGTGTGGCTTGTTTAAATAATTTAGTTTTCTTACAAAGTTTATCTTGTTGTTGTAGTCGAGGTTTTTTTTTTCTTTTTTTGCCACTAAAATTTGAATAGTTAATTTTCCTTTTGTTAATGAGTTAAATAATAATCTAAGAAATTACAAATAATCATATTTATAATCGGAATACCCTCTAAAACATTTTTAAATAAAATTTCATTTTAGATATGAACATTTTTAATTTTAGAAGTTCCTAAAAGAAATATGGAACAAAATTATTCTTTTGACATAAATGTTTAATGGATAATTTTCACATAAAAAAAAAAAAAAGAAATACTGACAAAACACAAGTAATATTAAAACCTTTAAATATTCTAACTTCCTTTAAAACCAGCAAAATTAAAAATAAAGGATAATCATATAACATTGTGTTTTTTGTAAATACTTTGGCGCCATCTACCAGCACTAGCAATTAATATAAACTAACTTTATATTGTAATCGTGCTTTTTATTAAATGCAAATTATCAGATTTGAAGGCATTGCAAATAAAATTAATATTTCTTATCAAATTCATTAGAATCGAAAAGAAAACTTGTATAACACAGTGGTAAGAACATATTTTAACTATCTTGCAGATAAAATTATGAATTTTAACATAGTAAATTTATAACGAAAAAAAAAGCAATTTACTTTAAAAAACGATGTAGATTAAAGTCATTAAAAATTTGCTGCTTAGCGTATTACAGACTAATTCAAAATTAGTTTCTGAGTAATAAAATAATTTGCAAGTCACAAAATTAATATAGGACAAAGAATAATATGTAAAAAATAAACTTTTCTACTCAGTAATATGAATATGTAAAATACTTTAAGAACACTAAAAAAGTGCTTATCAGGCAAATTTACTGTACTATTTGTACAACATGGCACTGCGTAATATTTATAACACACATTGCTACTCATTTTTACACAGAAAATTTAAAAACATATAAAGAAATATGTCAAACACTTAACCCTAGATCTACCGGGAATTTTATTCAAGTTTTAATAAAACGTTCTACACCAGAATTTTTATTTAAAACTATTTAACTTATTTATTTACCTTATTTTTGTCTGGTTTATATACTTAGTTTATTTTAAAGAAATTTCTGGTTTGAATGAATATTTTGTATGTACCTGTCGGGTCCAATGGACCCGTCTGGTAGACGGAGGGTTAAGAGAGCAACGTACAACGACGGTGTTTACATCACAGCCCTCTGAATACTAGGCCTGAGTGCTCATTCAAAATGGTGGCTGTCGAAGGCGGACTTTTCCCCCACTAGTAAAATTATATCGTGATTGAGTGCCTAGTGAATCTCCCTTCAGGTCCCGGTTTTCTTGTAATATTATTTTACTGAAAGATTTTTAAATAAGCTCAATCAATCGATTAAAAATTTCTATCTATTAAAAATTTCTTTTGACAAGAAACTTAGTATGCCATCATTCAAAAATTAACAAAAATATTTCCCATCTATTACATTTGTCAGAAAAGTAAAGAAAATTTAAAATGTTTGTTTAGCTTCATGATCAAAGTTTTATGTGGAGCCAGCCCCTTAGTTATGAAAAGAATAACATATTATATTGGCTAAATGCATTTACACAAATTAAAAATAAATGAAAGGATAAATTTGGTATTTAAATTATGAAAAGCACATGACAAAAATTATTCACATATTGTTAAGAAATTCAGATATTCTAAGGTTGAATGCTAAAAATAAATACAGATTTATTTATTTTTCAGTTTTTTTAAATTTTTCTCTTGTAAAAATTTTAAATATCTTAATTAAAAATTTTAATAACTATTTTTGCGTAATTATTTGGTAAGATCTTATATACAACTTGCATCATATTTTTAAATAAATAAAGCTGTCATGAGTCCAGGGATCTGTTTAGAGAAAAATTAGGTCCTTTAATGGACCTTTCACAACCTTTTTATTTTAAAACAGGACCCTTCACAAAATTTTTCAACTTAACAATTAGCTTTACACAAAACTTTTGCATTTCCAAACTGTACTTTTCATCACAAATTTTAAAAGTAATACTATCTAACTTGTCAAAAAAACTATTATCAAGATATAGATATGGAAAGGGTCTTGTTAAAAATGTATAACAAGAACCTGAATATAACGATAATTTCAAATTCCCAAAATTAAAAATAGATTTTTCATAAATGTGAAAAAAAAAAACTATTCACAATTTCAAAAACAGGACCCAGAAAGAAAAATCTGGACAGATACCTGTGAGTACAATATTTACATAAATGATCAAAGTCATTCACTACATTTTTAACCTAAAGTTAACTAATTTTTAATAAAAAATTCATATGAAAAATCACCATTACTAGAATTAATACATTAATTACAACAGTGATGTTTTAGCAAGTTTAGAAAGCAGCATAACCTTCAATGATAAGTAGGATTGGCACAATGTTTTTATAAACTGGGTTTAATATATCATTTAAAGATATTTAAATGCGTCTAAATTTATCAGGCATGAAAGTGGAAAACATAAAAAAAGTTGTAAAATTTTTTCCATCTATACAATATTTATTTTTGGATACATTTTAACTTATTTATACAATAAAATAAAATATTACTGTATGTATGATTTTCTTTTAATAATTTAAAATTTATTAAAAGAAATTTAAACTAACAATTTTACAGGTCTTTTGAATCAAAACAGGAAATTGAAGACAGTTTGCTAAGATGTAAAACCATAAATATCTGATGAATTTATGTGAACTACAGCGATTAATTTGTCAAAATAAATATTATTTTAGAAGGCTTGTCTGTTTAAGATTTCCCCCCTCCTTTCAAAAACAAACAAAAAAACAAACCTCCATGCTGCATAAATACAAGCAAGTCAAATTAATCTTTACTCCAGAAATACATCTCCAAAATTGCATCACTGAAATTACACGAAAGTGTTAATTAGGAAAAAATATTCTATTCCAAAAAGAACCTTATGGAAACTTCCTTTACCTTTTAAAGTCTAAAAAAATCACTCTGGAAAGACATTTTAGAAACAATTTACACCACTTTCAGATGCTGATTCACCTTTGATTTGATGGCTTTTTTGCACAGTAATTCAGAAACAAATACCAACGATTTGAGTAAACAAAATTATTATTAAATTTCCTAGACACCCCCCCCCCCTCTCATATATGCTTCCAATATTTTCTTTGCATTTTTGCATCAATCCAGAAAATGTCCAAAATTGCTTTAAAATAGGTGTGAAGGAGGAATTGTTTCGTGCCTGATTTATTGATAAATTGCATTTCTTATCTAAATATTTATCTAAATATTTTTGTTTATTATAAAAGAGCTTTTGAATTATTAGTCTTTTCTCATTTTCAATCAACTTCTCTAGAGAGGTATAATAATTACTGACATATAACTGTACATTCATCATATATTTTAACAATCATGTCAACCTTATACTTATTTTCTTAGATTGCTAATATTCAAACCAAGCGTCTGATATAATTTGTTTTATTAAGACAATAAATTTTAAAAGTTAAATCAGAACTTACTTCAATAGTTATGTTAATCCTTGGTGATATCCACTGAACATCATTTTAGAATATTTAATGCATATTCTAGCCTTTTAGATGAAATTAAAATTATATTTACGAATCCTTGAGAGCCATATTTACTTTTCAGAAAGGGAAACAATGAAACACTAGGAAAGCACATGAAACGCGGGGAAAACACATGATACACTTTCGTGAAATAAAACATAAGTATCTAAATAAAATAGATAGTATAAAGATGAAAATCATGAACCATGTGCAACTTTATTCGAAAACTGCGACTTGAATTCATCAACGATGGAATTTTCAACAACAGAATAAATGGCGACCGTCACTTTCGCTTCAATTTAACCGCCTTCGACTGGTCACGTGACCCGCCGGAGTTAGTTTAGCGATTGGGCCGGTGTAGAGATGGCCGTGGTTTACATGGCGAATGACGTCACAGCCGCTTTCGTCAGAGATGAAGCGTTTTCCCGCCGAAACAAAAACTGCAATTTAAAAATTAATTTAGTGAATTATTAAAGCTCGAAATATACATAAAAATGGTATCAATTTTCTTGATTTTTTGTGTTCTTCAACATAAAAGTGAAAATGAAAATCGTGAAATTTCCCCATTATAGCACTTTGAATTTCTAGCATGGCTGATATTTTGAAACGATCTGATAATACGCGAATCTGAATGTCACGTGATAATACGCACATTTATTAACCTATTTCGATGTAAGAAGGCATGTGGATAGTATATCATAATGTCTTGATCCAGTTCGCTGGTCAGCTTCATCAGCCATCTTGTTTCAAAATGGAGGCCATTAAATTAAATAAGAAATTATATTTAAAGTGAGGTGCAAAAAAAAATTAGAAATTGAAAACGATTTCTTTCTTAAGTATTTGACCATGATATAAGGATTCCGGAGCATTGTTTGTTTTGCCTTTATCTTAAAAAATGGCTCAGATATAGCCCCACACAGCACACACGTAGATATTTCGTTTATTTAGAGCGGTTTACATCTAGAATACATACATGTACATCAAAATGATGTTCATTCAAAACCGTAAGATGGATGGTTGAACACATTATATTCATATAACATTTATATCCCAACAATCTATGGACCAACATAATATGGAGGTAGACTTAACGTTCATTCTAAAATATAAACTGGATTGTCAAAGAAACTATGTCAACATGACGTTTATATACCAACACTTTATGGAGGTAGACACAGCGCCCTCTATAAAGAGCGCTAAAAGAGTCAAATATCTTACTTCCGATACACTTTTTCGTGTGGCAACATGAGCTTTCTGTTGTTTTGTAAACACGCCAGACGCGACGCCATTATGTTATGCAGATGTTTATGCATTTTTTGACTGGTTTAATTTAGACTATCAAAGTTCAACTTGGTTTTTAATTTTATAAATTTTTAGTTGTATCAAACAGTTAGCATTTACAACAACCACTGAATCTAATAATAGAAGTAATGTTTACTTTACTTTAGGTTGTGCATGGTGTTGTTTGAGATTTGGATTAAATATCAAGCAGGATTATATGTAAGTAAGTCCTTTGATTTCTTTTTTTTTTTCAGGTTTTTATTTGGTATTCTATTTAATATCAAGCAGGATTATATGTAAGTAAGTCCTTTGATTTCTTTTTTTTTCAGGTTTTTATTTGGTATTCTATTTTGGTGCTTTTTGTAGCATTTACGATTTTTAACCTTATCTTTAAAAAACTACAAAGAAATTAGCCATATAAATTTTTTATTAACTCCTCAAATTTTATAATCTTCTCTATCCCTATCATATAATTGACTGATCATAGTAATCTCTATACTTGACTTACATGGTTACTCATCGGTTTTACATTTAAAATGTTTTGATTTTTCAGTGAATCTTAATTTTGTATATAAAACTTTACAAAGTTTGGATTATATTTAATTTGTTATACTCCTTCTCCCATACCCCAGAAACTTTATCTAATGCGAACGATATAAAATTGTATAATTATAGTGCAAACACCTTTTTCTCTGTTTTGGCAAAAAAAAAAAAAAAAAAAAAAAGAAAAAAAAAAGAGAATGTTTATTATCAATAAAAACTTTCAAGTGGTGAATTTGTCTTGAATAAAAGAAAATAATGCTAACAAATTAGATCCAATGAAAACAAGGATAAGTTAACAGTTTGCCTAATAATAATAAATAATTTTTTAACATTGAAAGTAACTTATCACTTTATTACGTTGTTAAATTACGTTATTAAAAATTTATTGTTTCATAAAAAAGGTTTCTTAATCTCAAAAGTTTATTTTCATATATTTAATTTTATCTATTCAATGTATTTTAAGTTAAATCTGCATATCTTGTTAACGATGGAATGATTGTTTACATTTATTGAAAAAGCATTGATACCGAAATAATAGGGGTTCTCCATTTGAAATACAAATTTACAAAATTTTATTTAAATTAATATTTAGGTGCATTTCTTTTACAAGTATAGCTACTATAGATTTTCCTTATAGCATAGGTCCTCAGTTTAAATGTAATTATCTATTAAATTAAAAATTTACCTTTTTTTTTTTTTTTTTTCAAAAAGCATTTACTTATTATTCTTACTATTTTTGAAAATGGGATTCATTATCAAAACATGAAATACTTTCTATGGAAGATTCTTTGATTTGAGTCTATATGTTTGAGTGTATAATAAAATTTTTGACGAATCAATGAATTCAATAAATTCAGTGGTCAAAATATTATATTAGAAGTAACGAGAAACTATAGTAGGTCCTAGTTTTGACATTGTTTGTTGTGTAATATGCTATTTTTTAGAACACATAATTTAGCGAGTAATGTAATCTAAAAAAAAAAAAATAAATAAAAAAATAAACTAGTTTGTACGGAGCATCAATGTTATTTTTGACGTTATGTCCAGAATCAGTATCTCAATCAGTACAAAGTATACCAGTGGAGATGTGCGTCTGGTTTATCAGCTGGTGCCGGGATAGATCTTCAAATTTGAATGCTCTCAGAAAATCACAGGTGTGTAGTTTTATTATAAAATAAGTAACTACCATTAGTGATCTTCTGCAAGCAACTGGAATTTGTCTGGTGTCCCTTGACGGTATGCTCTTTTGCAAGGATTATGGATTCAGCATCGAAGATTTCAAAAAAGAAGATTTAAAAAAATCTGTGAGTATGTAGGACTCCCATTGCTTTCAAAAGAGGAGATAATAAAGTAAGTTTATTAAAGTAACCTCAATAATAATATTGGCGCTCCCTACGAACTAGTTTTTTTAATCACATTACTCGCTAACTTATATTTTCCAAAAATAGTATGTTACGCTACAACTATGAGTACACAATAAGAAAAGTAAGTACAAGAATTATTTAGCTGAAAATATTTTTAAATGCCCATGTAATAATAAAGTAAAATTGTAAATATAATGTGAAATAAAGATTTATATATATGTCAGTCTGGGGCATAAATAAAATCTGCCGCTAAGTAAAAATAATAGTGTGGGACAACCCTACGTATACTCCCACCTTGTTAGTTACCAGAGTAATTACACTATTTGGTTTGATTTTAAAAGATAAAAAAATGGGGGGGGGGGGGGAGATATGATGTTTTTATATAATAAAAGTTTCTGTCTTTGAAAGTAAAATAATAAAAAAAAAAATACATTTTTAAAAAATAAAGCATTTATGTTGTTTTAAGATAATAAAAAGTATTTTTTTCCCTGATATTTTCTTATGTTAATTATATTTACTGTCATCAAAGCAGTTACACGATACAGTTGGTATGACTTAAAATACAGTTATTACAGTTTAGCTAATATTGCTAATAATTTGTGC
This sequence comes from Maratus speciosus, assembly GCA_963932465.1. Classification (NCBI taxonomy): domain Eukaryota; kingdom Metazoa; phylum Arthropoda; class Arachnida; order Araneae; family Salticidae; genus Maratus; species Maratus speciosus. The sequence continues at coordinate 441,854,658 of OZ010796.1, read as the reverse complement.
TTTTTACCAATAATTTTGATACTTTAAAATATTTTTTAAAATCATAAACTTTTCATGAATAACGTTTTCTTGTAATTTACAAAAATAAGATGCAGAAGAGCTGGGTATACGCATACTGTTCCATATTACATATATATATGTAAACATTACATAGATATGATGTATATATATGTACATATTACATAGATATGTGTAGTTTAAATACGTACATATTACATAGATATGTGTAGTATATATACGTACATATTACATAGATATGATGTATATATACATACATATTATGTCTAGGATATGATCTATATGGACATAGACATCCGTTTTACATAGATTTATGTCAGATCTGGATGTCCAACAAACGCTATATGGATGTATTCGGAGAGACATCTGATGGTAATATCTACGTAGATACTATGTAATATGGAATTCCTTGGATGAATTATGGACATGGTATATGGATGTACTTTACGTTATATGGATGTCATATTTACCAATTTGTGCTGTGTGGGGCAGTTTCAATTTCTAATGTGGGTGACATTTTGAAAAATCTGATTTTTTGCCTGCGACAACACTTGTATATATCAACCGATTCCGATGTGAGTGATCATGTGCACAGCAATTACCAAGGTCTCGTCCAAGTTCACTCGTTAGCCTCATGCACCATGTTGTCTTAAAATGGCAGGAACTTCAAGATATCGCCGAATTTGGCAACGAAATATAACTTATTTTAATAAAAGCAGCTTGGATAAAGTTGACTAATTTCGCGAAATTCTGATTCATAATGATTTAGTATTCATAAAAATTAGTATTGAATCTCCTGTAATTGGTTTCCACTAAATTGAGCTTCGTGTGTTTGAATAATATAAGCTTGCTTTTTAAAAATAAGGAATATGAAAGCTACCTCTTCCTCCCGGCATTGACCGGAAGGACTTTTTTTGTTCGGTTTATTCTTAATGATTAAAATCGGTTTAAAAAGTGACATTATTTTTTTTAATTATTTTCCATTAGGCAAAAATTTTTGAAAGTTTTTAGTATTCTAAGTTTGTTATTAAATTTTTCTATAGAAAAATACGAATATTTGTTTTATTTGGGATTTTAAAAGTAACATAAGGAAAAAAAGATGCAACTTTCATTTTTAATTTTCATTAACTAAAAAAGTACTTTCCATATTATTTAAAATTTTTTACAGCGTAAAGTCGAAATCTGTCATTCACATTTTATAACAAGTCATCAAAATATCTTGAGTTAATTTCGATGGCTTATTTTAAATGAAACAGAAAAAATTCGCTTCAAAATTGCCGACATGATTTTTTTCTCGGAAAAGGGAGTGTCCGACGACGTTTCCCCTAGCGCTAGAGATTGCTCTCTGAAAAGAACGCGACTCAGTGACCAATGACGTGCTTGGACTTCACCTGGCTGTGATTTTGGCCCTCCATTTTAGAATTTCGCGCGCGGGTTCGCGATAGGCTCCCGATAGTTTAACTGTTACCCAAAGAAGTTGGAAATAGTTGGTAATGCTGTTACCCATGCCATGGCCGCGGGCATATTCACAGTACCTACTCGTTTCAGATTGGACACGGATGTTTCTCAGTATATTTTTCTGGTATGAAATTTTGAATATTCTGAAAAATGAAAGCAACCGTTACGCTGTCTGATGTAAACACGGAGTTATTATTTTACCATGTTCTACTAGGCGAACATGTCTTTTCATTGAGTATCTTTCTAATCTTATGAAAATTATAAACGTGAAAATGTAGGTCTGAAGTGAGCGTCAAAACGGATGATTAAATGCTTTGGTATTTATTATCCCTTATATTCAGCTTTTTTTTTTTTTTTCCAAATGTGCAAAATTATTATTTAATAAAATTTACATATTTTGTGTATTTGTTATACATAAAATAAAAGTTATAAAAATAAAACCTACTTTAAATCAAATTTAACAATGGAATATTTTATTATGTTTATTATATAATGGCATTAAAAAAAATTGATTTGGTATTGCAATAATAGTAGATACAGCAATTTTAACCTTTACTAAATATGCCTGATGCGGAAATACAGGATTGATTGTGTTTACGATTTTTTTAGAAACACTATTTCATACTAATAGTAATATTTTCCTTATAATTTTTGAATTTAAATAAGGTGAAGATTACTATTTGGAAATAGCTATTATAAAAATCCAGAAACACAATTACCGTGAAAACCAGCATCAGCTTTGTCGGTTATATTGTGCCAATATTTGTGTTCATCGCTATCAGTGTTTCCAATTAAGCAGAATTCTGCATTCAAAATATCTACAAGACTTTCGAAATCGAATTTTTTATTTTATTTAATCGACAAAAGTTTGTCATTAAATAACGTGCAAAATATTGTTAAAAAATTCTGCTTATTTTAAATACAAAAATACGCTTAATTTTCAATACCGATTGCTATCGCTGACACTTAAACTAAAAGTCCAATAATGTAAAATATTGGGATTACATTGCAGATAGTATTTGTAATTAAACGCCAGTACAGCAGAAATATTCCTACACATTGTAACACACAACGTAAAGTATTTACTTTACGTTGGAAATATTAATAGTGAAATCGCAAAATATTTGTTGCCAACATTGCGCAAGTATCTGCAAAATCTAAACTTCAAAATGTTGGGGGTAATATATAAATAATACAAACAATATAGACATAGAGCAATAGTTTTTTTGTATCGAGGAATATACCTTTTACCGGGTTTTTCACTAGGTATTTATACAGAGTTCAGTTAGCATTGCTGTACTTATTATTACTGCAATGTCAATATCAAATCAATTTTTACATTTCTTTCTTTGGAATGCCACAGAATTACAAATGTAATAGAATATTCCAAAAAACGTGTTCCTTTAATAGGACCCAAAACCCCGAATCGGTTAAATAATAATTCAATTAGAGATCTGCACGGGCCGAAATTCCCAGGCCCGGGCCCACCCGACTCAAAGGGAAAAAATGCGGCCCGGGCCGATACAAAAATTAAAAGTTCGGTCCGGCCCGTAGACAAAAATATACATTGACCCGGCCCGAGTTAATTTTTACAAAAAAAAAAGATTTTTACATCAATTTGGTTAAACATTTGTCGCGCACGAGAAGTTCTGACCAAAAATATTTATCTTAACTTTTTTTTCATGTTTATAATCTTCATTTTTATAGAAGTGTCGGAGGCTGCGATATTTATTTTTTAATGAATCTCTATTTCTTGTATGTAAATGTTTCAGTTATCATTAATATTGTTAATCCGTATTCCATGTATTGAAGTCTTAAAAATCTGAAAAATGCTATTCAGTGAAATCTTCTAAGACGGAATTGATTGAAAAGAAAAAAAATGCGTTATAGACAAGTTCCCTTCTTAGAAAGCGTAAATGTATTATATATTCTTTTGTTATGTATTAGTATATTAATTTTGCATGGGTCAACACGTTTTTCAGTTTAAAATAGGGTTCCGTCACAGGTAGGTTCTTTTTCACACGTTTTACTATATTTTAATTTAGCTATATTTTAATAAGCATAGAAATTTTCTATTCTTTAAAAAGAATAAATTTTAATATTTAGGTGCAAAATAATAGCAATTTAAAAGTGTATACATTTTTTGGAAAATTTTTTGAGCCAGGCCTTATTTTACTGACTTCTGAATGGACTAGGCCACGCTGAGACAATGATTTTCATAAGGGCTAGGTCAAAACTAGGACTGAAAATATTGGGCCGTGAAGATTAGGAATGAAACCAGTCCCGGCTCTGTACAGAAAAAATAATAATATCTCTAAATTCCATGCTTCCATGATTTAGCAATCACCTTCAAAAAGATTTCAGAATATTCAAAATTTCATACCACAAAAATATAGTGAGAAATACCAGTGTTAAATCTGAGCCAAGTAGGGGTTCAGATTCAGATTGACACTGGAGTTTCTCTGGATATTTTTCTGGTATGAATTTTAGAACATTCTGAAATAATTAGTTTTAATGTTATCACCATGTATGATAGTATCTACTCCTAATAATATTATAAATGTGAAAATGTTTGGCTAAAGTAGCGTGAAAACTGATAATTAAATTTTTTGTATTTTTTATCCATTTTATTCATTTTTTTTCCAATGTGCAATTTTTTCTCCAAGTTCATAAAATTTACATATTTTAATTGTTTGTAATAAAAAAAATAAAAGTTATAAAAATGAAGCCTACTTTCAATAAATTATAACAATAGAATTATTCTACCGCGTTTATAATACTATTGTATTTCAAAAGGGGGAAAATGTGAAAATTGATTTTAACATTCAGTATTAATAGGTACAGCAATGTTAAACTTACAAAAAAAAAATACCTGATGCGAAAACTCAGGAGTGGTTGTGTTTCTAAATTTTTTATAACCACTATTTCATTTATTGACCTTATAGATCAGAGTTTAATTAAGTCTACGATAACCATTTGGAAATAGCGATTATAAAAATCCACAAACACAATTACACTGAAAACCAGTATCAGTTATGTTAGTTATATTGTGCCAATATTTGCATTCGTCGCTAACAAAGTTACCAATTTAGCGGAATTCTGAATTCAAAATATTTACCACAATTTTAAAAGAGCAATTTTCATTTAAATTAATCGACAAAAATCTGCCGTTAAATAAGGCTAAAATATTATTACAATTTCTGGTACAGTCGGCTCCGCTTAATCGGGTAACGGATAAACAAATACCCCGCTTATAGAAACAAAATCTTCTAGAACCAAAATTTTCCCCATAGAGGCAATGTTAAAATTCCTCACTTATTGGAATAATTTCCCGGATAATGCAATAACGACTAATATGGTGTGACACATATTTTTCCTAGAAAAGGTCTTTTGTTCGAAAATTTCAAACCACCGAAACACAGGTCTCTCAAAGGAAAGGGAGTAATAGCCTTATCACATGAAGTCCAGTTACGTGCGTCAAGACGGGGGGTCCATCTTCCGGTCCCAGGCCCTTTTCAGGCCCATTTGTCGACACAAGGAACCACCCGTGAAGCAAGCCCCGCGACGCGTCCCGAAGGTCGCCGCCAGACAAGCTCCAACAGAGCGGAACCCCGCGCCAACTCCGGTCAAACCGACACCGCTGCCCAGCGCACACGGTGACGGCTATTCCCAAGAAGAGACGAACGGCCGCTACGACAGTCCTCACCACCCAGCTAGAAAAACCAAGTGGTCCCTAAACTTGGTTACTCGAGCCGGTAGACCCCGCAAACCATCGCAGGAACCAGACGCCTATAAAGACGCTGGGCCCACGGGCCGAACCGAGGCTTCCCGACCCGAATTTAATTTACGGACAGGCCCCCAAGATCAGATACCATTTTCCGGCAGAGACATTTTTGTGGGCCAGCCGATCGGAAAGTTAGTGAGGAGCCCCTAGCTTGAAAACCAGGGAGGACGGGGAAAATCCCTCCGGCCGTAAAGCGACCCAGCTCCTGGCTCTTCGCCCAGTCCACCCGGCTCAACCGACGGAACCCCTCGCGGATCACGCCGGGAGCCAGTTGGCCCAGACTAGGTGCCGTTAGCGACCCCAGGCGGGCACGGAAAGCTCCACCTAGACGGAATAGACTCCGCCTCGCTAGGGGGTTGGATGGAACGGAGTCCCGCCAGCCCCACCGACTCGACTCCATCCTAGGACAGAGAAGCCAGCGGAGGCCGACAGAAGCCCGCCCACCACTACCTTACCTCACGGCCGTCGAGGGTACCCAGGCCCGAAGACCCCTGACCCCGTGCAGTGACCGACCGCTACCTTTGTTAGTGCGTTCGAAAGTTAGGTGGAGACACCTCTAGGTCCTCATCACCAGGCGAGGCAAACTCCGGTACCGCATAGACACGGAGGACCTGGATCGGACCAAGAGTTCACCTGAGGCACGATGAGCCGCCGCGTTACCGGCGAGCCTCCGGCCCGTTTCCCTGCGGGAATAGCGTTCGATGGTGGACCTGCCGGCCGACCCCCTCCCATGGGTCACGGCACGACATGGAGCAACCAGAACCATACTGGCCTCCCCACGCGACCGCTCCTTGGTCAACGGGGGCACCGCCAAACCCTACCACCCTAAGGGTCGGCTCACAACTGCTCCAGCTGAGGTCCTCGGAGGGATGAGCCACCCAAGTCATAAAGTAACCTGGGCGCTGTCCGTAACCCTCGCCCTTCGGTAGCTCCGGGAGTCCCTGCATGGCGTTCCCGCGAGCCCCGTCGTCACTAGCGAGCACCGAGGACTTTCCTCTACAAAGCCCTCACTCACACTTCAGGCTCCCTCTTAGTCAATTGGTGGATGGGGTCCTATCGCCTTAGCTATCCTTTGCCCAGAGTCACCACCCGGCCACCGCCGGCTCTGGGATCAGACTATGGAGCGTCGCTATCCGGCTTGGCCAGAGAACCCGGCTGCCGGGGGTTGTACTCAGGGGGCGAGCCCGAGGGCCCTACAACCCATACACAACGTCCGCTAACCGTGGCCACCGGACCCTTGGTCTGTCGACCGCAGGTCTCTCTAGGAGGTGGCGAATCGTCCCCATCCGGCCCCCTCGCATTCGTACACAACGAACTCTGCCGAGCTTCCGGTCTCCTCCCCCACTCAAGGGGTCGGTTCGGAACCACCCGGCAAGTCAAATTCAAACAACTTTTCCCAGGGTCGCCATAGCAACGAACGTCTCGAATGAAAGGGGTGTTGAGGGGGGGAGGGAAACAATGAGACTACGTTTGTATGATTGCGGTAAAGAAAAACGGATTTGTCACGTGATATTGTGGAATATTTGAGGTTATTGCACTGTGACACAGAAAAAATAGACTGTTCTGACCAAAGTTCGGTTCTCACTTTATTTATTCAGTTTGTTTTAAGGTTCTGAAGTAGAAAAATATGAACGCGAAGATAAAAGATTTAAGCTTGTGCGATAAATTGAAGGTTTTGGATGCCATAAAGCACAGAAAAACACAAACTGAAATCGCTAAAGAGTTTCAAATTTCTCAGTCTCAAGTCTCGACCATTAAGAAAAATGCTGATAAAATTGAAGAAGAATGGAGAAACAATGGAAACCTACACCGAAAACGGAAAAGAAAATCTAATGACGATTTCGACAATGCTGTGTTGGAATGGTTTCATTCAAAAAGAAGCAAAGGAGCTTTAATAAACAGGGCAATGGTTATGCAGAAAGCCGAAGAAATTGCGAATTGCGAAAGATTCTATTAATGAGAGTTTTTCGGCATCTAAATGTTGGTTATATAGATTCTAGCAAAGACACAATTTAACATTTAAGAAACTACATGGACAATCGGGTTCTGTAAACGATGCAGTTTGTGATGAATGGATTGGAAGAAACTTTACATTCAGTTCTTGCTGAGTACAAACCATGCTATATTTTTAATTGTGACGAAACAAGTCTACTGTATAGAGCTATACCAAAAAAAAAAAAAAAATTACACGGATTTCAAATAAGTAAAGATCGTTTAACTGTGCTACTCTGAGTAAATCAAACGGGAGAAGAAAGACTTCAACCTCTTCTCACTGGCAAAAGAAAACATCCTAGATGTCTAAAAAATGTAAAAAATTATCCTGTTGCATATGATTACTCACAGAATGGTTGGATGACAAAACATATTTTTGCAAGTTGGCTGACAAAATTAGACCTAAACATGAAAAAGCAAAATAGAAAAATTGTCCTATTTATGGATAATGTTGGCAGTCACAAAACAGAGAACTCAATTCGACTGAATAATGTCTGAGTAGAATTTTTGCTTGCAAATAACGACGGCCAAAATACAACCTCTTGATCAAGAAATCATAAGATCATTCAAAGCGTTATATAGACTGGAGATTATAAATGAACTTCTCCATACTTTGGACTTGGAAACAGAGAATTGTAATGAAACATTTTCCAGTCTTTCAAAAAAAAAAAAAATAACCTTTTGACTGCTATGCATTTCTGCAACAAAGCTCGGAATAATGTTCCTGTTAGTGTAATTAAAAACAGTTTTAAAAAAGCGAAATTTTTAAAGCCTAAATCTGATGAAGATGATTGTTGGGACACAGAAACTGAAATTTGTGATTTTTAAGAATTTCAAGAAGAGCTCGATAAACACCAAATTACACAAGAAGATCTTTTGAAATTTATAGAATGTGCGGAAAATGAGGCTACAGAAATTGATGAGGTGTCAGAATCATCTGCTTGCACAGAAGAAGATGAAAATAATGAAGTCGTAATAGATCCTCCCCTATCCTTGAGTGAAGTACAGAAATCAAATCATTATCAATTATACGCAGACATTTTGAAGCTCGAGGTGGAGATTATAAAATATTATATGGTTTGGAAAAAGAACTGCAGAAATGTGCGCGAAAAATATTAAATAAACAATTGTATTGGTTTTTTTCAAAAAATTGTAATGAGGTAAGTGATGAAACCAAAATACTCATCATGTAATTTAAGTGAATGTGTATTATACAGTGGCTGTTCACACATTTTTTAGACGATGTATATTGTCTTCACAAAACTAAATTACATAAAATACTTGTATTTTAAATGCTCTATTTGACGGCCCTTATTCTGAACTATCTTTCGACACCGCAATTTCTAGGATAATAATGCCTGTTGAAGCGTCAGAAGAGGTATTCTAACCCATTCCTCCTGAACAGCTTTCCAGAGTAAGGGTTGTGGGACGACGTTTGGATAATGCAGATTTTAAAAGTCCGAAAGCACAAAGATTCATAGGTGATACATCAGGAGATTTAGTACGGATAACAGTGAAGGGTATGGCCTTGATACTGGTTTTTTGTTCCATTTCTTTTAGGAAATTTACAGTTGATTTTGATGTGTGACTGCTAGCTTTGTCGTGATGGAGTTTCAGAGATTGATGGCACTGTGGGTAATAGCGATGGTATTTCATTCAGAAAAATTGGCGATAAAATATGCTCCTGATAGTATTTGGAGTTAATCTTGACATTTTTTCCCACTCTCTTTATTTTTAACTTGCCATTATATGAAAAACCAGCAACAATCATGAATCCCTTAGAAAAACTTTCTTTCGATTCTTTGAACCATGTACTTAAATTTTTTCTACACCTTTTATGATTATAAATGGCTCTTTTACTGCTGCAATCATTTAAATACACCCATGATTCATCTATTGTGGCAATTGTTTTCCATTTTTATTCATTATCATCGTTTTTGGATAACGGAATATGAATATTTCTCTTCGGAAAAAACATAGTACAATTGCAATTATTTCTTTTGCAGCAAACGATTTTTAATGCTTAATAGTATAAGAATTTTTATTTCATTTTGTAGTTCACTCTCTTTTTTTTTTTTTAAAGAAAGTAACTTTTACAATTAAAATATTTTTTTAACTGATATAGATTATTAGTTAGATTTTAAGATATTATTAACGATGTGGTAAGGTAGAATAAATTTCTCCACTTAATCGAATAATAGACGTTGAAACCACACACATTCGTTTAAGCGAGGCCGATTGTATATATTTTGAATACAAAAATACGTTTCATTTTCAGCACTGATCGCTTTTACGGGTAACTGAACTAAAATACCTATATTGATAAAATATTGGGTTTACATTGGAAGTATATCTAATGAATCTTTTATACGGAAGAAATATTTATACATTGTAATTATCTCCAAGAAAAACCGAAAATATAGCAAAAACATTTACTTTATGTCGAAAATATTAATAGTGAAATTGCAAAATATTTTTTGCCAATTTATATTTTGCACATATTTTCGCAATATTGTAAATATATTTTGTAATTTTACTAATAGTATTTCCAACATAAAATAAATATTTTTGCAATATTGAGGTTTTGTTGGAGATAAATATAATGTATAGCAATATTTCTGCAGCACTGACGTTTAATTATGAATGTTTTCAATATAAATTCAATATTTTACCAATAAGGGTATTTCAATTCAAGTATCAGCGATAGCGATCAATGTTCAAACTATGTTTAGCAAGTGTTTCAATTTGTATTATTCTAGAACACTTATAGTTTATTGTTATTAAAGTTATTTATTAAACATATAAGAAGTTAAGGCAATATATATACATAGTAAATAGTAGATCAAAGCTACATCTTACAAGCAACATCGCGGGCTACATTTTATGAATATCAACACAATACTGTCGTTGCCACTTACACATAACAAAATAATAGAAAACGATTGCGCTTAAAGTTTACATACATATGTCACATCCTCCCTTTTATTCGACATATTCACTTAAATAAGCAGGAGGCTTACTTATACGACCAGATTTAGTTTTATAAATATTTTCAGTAACTGAACTAGTACCAGGTAAAACCTGATTATTATTATCATTACATTTATCATAAGATGAACTGTCACTTGAAAAATTATCCTGTTCATAATTATCATCTAAATCAAAATAAAAATTTACAGTTTTATTTAGAGGTTCATCTACTGTTGTAAGAGTTAAATATTTTCTATTTCTGTAATAAATACTACCTGAATCTGTTTTGATTTTGTAAGATCTAGGATTGTTAGCTTTTGACACGACTATGGCAGGTTTCCAGTTTTTGTTTTTAACATCTTGTACAAATACTCTATCTCCTTTATTTTTTGGTTTAAGTTCTTTAACATTTCTATCACAATAATATTTTTGCTTGTTTTGACGTTGTTTAAGTCTAGGGACAATGTCTTTTTCAATTTTAGGATTTAGTATTTTTTTACTAATGGGCAACTTAGTTCTTATTCTGCGATTAAATAGTAGTTGAGCTGGTGATAAACCTAAGCCTGTTATAGGACTATTTCTATATTCAAGCAAAGCTACTGTTGGTTTTTTGTTATCCACATTTGCCTTTTTGAGTAAAGTTTTAGCAATGTCCACAGCTTTTTCTGCCATACCATTACTTTGAGAATGATAAGGACTACTGAAAGATGGTTCTATGTCCCATTGTTTAGCAAAATTCTTAAACTCAAAACTATTAAATGGATTGTTATCACAAACAATTGTTTCTGGAATTCCAAATCTGGAAATAACATTCTCCAGAATTACAATGATATCACTCACATTTTTGCTATTAACCTTTTCCACCTCAATCCACTTTGAAAAATAATCAACTATAATGGCATAATTTATCCCATTAAAAAACATTAAATCCACTCCTATTTTCTGAAATGGCCTATCAGGAATACTATGAGGAAGTAATGGTTCATTAGGTAGAGTTTTGCGAAATTTCATACATACCTCACATTTTTCTACAACATTTTCAACGTCTTGTGAGAGACCAGGCCAAAACATAATTTCACGGGCTCTATTTTTGCATTTTTCAATACCTAAATGAGATTCACGAATTAAGGACAGCATTTCAGGTCTTAGTGTTTTAGGAACAATTATTTTGTCATTCACAAATAACAAACCTTCAATAAGTCGCAAATCATTTTGTAATTTATAATTTTCTTTAAATTACTTGCAATTTTCTTTTTATGAGGCCATCCCTCCTTACAATAACTCATGATTTCTTTAAGTTCCTCATCCTCCTCAAGTGCCTTTTTAAATTGTTCTACTCTGTGAATACTCATTGGAAGATACTTTGCAATTGAATGTACTGTTTGAAACATTTCGGGGTCATTTTTAACAGCATCTTTGATAAAAGCTCGAGATAATGTATCTGCAATATACATATCTTTACCTGGTAAGTATTTAACCTCATAGGTATACTTTAGCAATTTAAGAAGCATTTTCTGGAGACGATTAGAAATTTTGTTAATTGACTTTTCAACAATTGCTGTCAAAGGTTTGTGATCAGTTTGGACTATCACTTCATGACCGTACACAAAATTGTGGTATTTTTCGAAGGCAAAAACTATAGCTAAAAGCTCTTTCTCAATTTGTGCATAGTTATTTTCAGTATCTGTAAGGCTTCTAGAAGCAAAAGATACAGGTTGACCTTCTTGTAATAAACAGACATCCATCCCATCTTTAGAACTATCACACTGTATTGATATTTTTTTCGAGCTATCAAAAACTTTTAGAACAGGAGATGAACTAATCAACTTTTTAATGTTCTCAAATGCCTGCTCTTGTTCATAAGACCAATAAAAATCAACATTATTTTTAAGCAACAACCTCAAAGGAGCTGTAATTTGGGATACATTTGGAATAAATTTTGATAAAAAATTGATCTTGCCTAAAAATCTCCTCACATCTTTTTTATTTTGAGGTTCATCTAGTTCATAAATTGCCCTAACATGAGATTTATCAACCATAACACCCTTTTCTGAAATTATAGTCCAAGAGCTGTTAAACATTTTAGGGAAGGTATTTGAGGCACCCTGAAAATTTGTGCAACACTTCTTTTGTAATGGCTGAATACAAAATCGAATGTCTGACTGAAGGATCGTGGCCCAAAAACTGTGCCAGACACGTGTCAAGTGCCATTTTTTGACTACCCAAAAAAGGTATTTGAGGCACTCTGAGATTGAGACAGAATAATATTTATACTCAGAAAAAAATATTTTGAAAACGACAGACACTTTAGTCGGCCGAAAAACTGTGCCAGACACGTGTCAAGTGCCATTTTTTGACTACCCGAAAAAAGTATTTTAGGCACGCTGAGATTGAGACAGAATAATAATTATACTTAGAAAAAAATATTTTGAAAATGACAGACACTTTAGTCGGCCCAAAATCTGTGCCAGACACGTGTCAAGTGTCATTTTGCCAAAAATGTGCCATTTTTGGCACACGTGCCAGTTTTGGCAAAATGGCACTTGACACGTGTCTGGCATAGATTTTGTGCCGACTAAAGTGTCTGTCATTTTCAAAATATTTTTTTCTAAGCATAAATATTATTCTGCCTCAATCTCAGCGTGCCTCAAATACCTTTTTTGGATAGTCAAAATATGGCACTTGACACGTATCTGGCACAGTTTTTGGGCCGACTAAAGTGTCTGTCGTTTTCAAAATATTTTTTTCTGAGTATAAATATTATTCTGTCTCAATCTCAGCGTAGCTCAAATACCTTTTTTGGGTAGTCAAAAAATGGCACTTGACACGTTTCTGGCACAGTTTTTGGGCCACGATCCTTCAGCCAGACATTCGATTTTGTATTCAGGCATTACAAAAGAAGTGTTGCACAAATTTTCAGGGTGCCTCAAATACCTACTCAAAAATGTTCAACAGCTCTCCTACTATTATTAAGCCCATATATTTTACTTCATGCACTCGAAACTGAAGTTTATCAGGGTTAAACTTAACGTTATTTGCTTTAGCTCTCTCTAGGACTTCAATTAGTCTTCTATCATGTTCGGACTTAGTTTTACCTCTTACTATGAAATCATCAAAATAAATTTCTACCCCCTGAATATCAATAAATAATTTTTGACTCCATTTTTGAAACACCTCAGGAGCTGATGAAACACCAAAAGATAGCACATTAAATTTGAAACGCCCAAATGGAGAGTTGAATGTGCATAAATAAGAACTCTCTTCATCCAATGGAACCTGCCAAAACCCCTCTTTTAAATACAGGACAGTAAAATACTCATTTCCTTTCAATCGACTAATGATTTCCCCAGTTGATGGGATTATATGATGCTCTCTTTTAATAGCTTTGTTTAAATTTCTCGGATCTAAGCAAATACGTAATTTCCCATTAGGATTTTCTACAACAATTAAGCTATTTACCCAATCAGTAGGTTTGTTTACCCGTGATGTAATACCTCTTTTCTCTAAATCAGCTAACGTATCTTTTAACTCGTTAATTATAGCTAGGGGAACTCGTCTGGGAGGGTCAATAACAGGCATGACATTTTCTTTTAACTCTATATGATAAGGGTCACCTGGAAACTTGCCAAGACCTTTAAACTAGGGCTCCTATAATACAGGCTGAATCGTCAAGCATTTTGTTTCCCATTTAGACCAATAAGCGATTGTTGCCACGCGGCCTGGCCAATCGTTCTTCTTCTACCGGCAATTAAATGGCGGCGTGAGTCAGCTCGTATTATAGGAGCCTTACTACACTTCATCATATTTAGACAAAATTTCATCTTTACTAGAAATTTCAATATTATCAATTCTCTGAATTAGATTTAACAATTTACAAGCATTTAATCCTAAAATAGGTCTAGAATCAACATCAACAATAATAAATTTTAACATATTTACACTTATCTGTTGAACATAATAAACTTACCTCGCCTTCCGGCTTTAGTTTGTAGTTACCATATGATACTAGAACAATTTTAGTTTCACTTAAATTAGAATATTCAAACAACTTAAAATTATTAAATACAGATAAAGGTAATATGTTGGCTTCTGCTCCAGTATCTAATTTAAAGTTAATCATTTTTTTGTGAATGGAAATGTTTTTACACCATACAGTCTCACTAGAGTTTTCTTTGCTTGTTGACACAGAGTCTATATATAAACTCGACAGTTCTTGGGCACACTCTGTAACATTATGCTGAATCTGATCAACTTTTCTGTGTTTGTTGTTATTGGGAAACTTTTTTTTAGTTTTGCTGCACATTGTGGCAAAATGATGCTTTCCTTTGCAAAGATTGCATAACTTGGACATTCACGTTTTTTATGAGATCTTCCACAATTTGAACAATCAAACAAACCACTCTTTGCAGGCTGAAAACCTCGAGCAGCACTCTGGAAACTATTTCTTTTAACTTTTACTGCATCTACATCATATTTTTGGCCCACAATAGATTTAATTTGCTCCTTGCTGGCTTCTGACGCGCGAACAAACTCTGTAGCTCATTGAAGGGAAAGTTGAGGCTCTCTGAGAGATCTTTCCTGGAGGGATTTGTCTTGTATTCCCAGAACAATTCTGTCACGGATGAGAGAATCTTCTTGATCTCCAAACTCGCAAGATGAAGCCAATGTCTTTAGTTGAGCCAAGTAGACATCCAAAGTCTGACCCTCTAATTGGGTGCAACTGAAAAATTTGTAGCGTTCGAAAACCACGTTTTCTTTTGGTATATAGTGATCCTCAAATTTTTTTACCACTGGATCAAATTTCTTTTTATCAGCTTCCTCATCAAATTTAAAGGTGTTAAAAATTGAGACACCTTCATCACCTAGAAGATTTAGCAGAATGGCGATTTTCGTCGGATCGATTTTACTGGATTTTTCGGAAGCAATCAAAAAGTTCATGAATTTATGATACAATTTATTCCAGTTGTCTGCCACATTACCACCAGAGAAATTCATTTCTACTGGAGGCCTAAATATCTCCATGATTTTTGCTGATATGTGAACACTAAAAGTTCCACGTTGTAGAGAACACTAAAGTTCTATTTCAGGCCGTTACCGGCAATCCTTATCCATCGGCGCGATTTTAAATTACCTGACACCATGTTTCATTTTGTATTATTCTAGAACACTTATAGTTCATTATTATTAAAGTTATTTATTAAACATATAAGAAATTAAGGCAATATAGTAAATACTAGATCAAAGCTACATCTTACAAGCAACATCGCGGGCTACATTTTATGAATATCAACCCAACACTGTCGTTGCCACTTACACATAACAAAATAATAGAAAACGATTATGATTAAAGATTACATGCATATGTCACAGCAAGATTAACATTGCTGCAAATATTATAACTTCAATGTCATATAAATCTTTACATTTTTTAAAAATTTGTATTTGAAATATCGCAGTTTTACGCACTCAATTGAATATTACAGTATTACAGTATATTTGATTGAAAGTAAGTTTTATTTTTATAACTTTTATTTTATGTATTACAAACAAATAAATGTGTAAATTTTATGAACTAAAGTGAAAAAAAATTGTATGGGAAAAAATATTTATGCTGGATAATGAATACAAAAATCATCCGTGTTGACGGTAGCTCAGCCAAACATTTTCACACTTTCACATTCATGATATTATTAGGATCAGAACAATATCTTAATACTGCCTGGAGATAATTACAAAACCAACTGCTAAGATAAAATAATGTTCAATGAAAATATGTGTTCTTTTAATAGGAAGCTATATTCCCGAACCGAACTGATTAAATTCTATGCTTTTACGAGATAGCGATCGGCTTCATAAGTGTATCAGAATATTTAAAATTTCATACCAGAAAAATATACTGAAAAATACCTACGTCGAATCTGAACCCACTAGGTATTGTGATTATGCTGGCCGCGGGATTTTTAACATTGTTTTTCTTTAAAATCTAATTAAAATACCCAATTTTTTTGCCTAGTTGTATCATGGGAGTCGCGGAGATAGAAATTCTAATTCTTTTTTTAAAATTCCAGCATTTAACTCGCGAATTTATGAAACTGTCCACGCCAAAAATGCATAGCTGCCAACTTTTACGCTTTTTTCTTAACACTAAACTTTTATAGTAAATGTTGTCTTATTTAATCGTCGAAATCTCACGATTAGACAAGACGAAGATATCTATTAAATTTTAGTGGTAGCAAAAAAGCGTAAAGGTTGGCAGCTATGAAAATGGCATTTTTAAAGAGAGCAGACTTGACTGAAACAAAACTGAAATATGCCATGATATGCGAAAAACATTTTATAACTGGTAAGTTTACCTTATATTATCGAAAACAGAAATGAATGATGTACCTTATTAGTTCATATTTACAAACTTAAGAGCATTTCTTGTTTACTTTATCACAATAAATAAACAGTTAAATTTTTTACATCGCCCATTCCTCTGAAAGTCCCAGTGTTGCATTGATGAAAACCATAGAAATTATTTTCTTTTCTTTGTCCTGTACTTATATTCCTTCATCCGAACGAAGTTGTCTTGGATTTTTTTTTTTTTTGCTAAAAGTGTATTCAATTATAGCAGGGTTTCCAGCGTCATGGACTTTCAAAGTAGTCAGGGAAATTTTGGGACTAAAATTTCAAAAGAGGGTAGATATGCCAGTGATTGACACCCTTAAGGAATTTCTTTTAAAATAATTTTTTTATTAATAGTTATAATTATTATATTCCAGTTTTTTCAAAATTATATTAACCTATCAACAATATTTAACCATTCTTATAGTCTCATTTCCCAATATGAATCGAAATATAATTTTAAATAACAGAATTTATTAAAACACCCAAAAGCCCAGTAATGGGCACCCTCTAGCCCAGTAACGAACACCCTTAGTTTTAGTAATGGACACCCCATAAAAAGTAATAAATATCATTGTTTTTATGACTGTATTTAGAACCAGAATTGGTGCGATCGCAGTTTGCTCTCCTTCTTGGCGCGATTTTCAAAAATAGCTAAATTGGCGCATTTTTGCATACTAACTCCCGAAGCTGCAACATCTGGGAGAGAGTACGCAAAATTATTTGTTTTCTCTTCTCGTATATTTTATAACAAGTACCTATCTAGACAAATGCTTAAAATATAGAATAGATATAGAATATATAGATAGATATATAGAATAGATATAGCTTAGAATAGATATTCAATCCGTTATTTTTCTCTTATTTTAACCTGTATTTTTGAGTGAAAATAAAAAATACATAAAATTTCAAATTTTTTCAAATACATTTTTTAAAAATACATTTAATATATTTTAAAATACATTTTACAAATCTACCAAAAAACAAAATTTTCACTTACCCAAATTATTTAAAAAGAACGTTTGTAAACAGTAAGGAGAGCAAAACAATGTTGTAGTTTTTTTAATCAAGGGGGCTTCCGCCCCCCTGAACCCCCCGTTTTTTAGGTGCGTTCGTAATTATATAAATACGTAGCACCTATAGTCGTCGTTCAGTCCGTCCGTCTGTCCGTCCGTCTGTCCGTCTGTCCGTCCGTCTGTCCGTCTGTCCGTCCGTCCGTCCGTCTGTCCGCATGTAACAGAGCAAAAACTACCCAACCGAATAGTCTTAAATTTCAAATATATGATTGTTGCAAAATTTTGTCGAGCCATTTCAAATTTTATGAAAATCGGATGTATAGTTTAATTACAGGGACAGTCAAAAGTTTTTCTTTACATTACGGCCAATGGGAAAAATTATTGCAAGTGGATTTTAATGATATTAGAGCCTTCCGAATGATCTGAAATTTTAAAGATATAATTGTTGCAAAAGTTTGTCGAGCCATTTCAAATTTTAGGAAAATCGGACGTATAGTTTAATTACAGGGACAGTCAAAAGTTTTTCTTTACATTACGGCCAATGGGAAAAATTATTGCAAGTGGATTTTAATGGTATTAGAGCCTTCCGAATGATCTGAAATTTTAAAGATATAATTGTTGAAAAATTTTGTAGAGCCATTTCAAATTTTAGGAAAATCGGATGTATAGTTTAATTACAGGGACAGCCAAAAGTTTTTCTTTACATTACGGCCAATGGGAAAAATTATTGCAAGTGCATTTTAATTATATTACAGCCTTCCGAATGGTCTGAAATTTTAAATATATAATTGTTGCAAAATTTTGTTGAGCTATTTCAAATTTTAGGAAAATCGGATGTATAGTTTAATTACAGGGACAGTCAAAAGTGTTCCGAAAAAATTATTGGAAGTGCATTTTAATGATGTATCAGACTATGCACGTTATGAAGTGCAAAAAATTATACATTCAGTACAATATGGGGTGCAAAAAATAATTTTTAAAACTAGTTATAGTACGAACGCACCTCATCTGCCACGTTTGACGAGCAATTTCCAACTTGTTATTCATAATTTTACCTTGTACTCTAGGATGTCATTCAAAAGCATCACTCAATCTATCATTTTTAGTCATTCATATCTTGAAACAATCAGCCTCTCTATCAAAAATAATTCAATCAAAGCTAAAAAATACAGGTAAAAATAGGAGAAAAATAACCGATTGATTATTTATTCTCACCTGTCAAGCATTCGTCCACATAGGTACTTGTTTCAAAATATACGAGATGAGAAAACAAATAAAAATCATGGGACTGCAACAGACACAACTTTTCAGCGCGAAAACCATTGCAACAATATCAATAACGTATTTCCAAAAAAATTCAAACTTTCCCTGATTCTCCTCTTTTGTCCAATAAGAAAGCCTTTTCCAAAAAATAAGCGTCCAATTAGAAAGCAGTTTACAAAACAAGGAGTTTAAACCATACTGCTCTCTCAAGAGAAATCTTAGGGTTGCCATATTTGGTGACATCCGAGGAGCAACCCTATAAACCGGGGTTG
Organism: Maratus speciosus; assembly: GCA_963932465.1. Lineage (NCBI taxonomy): Eukaryota > Metazoa > Arthropoda > Arachnida > Araneae > Salticidae > Maratus > Maratus speciosus. Next base: position 441,835,498 of record OZ010796.1, on the reverse strand, counting down.
CCACATTGGCGGAGTTATCGAAGGAGCGTAAACTGCGATTTAACCCCAGAATTTAATGAATACATACTAAGGAAACAAAATAGTTATTTTCAAATAAATTTAACAATTAGGATACCAGTAACTGATAAAATATTTGTGATAATCATTTACTGTTTGCATCAATTATTGTAATTATAAGAAGATCGATGTTTTAATTATTTTAGTTGGATAGATTAAAATACTAAATATCAGGCAATTACAGCTATCAAATTATTGAAACAGTGGAGGATTTAAAAGGTAATTAAAAAAAAAGTTTTGTAATATTAGTGTTTAGTTTTGTCTCGCTATTTTTAACAATTAATCTTCCAGAGACTACTTGATGTATCATTTATAATAATTAATATTACAAATATGAAAGAAATGGTATTGTAAGTTGAATATTTTAAATACTAAATAAAATAATTTCAAAATAAAACTGTAGAACTGATGTTTGAGGCCACTGATTTGCAGATTTACTAGTTTCGTGAATATTACCTATAACTTTCATTAATATTATTTTATTTATTTATTTTTTTTTTCTGTCAGAGGTGAATAAGGAAACAGTTAAGACAGAAAATAGATTTTTAATAGCTTCTGTAACTTTGTTTTTATTTAAACGGAGAGGAATTAAGCCCCATGAGCCCCTCTTTGACTGTGCTCTTAAACAATATTTTCTGCTTCCTGGCTGGTTTGATTGCCAGATTATAATATATGCAAGGTACATTTACATTAAAAAAAAAGGAACAAAATATTGAAATTTCATTAATCACATAAAATAACTTAAAAGCAGCTATTTATAAATGTTTTGGTGTTATTACATTTTGGTAAGTATAATTAAAAAATTAAATTTGATTATTTAAGTTTGTAGTTAAGTCAAAATATTTTATGCACTACAAACATTAAATTAACCATCCCAGTAATGGACACCCTCCCCCCCTCTTAAAACCTTAAAAATAAATGAAAATTTGTAAATGCCCATTAGTATATAAAATTCTAAGTTTTCTATTGCTACTCAAACAAAAACATTCAAATTTCACAAGAAAATGAGTAATATATAAATTAATTAAACGAAGGCTCTTGGCCTCTTCATTAAGATTTTCACAGAGAAACAACGAAACTTTGAAACATTATTTTCTGCTTCCTGATTGGTTTGATTAAAAGTGTCAACAATAACCCAGTTTTATGAAACATGCTAGGGGGAATTATGAAAAAAAATAATTAAAGTTAAATATTTATTAGTTATTTTTTTATGAGCCAAAAACATTAAGGAATGCCCATTACTGGCACATCTACCCTATATAGGAAAAGTCAGAGAATTTACAAATATTTTCTTAGCCACATCTAAGCCATTGTAAATAAAACAAGCTCATGAGAAACAAAAACTTTAGCAAGGGGATTTAAAGAAGTTTTTGTCAATAAATTCTTCGTTCGAATATGAGTAACAGGATTTCAACTTTTGTTACAAAATGTTATTTTTCACAAAAATATAATAAAATTCACAAAAATAACTTTTACTTTTCACAAAATGGATCCCAAGAATAAAAACCTGCATAGACCCCTGCAACAAGGTTTAACAAACATTACAACTTTCTAATGTTTTTTGTGTTTTATCACACATGATTCGTTCAGAAAAGTAACCTATATTTTAAATTTAAAGTGTGAAATATAGGGGAGAGTGGTAATGAATGGGGCATTAACAAAATATGAAAAAGTATTTGCATAAAATTATTTTAGATGCCACCAATAGATGATGCTATTTGTTCTACCATACTCATCAAATTTTCTATTGTTTGGGAGAAGCCATTTTCCCACTAGAGTAGGATGGTCAAGAATTGTATTTGTCATTGAAAAGTAAATTTTTTCCTTTTTCAGTAAAATAAATAAGCTAAAAGGTATCTATTATTTCATTGCAGATATGTGTATTAGCAAGTCTGCATATCTGTAAACTAATTTTAGGATGTATTTAGATGTTATTTGAATTTAATGTATTAAAAAAAACCTGAATATATTCCAGAAGTACAGGTGGGGCTGAATAGGTCACCTTTGCCCTGATCATGAAAGTATGTTTTTTTTTCTTTTTATCTGATTTTCTCTTTAATATGAAACATAACTGACTGTAATGGATTTAGATTAAATTACTGTCTAGTTAGAATAGGTTTATAGTGATGTCTAAAAAATAATTTGCACATTTTCACCCTAAGAAATATCAGCTATTTATTGGAAACAAAAGTTAAATTGTATAAATGATTAAGGTGAACTGTCCAGTTGTTGACCACACCACCAGCATTTTTCCATTTGATTTAAAACTAGAATAATTGTTTATATTCTGAATCTGATGGGTAGAATAAATAATACTAGAAATTTACATTAAATAGTCAATTAATAGGCAGTTCCAACCCTGTTACAACCATGTCGTTTAATATTAATTTTGAAAAATATAAATTTCGTTAAATGATAGTGTGTATTATCTATTATTTTTATGTATGTTTCATGTTCTTTCTTTCTTATAATCTCATTATTTTGTCATTTTTCTGCTACAGTTATGCAGTGGTGGAAAATTGGCGCAGAGGAGGAGCCTATTGACACCACTAAATTTGAGTAGTATTTTTCGGCATATTTAATGACAGAATTTCTGAGTTTTTATTAAGGTGAAGCATACTATAAAATATTAGTGGTGTCAATAGGTTCCTCCTCTGCGCCAATTTTCCACCACTGAGTTATGTGATTTAATAATATCACTTTTGATGTTCATAAACTTTGATAAGCAATTTGTATTACTTACTATTTCAGTATGCTTTGATCATATCATGTCAAGTACCATTCATTTTGTCATATTTGGTGAATAAAAGATTAATTCCACATTTTTTCAATGAATTCATTTAGTGGCCCATTCAGCCCCATGGCTGGGGATGAATGGGCCAAATTTCTATATTTTTATTTTCTATTATCATTCATTATAGACATTTTCTAATCCAATTTTTATGACTTTTTTATATAACCAAATAAGTAAAGTAACTGAAGAGCCAATTCTGAGCCAAAAAAAAATTACAAAAATTAAAAACCAAAAATTGGCCCATTCATTACCACTTTCCCCTATGTATAAAATAGGAATCGCCAATGGTGTAGAGAAAATTAAGCAAACTTTTGTTGTTATTACTAAATGTCCAAACATAAATGAAATCATAATAAGAAAGGCATAGCCATATACTATCATTACTATATGCAGGGGCATAGCTATAGCTATTTTTTTTTAGGGAGGAGTTAAAAAATTTTCCAACTGAAATGATATGCGCAATGTGTGTATATTGAAAATAATACTTATACGTAAAAAAAAAAAACTTCCTTTCTTAAGAAAAATACTGAAACTAAAAACATAAAATTGTAATTTGGTTCATTTAATGAAAGTTTAAATACATCTCTTTCATTTAAATAATTAAAATCAAAACTAGATTAATTTCTGGTTTCTTATCGTGAAATCATTCAGCATGAAAATAAAGATCAAAAGATAAGATACCCAACTGCTAAAATAATAGTTAAGGAAGGAATTTCAATCCATACGGGTCATTCCATGTCAAATCAACACAGCTGTTTCCCTCACCATCTCCGAATTTTACAAAATTTGGGGAACTAGTTAGACTGGTTGAGAAAGTAAAAAATCTGCAGTTTCAAATTACTGAGACTATTAGTTTTTTACACTAGATTAATATTAACACAATTATTCTAATTGGTAAACAAATCATATTAGATGTAAATTCCAGGATTCGAATCCTGGTCCGGACATTTTTCGCCCAGTTGGAAATTTACATCTAATATGATTTGTTTACCAATTAGAATAATTGTGTTAATGTTAATCTAGTGTAATTTCGTATCCAGCGATTTCTGGAGTTCCATTACCTGAGATTTATTCAGTTGAGCTGAACCAGGTTTCAGACCAGATGCTGTAATCATCAAGGTTAGCTGGGTGAAAAAGTTCGACCAGAATCGTCCGGGATAGCTCAGATGGCAGAGCACTGGCGGCTTCAGCCAGGAGGTCCCGGGTGCGAATCCTGGTCCGGACATTTTTCGCTCAGTTGGAAATTTACATCTAATATTAGTTTTTTAATCATAGGCATTTAAAAATGGCCGACTATGTCTAATTTACTGTCAGATGACAACATTAAAATCATCATAACTCCTGTTCTAATTAACGTATAGACATGGGCCTGGTATCATTTTAAAGCATTTTAAATGACCTTTAACATGATACAAAACACAAGATGTTTTTGAAAAAAAAAGTTTGAAGGTCATGGCAGTTGACCTTTGACCTTGAATTACTAAAAAACGAATTCTTCAATTTTCACAATTTCTTTTCTTCTGAATACTAAAATGCCTTAACTAGATGTGTAGAAAGTTTCAAAATGGGACAACAGTGGGATCATACGGAAAAAAATAAATCCATAACAAAATATGAAAAGTTCGCGTTTAAATTTTCTATCCGTAATAATAATGAGTTTGTGAACTCATGTAATTTTGTCAATATATACAAATAGAAATTGAAATAAAAAGTAAATATATAATACAAATTAATTTGAATAAAAAATACAATAGAAATTGAAATGAAATATGCAGAATTTAACATATGAATGTGTATACTATAACAATTATACATAACGGAATTGTTAACACATGGGCATAATATGGAGTGTTTTCTTGCATTTAGTTTCACATTTGTTGCTGTGGTTTCTTTTTCACTGCTATTGTAAACTCTTCCAGTTACTGTAGTTGGATTAACAATGTGTTTATATATAATGTGTGGGCATTAAAAGTACATCTGAGTAACTTGGAAAGCTGTATGATGGAGAAGGTATTGATGATGAAGAACTTGTTCATTTTCTTCATCAGTAACAATCACATAAGCTGTCCACCACTTTTTATCAGGGTTGGTAAAAACCCCCCCCAAAACCTGTTTTTTTTTGTTTAAACCAGGTTTTTTTGGTTTAAACCGGGTTTTTTTTAAAATTTATTTTCCTATTTAATTTATTTTCCTATACATGCATATTTATTGATAAAAATAAACATTGTTGGATATATAAGTAATATAACTTCATTTAAAAATAATTTAAATTAAAAAATTACAATCAATTATGTAGAAAATTGAAATCATTTAAAATTAAAACATTTTTAGTAGAAGCTATGTCTTATGTTTCATGAATAAAATGCTCTATATAGTGAAACATTGATACCTTGAAAATCTTTATAAACAATCTTTTGATTACTAGTATTATAAATAAATATATGGTGTAGTCTCATAAATATAATATACTTTCCTAGGGCTATTCAAAATAATTTCTTTGAAATATTTGCAATCTGATTTATCTGTTAGAACACTACATGAACAATTATTATCTTTTATTGAAAGTAAAGCTTTTTATAAAGAATTCCTGGAATGATTTGAATTTAGCAGTAAAGTCTTTACACGTTTCAAGAAGTATTGTGTATTGTCATTTGATACTTCTCCTCAGAAACTGACAGGTAAAAAAAAAAAAAAGCGACAGTAATATAAACAGAAATATACCTATTTACCAGCTTTTTAGACTACAGAAAACATTGATCTTAAAATGGAAAGTAGATTTATAAAAGTTGTCATCCACCAAAACATTTAAACAGCCATCAGACTTAATACACAGGATTTCTTTCTAAGCTATGTTATGTTATAACACATATTACTTTTAAATGTCTAAACTAAAAATTAATAATATATCTTTTTAGGCATTTTTATGACACTTTTTTCTATTATGTCTCAAGCGAACGTTATCTCAATTTTCCCCCATTTTTTTTGTCAGATCTAAATAGCGGATTCGATTATGAAATAGACGATTTAAATATATCTTATTGCATATTTTAGTTAAAAGTAAACAGGTGCTTCACCAGCACCCAATTTTTCAATGTCCTCTTATTCGACTTCATATCTTGTGTTTCTTTTTTAGGGTTTCGTTCATCTGACGAAACCCTTTTCGTCTCGCTCCTCTGTCTGTCCGTCCGTCTGTCTGTCTGTCTGTCGCAGAGCCCGTTCTCAGAAATTATATATATTGGAGACTTGAAATTTTGCATACTTATAGCTGGACATCTCAGATCAAATGACAAATCATATAATTTTTCAAAAAGTTGTACATTTAACCCTTTGGGCTCTTACATGTGTATTTTAAACAATTCTTTCTATGTGAGCCTCTAATTAGGTTGGAGGCGTGAAATTTTGTATACTTATAGCTGAACACCTCACATCAAACGACAAATCATAAAATTTTGAACAAGTTGTAAATTTAACCCTTTGGGGTCTCACATGTGTATTTTAAACTATCCTTTCTAAGTGAACCCCTAATTAGGTTGGAAGCGTGAAATTTTACATACTTATAGCTGAACACCTCACATAAAACGACAAACTATAAAATTTTTAAAAAGTCGTACATTTAACCCTTTGGACTCCCACATTTGTATTTTAAACAATGCTTTCTAAGTGAGCCCCTAATTAGGTTGGAGAAGTGAAATTTTGCATACTTATAGCTGAACACCATCATGCGACAAATCATAAAATTTTGAAAAAGTCGTGCATTTAACCCTTTGGGCTCCCACATGTGTATTTTAAACAATTCTTTCAAAGTGAGCCCCTAATTAGGTTACGAGGCGTGAAATTTTGCATACTTATAGCTGAACACCTCACATCAAACGACAAATCCTAAAATTTTGAAAAAGTCGTACATTTAACCCTTTGGGCTCCCCCATGTGTATTTTAAACAATTCTTTCAAAGTGAGCCCCTAATTAGGTTGGAGGCGTGAAATTTTGCATACTTATACAACACTTCTCATCAAATGAAAAACCATAAAATTTTGAAAAAGTCGTACATTGAACCGTTTGGGCTCCCACATGTGTGTTTTAAACAATTATTTCTAAGTGAGCCCCTAATTAGGTTGGAGGCGTGAAATTTTGCATACTTATAGCTGAACACCATCATGCGACAAATCATAAAATTTTGAAATAGTCGTACATTTAACCCTTTGGGCTCCCACATGCGTATTTTAAGCAATTCTTTCTAACTGAGCTTTTTATTAAATTGGAGATTTGAAATTTTGCATACTTATAGCAGAACACCTGAGGCCAGGCGACAAATAATAAAATCTTGAAAAAGTCTTACGTTTAACCCTTTGAGCTACCACACATGTATTTTAAGCAATTCTTTCTAAGAGAGCCCCTAATTAAGTTGGAGACATGAATTTTTGCATACGTATAGCTAAATACCCCAGACCGCACGACAAATCATAAACTTTTCAAAAAGTCTTATATTATTTACTCCTCCGGGCTCTAACTTGTGTATTTTAAGCAATTTTTCTAACCTCCGCCCTTTTCACCGGGGAGCACCTTTCCAACTTTTGCCGACAGCCCTTTGACCATTCTTTCATATTATGCACCATAGCCTTACATATTTTAGTTCCACTTTTTACCGCCAGGGGCGCCTACTTATCTCAGGTGCTATGGGCCCAATCCCCTCGACTAATATATCTACGGATAGTATGTAAAACGGAGTTTCGTTCGGATAGAGGTTTGTTTAGAATAGAGTGCGCCCCTGGTTGCGAAATGTGGAACTAACAGATTTTTCAAAAGGATAAAGTGTTTTGAAAGAAATATTAAACGAAACACTCTGTGCGATTTGTGATCACACTTACCCACTTGTTTATTCTTAAGGCTGTTCTGAAATCTGAAAGGGCAACTTTATGACATATGTTTTAATTTATTTTTGTTCGGAAATGCATGAAACTAGCAGATGCTGTTGTTCAAAAACTATGTAATGGAGTTGTGTTTTCCGTTTTTTTGCAAATGCAATAGATCTTTCAGAAAGTATTGTCAAAGTGGGCGTTTTGAACCGAATTTCCGTGCGAAAGAAGAATAATCACTCAAGGAAGGTTAAAAACATATCACCTTTGCCCCGTGATTAAAATTGCTTATAACTCAATAGGTAATTGATTTATCAAAAATGGAAAACACAGTTCAATTCCAAATCGCTTCCATAGTTGGGCCTTCCAATTTTATATCTTTCCGTTAAAAAATGAATTTGTAAATGTGTTAAAGCATTTTGCGCTTGTTGAGTGGAGCAGTTGAGAACAGCCTTAAAAGATAATCTCCCCAATCAAGAAAATTTTCTTTTACAGCTTATCTGAAATCTTAAAGGTCATTTTATGTTATTAATTGTAAATAATATGCGTTTTCTCAAAGGAAAATATTTTATTCAAAATATTGAATATTTTTAATCTATTTTATCTTTGCTAAATTCACAAGGTTTAAAATTTCTCTTTAGAGCTTCAGATATGTTCATCAACACATGCAATTTGCATTCTACATGCATACAAATATATACCAAGTCTCACGGTGACTGCTGGAATAAGACTGTTAAAAGTAGAAATTACTTATATCCAATAATTTGAAACACTTAAATTACAAAAATGATAAAATATGATATTAGATTTCTCCTAAAAAAACAGTTGGTTAACCAATTGATTTAATCCGTGCCAACCCTGCTGGTAACAGAATAAAATCATAATGCAAAACCTCAATCCCAATGCAGGAATGCTAGAAAAATAAAGGCTTACTAAACGCAATAGCCATGATACAGAAAAGAAAACTCACAGCCAATCATTCATTAGCATACAGAACAAAGAGTAACCAATGGAGAGAATTACTTATGATTATTCATCATCGAGGCATAATGTAATCCTTAGTAAATCATAACTAATCAAGCAATCTAAGTAGTAAAAGTGTGTTTTTATCTCAAATCTACCATTTAGGCTATTTTTAAAAATAAAAGTGTTAAAAAAGAAGAAAGAAACCGAACTACTAGTTTTTTCTTCCCAAGCTAATTTTAGAAAAATTAGTTAGTCTGCCATGTAGATTTCAAGCTTATAAGGAAAGTTTGATTGATTAAAAATGTTTGTCACTTTACAAATTTATTAATTCATCATTTTTCTAAAGCTTCGCTTGTAGATTCTGCATAACTTGGATTTTGCATTTTTCAATGTGTAAAATAAATGAAAACATTAGGGAAAAAGAGAAAAAAACCAGATGAAAAAGACCAGTATGGTTTAAAAAAAAAAACCATTTGGTTTAAACCACGGTTTAAACCAGCATGGTTTAAACCAAACAACCCTGCTTTTTGTTATCTATAGCAGTGGCAAATCCTTTGACATCACAAATTGAAAGTTCGCCTTCTAATTTGGTTACTAGTTCCACATTTGAGAAAGGTGAAGATACACTTTAGTGCAAATTTTAGTTTGTGTTATTGAAATGAATGAGTGAAACTTTTGAGTACATGATTATTGGAATAGCTCTTTAATGTTTTGTTCTTCAATGTAGTCTTTTATTGTGCTGTATAAGAATGTGGAAAAGCTGACTATATGTTAATCTTGAAAGAACGATAAAGAAACATGATGAATGAGAATATGGTGGATACAGTAACATATAAATAGTGGGTATTTGTAGATAGGTGTGCACTTGAAACAGTTACAAAAGTATATGAGGATTTTCTTGATTTGTTTTGCGAAAATTTAAAACACCTTCTTTGCTATTCACTTATTGCCAAACAACAATCCCTATTTTAATCAGAACTAAAATTAATGCTGCAATCAGTATAGTGTTTGGTTATATGTGACTTTTCCGAAAATGATTCTTTCGTACTTCATGGAAACCATTGGAATAACTCCCAAGTAACTATCCATCCATTTTTTGCGTATTTTAATGATAATGAATTTATTCTTCAGCTTATTTAATTTTGTAATTATTTCAGAGTGTTTAACTCATAATACCAATGCATTTCACTTATTTCAGAGATACTTAATAAATTTTCTCAAAAGTATGTATCCAATGTTAATTAAAAAGATCTTTTACTTTTCGGATGGGGCTGCAGCAGATTACAAAAACAGAAACAATTTTATAACATTCTGTTATCACGAAGCAGATTTTGATATATCTGCTGAATGGCACTTCATTGCGACAGCACATGGAAAAATGGCTTGTGATGGGATTGGAGGAACTTTGAAAAGTTCATCTGCATGTGCTAGCCTACAAAAACCATAGAATGAACAGATTATGACTCCTAAACAGTTGTATGAATGTGCAGTCTTTAATATTCCCTCTGTATCATTCAAATACAAACAAACTCAAAAGATTCACTCATTCATTCCAATAACAATAAAGTCAAATTTGCACTAAAGTTTATTCTGCTTCACCTTTCTCAAATGTAGAACTAGTAACAGGGGAAACTTTCAATTGGTGATATTTGTCACTGCTACATATGATAAAAAGTGGTGGATAGCTTGTGCGATTGATACTGATAAATAAAATGCACAAGCGAAGTTAAGTTTTTTTCCATCAGGACCATCATACAGATTTCCGAGTACACCAGATGTACTTTTAGTGCCCATACATGATATATTAACAGCTGTTAATCCAATTACAGAAACAAATGGGAAACTGAATGCAGGAAAACTGTCATAAGGTGGTAACATGGTAAGGTGGTAGCATGGTCTATTTTGTAAGAAAATACTCTATATTATGGACATATGTTAACAGTTCTGTTATGTATAATTGTTATCATATACACATATTCATATGTTAAATTCTGTATATTTTATTTCAATTTCCATTGTGTTTTTTATTCAAATTAATTTGTATTATATATTTACTTTTTATTTCTATTTGTATATATTGATAAAATTACATGAGTTTACAAACTCATTATTATTACGAATCTTGATAATTTAAACGCGAACACTTCATATTTTGTTATTGATTTATTTTTTTTTCCGTATGATCCCATTGTGGTCCCATTTTAAATTTTTCTACACATCTAGTTAAGGCATTTAAGTATTCAGAAAAAAAAAATTGTGAAAATTGAAGAATTCGTTTTTTAGTAATTCAAGGTCAAAGAGCAAGTGCTATGACCTTCAAACTTTTTTTTTTCAAAAACATCTTGAGTTTGGTATCATATTAAAGGTAATTTCAAATGCTTTAAAATGATACCAGGCTATCGTGTGATATATTTTGTTCTTAATCTCCCCAAGTCTAGATATGTATTCAATAGTTTAAAATCTCTTAATTTTAACTATGCAATCTTTATTTATTGTAATTTACATTTAATTTATTCATCTACTTCTCGTTTAACTTCAATTCATTCTTAATTACGATTCTACATCGTACTTAATGTTTTTATCGCTCGTTCATTCAGTAAAAACCTTCCAGTTCGTTTTTTTTGGCAATCAGCCAAGTTGTCCGAGCGCATTTTTCTCTCTCGCTCTTTCAGTCGGGAAGAAGGGCCATTTCTTCATTGTATACCCTTGGCGCGTTTGTTGCTTCCTTCCGTCTGCCAGATTGGCAATTTTATCTTCGCGTGGCGAGTTTTGAGAGATGCTTTAACGCTCTCTCGATCGTTTTCGGCGCGCGCTGTTCAAAAAGTCAGTGCTAGTGTGTTTCACGTTCGGTGTAGGTCATTTTGACCGTAATTCTTAGTGATGTCCACGATGACCGGACCTAGTGTCCGTTCGGCAGTCAAACTCGTTATAGTTTTTAACTTTATTTAAAAATTAAAGCATTGGATCTTTTTTTAACAATCATACCCTTCACTTTTACCATGAAGCAAATTTTTCACTGTTCTAAAATATCATCTCCGACTCCAAGAGAGCTTTGACACTTCGATTAAGACAACACCCGATCCTTGCAACATTCCAGAAGATTTTTCTACAATAAAGTGCTCTATTATTCCCAAGTATTGCAATCCTTTATATCAAGATCTTTTGTGTGTCTCTGCTTCTTGGTAAAACCTTTTTAATATTTCATTTTTCAAGATGACGCTCCAGAACTTACAATGTCTGTTAATCTTCGCCTTTTAAAAGGTGAACAACTCCATAAATTTATGAACGAAAGTTTTTTTAATTAAACATTATTCATTGCATTCTTTATATATAAAAGTGAAGCAAACCACTGCACAATATATTGGTGCCTTTTGAACAGGAGCACAGTTAGTGCGTGGTGCGTCATCGTAATTTTTTCATCATTTAAACTGAATGCATTTAAGCTTTTCATCGAAATAATGATGTTTTAAATAAAATGTGAAATAATATAGTACAGCTAAGAAGAATTTTTCATTTTTAACTAAAATTCAGAGGGATATAACAAGATTAAAAGTTAGAAGATTTAAGCACATGGAAGCTTTAGTTTTTTGTACATGAAATAAAATGCATTTTTTTTCAAGTAATTTATTCAGTTCATCAAGACTGTATTTTCCCTTTCCAACTGCTTTTTATAATATCTGAATAATAAAGTGAATTGTAACAAAAAAAAATTATGAAGATATTCAAGTTTTTTTATGAAGAAAATGATAATTTTTTGAAGATATAATTTTTTGAATATTCAGCATAATGTATTTTTATTTTTAATTACTACATTTGAGGCTTTAATTTCTAAAACCATGGATAAAACTACTCAGTTAATGAATACCATAAGTGTATTTAGTACTGCACTCTCTGATTTTTTTCAACAAAATTCCTAATACTATTAAGTATATGCTTGAATCACATGGTAATCCTATAGACTTTAATTCATCAATTATTGAGGACTTGGTAAAGGATTTAAAATTTCAAGGGAATACTCTTATAGAGTTACATGAATCCTTTGTTCAAGACACCGTTAATAATGCAATAAAAGAAATCTCAAAACGTAAAAGAAGTTTATAAGAAAATAGTGCTTAACACGTTCACGCCGGCGCGGTGGGTCCCACTCGACTGTCTCGGAGTTGTCGAGTCTCCGTCTTTTTGCACACCACTATTATTTTAGAGAAAACGTTATTCCTTTAAATCGCCTAAGTGTTCAAATTAAATAAAACAATATTTTCTGTATTAAAATACTGGTATCCAATAATCCGGAGACTTGGCAGTGTACCGTCGTATAAGAACTCACTTAAGAAAGATTCTTAATTAGAAATTAAAAGAATTTGGCGTTCGTTTTTTTTCAGAGTTTTATTAGACGACACGGGACACACACATAACAAGCACACGTAATAGTTACACGGCAAAAATTTTATCTTTTCCGGAGCGAGACGTTCCTTTCGGCAGGATCGAGAACTTGACCGTCTGGGGTCGTGTCACAGCAGATACTGTCCCTCCACGGGGCCTTCTTTTTCTGAGATCAGTTCATCTCCTAAATACCCCACGTGAGGTCTTGATTCATCTTAGTCAACAAGTTCAGTTTATAACATTTCTACGCAGCACTTTTTCTCCAGATATTTACATGATTAAAACTGTTTACATGTTCCATCTAGTTTTTTGGTGAAACTGACAGGCGAAGTTATAGCAGGCATCTGGAGGGTCCAATTAAAGATGTTTATTTCGTTAGGGCATCTGGTCTCCGAGTCATCTCAAATAAAACGTCACAGCCCCTCCATGCCCCATATAAATTTTTCCTTAAGTTAAAAATTTTCCACACTCGGGTGCACAATCATAGTGAAATTTGGAGTTAATGCTATCCCTAACAATGCTATCTACTCCAAAATTATTAATAAAATTTTAAATTTTAAAATCAAAATATTTATCAGAAGTACTTCGTTACCATGGAAGGAATTCAGCATAACACACAACAAACATAATAAATACAGTAACAATAAACACATTGCAATTGCACACCGTTATATAATAATACTAAGATTTATAATAAGCACTTCGACAATTTTATAATAAACCAGAACCTTCATTAATAATTTTCCGTTAACATAATCAAAATAGATAAAGTTTTTAAACATCACAGGTAATTACAATAAAGTTCGCTCTCTCGTGTTCACATGGATAACCAACAATAATAATATATATATATAGATAAATTTCTTAAGAATGAATTCTAATACACTAATAAAACCAAACACTTTTAAACCTTTTATATACAATAAGTTACTTAAAAGAATTTTAACACAATAACAAAACACACTCTTAAACTTTTTTTTTTCAATAAAATTTCTAGTCTTCAAACGCTACTCTGCTTAGACTATCAGTGTTTTGGTGTTTTTTTCCTGCTCGATGTTCGATTGTAAAATCGTACGGTTGTAACGCGAGGCTCCAACGCATAAGCCTTGGGTTGGAACTCGCATGAGTTTGTAAGAAGCGCAGAGGATTATGATCCGTTATAATCCTAAATTTTCTTCCATCTAGATAGTAATGTAATCTTTTTACGGCGAAAACAATACTGGCGCACTTCCGCTCGGTGGTGCTATAGCGTTGTTCTACCGGAGAGAATTTCCGACTCAAATACAAAATCGGGTGTTCCTCTCCCTTCTCATTTACCTGGCTCAACACAGCTCCGGCACCGCGTAACGATGCATCGACCTGAATAAGGAATTCACGATGAAAATCCGGCGTATGCAAGACCGGCCGTTCGGTTAGTTTCGCTTTCAGAGACCGAAAAGCACTCTCGCACGCGGGAGTCCACTCGACTTTACCTCGACGGGTTTTCCCTTTTAGCGCGTCAGTCAAGGGGGCTGCTATTATGGAAAAATTCCTTATGTATCTCTGGTAGTATCCGGCTAGTCCTAGAAATGCGCGAATCTGCGTTTTTGTTTCGGGAGTAGGGAAATATTTTACGCATTCAATCTTGACTTCTGCTGGAGTGCGGGAACCATTTCCTACAATATGGCCTAAATATTTTACACTACTCTGGGCAAATTTACACTTAGAGGGCTTTATTTTAAGATTGGCCTTATGAATTCTATCTAGAACTAATGCGACATGTTTTAAGTGGTCTTCCCAGGTGTTCGAAAATACAGCGACGTCATCTAAATAAGGTCTTGATCGTACGGGCTTATCGCTAATTAAAGTTATATCATGCTCCACCAAATCTGTTGTACCAGGGTCGTTTGAAAAGCACGCGGCATATTTATTTAAAAGCTCCCTTAATTGGCTAATTTGTGCTTCGTTTAGGTTTTTTTCTAACTCACTAAGCCGAACTATTTCCTGAAAGTCAAAAATCGTAGGATTATTCTCTAAATACGGAATATCTAAATCCTGATCTTCTATTAAATTTGAATTGTCTTTGGAGCACAACAAATTTACATGTTCGGGTCGCGTATAATATGGTTTCAGCATATTAACATGATAAATTTGGGTTTTATTCCTACTTCCTGGCAGTTCTACCACATAATTAGTCTCAGATATTTTATTCTTGATTTTCCCCGGACCTATCCATTGCACGGACAGTTTATTTGGTCTCGTCATGGCTAAAACCAACACTAAATCTCCCTCCTTGAATTCTCGTTTTACCGCGTTTTTGTCATACCAAACCTTTCGTTTACCTTGCATTTCTTCCATGTGCGAAACAGCTACCTCGTGACATCGTTTCAACCGATAAATTAATTAAAAAACATATTCGGTCACTACATCATTTTCAGGTGGAGGGTCGGACCATCGTTCCATTATCAAGGTCTCGGGTGTTCGAAGATTTTTTCCATACACCAACTCGGCTGGTGAGTAACCTGTGCTTTCATGAACTACGTTTCGAAGAGCCAATAGAATCGCAGGCAAATGTTTATCCCAATCGGCGCCTAATTCAATACACAGAGCCCTCAAAAGTCGTTTTAAGGTCCTATTATACCGTTCCACGGGATTACTCTGGGGATGATAAACAGAACTATGAGTGATCTTAATGCCAAATTTATTAAGAAATTCGGTGAGGTAAAGGACTTTCCCTGATCGCATTGGAGTTGGCTGGGGAATCCGATGCGACTGAAAATATTCAGCAGCGCCTCAGTCACTCTAATAGAGGAGAGGTCCACCAGCGGAACCACCTCCGGGTATTTGGACGCCATGCATACTGCCGTTAAAATATACCGGTGTCCATCCGTGGTCAGTGGTAAGGGTCCACATGCGTCGATATTTATTTTACTGAAAACTTCCTGAATTATTGGGACAAGTTTTAACGGGGCTTTCTTTTTCTCGTTCGCTCGACCCGCTCTTTGACAAACATCGCAACTGCGCACATATTCATCCATTTCTTTATAACAGTTAGGCCAATAAAAATATCGAATTAATTTATCCTTTGACTTCGTCCCACCTAAATGTACTGACGTGCCTTCATGACACAATGCTTTTATTTTCTGTCTTAACCCTTTTGGAATAACTAGCAATGTGGTAACGTTTCCAAAACGATCCTCGTGATTTCTAACTAGTAACCCTTTAACAACTGAATAAGTTTTCGTCGTACCTTCCGTTTTGTCCGCCCCCACTCGGCTAAACAATTCCTTTAACTCTGCACATTCGTGCTGCGCTTTCAAAAACCCTTCTTTATCGATTTTTAACAAGTCCAACTCCCGGGCTTCAACTTCTAACGCCGGAATTTCAATGGGGTCCTCACCTTCCGTTGAATCCCGCAGTCCCGATTCTTCCTGATTCGCTACGTTCGATTCCTTGGGTGTCTCCGCATCTTGAGCTACCCGTTCGAGCTCCCTTTTCTCTTCCTTTAAACGTCTAGTAGTCGCACGCGTCTGGACTGCATTTACCTGTCCAGTTGGCAAAAATTCATACCCCGTTCTCTCTCTTATCATCGCGGCAGTTTTATTTCCTAAAATATATCGGTTTTGGTTTAAATGATTTCCGCAAACAGCGGCTTTCGTACAAATTTTCCCGAAATCTCCCTCTATCTCTACCCGCGCTAACGGTAGACAAACTAACTCCAAACTAAGTGGTTGTTGGATCCAGATTTTCTCTCCACAAAAATCCTGCGGATCTACAAATTTCCCACAAATTAAATCAAGCGTCGCTCCCGAATCTCTTAATATTCCTATCTTTCGGTTGTTAACAACGCCAGGAAATGTATAAGAGTCCAATAAATCGTCCTTTCGTACATCTTGCAAATTATTTACGGAGCCTGACGGAGGATTTTCTGCAACTTCGGGCACGATGAACGCAGGTGCGTTTCGGACGCGCAATTAAAACATTTCAAATTCGCTCTTTTCTCAAAGGCACTATCTCGGTTTACTGGTCTGTGCACGGCATTTGCATTCGAAGGGGGGTAGAACCGTGGTCTAGTTTCTCGAGACCTTTCTTGAAAAAACGGGCGCGTTTTTTCCACCCTAACATCTCTGGTATCCTTGGCCTTCGGAGTAGAGGCCCTTATACTCTCATATCCATCCAATAATACCACTATTGCTGCTTCGGTCTTAAGCTGTGGCCATTTGTCAATGAAGTGTTCACGCATTTCAAACGTCGCACGCCGTTTAATCTGATCGGTGACCAAAAGGTTTTTTAGTTCGTCTAAGGAAGTTATTCCTAAACCCGCTAGCCATTCATTTAAATAATTTCGGATTTCGAAACCGAAATCCTGCCAATTTAAAGATTGCGACTTCTGGTGGCTAACAAATTTCTGCCGAAAACTCTCTGGGTTTAATTTAAATTTTTTTTAACAATATACCTTTTACGTTATCGTAATCTTCTGACTCTGTCTCGGGTTGTCTGGCAATAATGGAAATAATGTCTACTGGCAGAAGCCCAATTAAATGAGAGACCCAATTTTCCTTCGGTATCCCAACCCGTTTAGCTTGGCGTTCAAACAGAACCAAATACAAGCTAATATCTGTTTTTTCTGGATTAAAATTCGTTATTAATTTTTTTAAGTTCTGTTCAGGGGAACGCGAATGTATATTATTTGCATTTACTGAAGACGGGGCAATTCCTTTCTCGATTTTTAGTTTTTCTAACTCGAATTTATTTTTTAATTCTAATTCCTTTAATTCTTTCTCGTGCTCCAATTTTTCCTTCCTATTGGTTTGATAACGCTCCCATGTCTGTTTACGCAATATGTCCTCCCTCTCGATAGCTTGTAACCGTGCGCGCTGACTTTCTTCCCGTTCTAATTCCTCCTTAGCTGTCTCTAATATAGTCTCATACAGAGCCCGTACTATTTCTTCTTCATACTCCTCAGATTCCAGCACCAAGTGCGTTAACTGAATCCGAGTTTCGTTTCCGGTCCTGGCAAGTTCCAATTCATCCACTAACTTTTTTATATGTTCCTTTTTTCCTTTACCCAGGAAAGCCATATCTACCCCTTTTTTTTGTTTTTCAAACAAAATTTCTCTATAAAAAGGTACTTCTCTACACTAATACAACAACAAAAAAAAATATATACTATATTAACAATAATCACAATCAATCATAAAATTTCTTTCAATAACACAGCAATATGTAAATACTGACTCACTTCCATGACTAGTACCTGTTCAATTTTTGTCATTCCCGTTTTTGAATTTTCCCAACAAAATCAGCAATTTTAAATAATTAAAAATCACTAAACATTAACTCCAAATTCAAAATTGTGACTTACCCCAATGAAGGCTCAGACATTTAGCGGTAATCCACTCTTTTTCTTCAGCCGGGTGGCTCACTGAACACAACTTCTGACCATAAGGTCCACTAAAAATAATATATCCAGAGGCACGGAACACTGAACACTATCTTCGACCCAAAACGGGGCCCACTCACATTCCTATTGCCGATCCACTGCTACAATCACAGTTTTGTTTCAGGCCTTGGCTCCCTAAAATCACAGAATTATCTTCTTTTTTTTCCACTCTTCCGCAATCCTTTCATCACCAAACAGCGGCGTTGTAACTCTGTTTCTTTTCCGCAGTCGAACAGCTGATCACAGACGGGGGAAAAACAATCTTCCTCTTTTTCCGACACTGGGTAAGGATTTCTCAAGCTTCCTTTCTCCAAGTCTTCCTAAACCGAAACCAGATAACACCAAGCTTCTTTTTTTCTTTCCTCCAATACGGGAGTGAAAACAACACCCTTCTCTTCTCTGACCGGGTGAAAATCGAAACTAGCTCCTTCTTCACAAACCGAACTGTTTTTTCTCTTCTTCCAACACACGATTTTCCTTTTATTTTTTTTATTCCAGTATCAGGACGGCTCTCTATTTCTCGAAAGAATGAGCTTTCACCTTATCATTCCTTCCGTGGGTAACAATTTCAGGCCTTGTGTGCGTATGTGCCCAACCTTTTGAACAACTCGAGTCCCAACTCTGGCACCAACTGTACCGTCGTATAAGAACTCACTTAAGAAAGATTCTTAATTAGAAATTAAAAGAACTTGGCGTTCGTTTTTTTTCAGAGTTTTATTAGACGACACGGGACACACACATAACAAGCACATGTAATATTTACACGGCAAAAAGTTAATCTTTTCCGGAGCGAGACGCTCCTTTCGGCAGGACCGAGAACTTGACCGTCTGGGGTCGTGTCACAGCAGATACTGTCCCTCTACGGGGCCTTCTTTTTCTGAGATCAGTTCATCTCCTAAATACCCCACGTGATGTCTTGACTCATCTTAGTCAACAAGTTCAGTTTATAACATTTCTACGCAGCACTTTTTCTCCAGATATTTACATGATTAAAACTGTTTACATGTTCCATCTGGTTTCTTGGTGAAACTGACAGGCGAAGTTATAGCAGGCATCTGGAGCTTCCAATTAAAGATGTTTATTTCGTTAGGGCATCTGGTCTCCGAGTCATCTCAAATAAAACGTCACAGCAGCTCTGAGACAGTTGAGTGTGACCCACCGCGCCGGCGTGAACGTGTTAAAGTTAAAGAATACACCCAATTAAAAAATATTGCAACTCAAGACGTATGCACACAAACGGAAGAACAAGGTATTTTATCTAATGACATCTCTGTATCCGAGTCACATCTTCAATCTTCATACTTTTCATCCAGCCATTTAGAAGACACTTTAGATCAATCATATAATTCTCTCAATTGCACTGTAAATTCCGAATCAACCTCAACTAGTTTAAGTAAAAATATTGTATATAAAGTACCAGAAGGTTATGACACTGAAGAAATAATTGAAGCAATCGGTTCCATCAGTAAAACTTCCCGTATTAAAGTGTTTAACACTTATCAAAACAGAAATAGCAAAAAATATAATCACGTTTTTGAAATCTCTACCAAGACTGCAAATTTTCTAGTTAAGCACAGACTTAAGATTGAGGATCAACTGTACATAGTTAAAAGATTCATAAAAATTAAAAGCTGCTGCATTGGGATGCTTCATTGTATACCCTTGGCGCGTTTGTTGCTTCCTTCCGTCTGCCAGATTGGCAATTTTATCTTCGCGTGGCGAGTTTTGAGAGATGCTTTCACGCTCTCTCGATCTTTTTCGGCGCGCGCTGTTCAAAAAGTCAGTGCTAGTGTGTTTCACGTTCGGTGTAGGTCATTTTGACCGTAATTCTTAGTTATGTCCACGATGCCCGGACCTAGTGTCCGTTCGGCAGTCAAACTCGTTATAGTTTTTAACTTTATTTAAAAATTAAAGCATTGAATCTTTTTTAACAATCATACCCTTCACTTTTACCATGATGCCAATTTTTCACTGTTCTAAAATATCGTCTCCGACTCCAAGAGAGCTTTGACACTTCGATTAAGACAACACCCGATCCTTGCAACATTCCAGAAGATTTTTCTACAATAAAGTGCTTTATTATTCCCAAGTAATGCCATCCTTTATATCAAGATCTTTTGTGTTTCTCTGCTTCAAGGTAAAACCTTTTTAATATTTCATTTTTCAAGATGACGCTCCAGAACTTACAATGTCTGTTAATCTTAGCCTTTTAAAAGGTGAACAACTCCATAAATTTATGAACAAAAGTTTTTTTAATTAAACATTATTCATTGCATCCTTTATATATAAAAGTGAAGCAAACCACTTCACAATATATTGGTGCCTTTTGAACCAGAGGACAGTTAGTGCGTGGTGCGTCATCGTAATTTTTTCATCATTTAAACTGAATGCTTTTAAGCTTTTCATCGAAATAATGATGTTTTAAATAAAATGTGAAATAATATAGTACAGCTAAGAAAAATTTTCCATTTTTTAACTAAAATTCAGAGGGATATAACAAGATTAAAAGTTAGAAGATTTAAACACATGGAAGCTTTAGTTTTTTGTACATGAAATAAAATGCATTTTTTTTTCAAGTAATTTATTCAGTTCATCAAGACTGTATTTACCCTTTCCAACTGCTTTTTATAATATCTGAATAATAATGTGAATTGTAACAAAAAAAAATTTATGAAGATATTCAAGTTTTTTTATGAAGAAAATAATAATTTTTTGAAGATATAGTTTTTTGAATATTCAGCATAATGTATTTTTATTTTTAATTACTACATTTGAGGCTTTAACTTCTAAAACCATGGATAAAACTACTCAGTTAATGAATACCATAAGTGTATTTAGTACTGCACTCTCTGATTTTTTTCAACAAAATTCCTAATACTATTAAGTATATGCTTGAATCACATGGTAATCCTATAGACTTTAATTCATCAATTATTGAGGACTTGGTAAAGGATTTAAAATTTCAAGGGGATACTCTTATAGAGTTACATGAATCCTTTGTTCCAGACACCGTTAATAATGCAATAAAAGAAATCTCAAAACTTAAAGAAGTTTATAAGAAAATAGTGCTTAACACGTTCACGCCGGCGGGTCACACTCGACTGTCTCGGAGTTGTCGAGTCTCCGTCTTTTTGCACACCACTATTATTTTAGAGAAAACGTTGTTCCTTTAAATCGCCTAAGTGTTCAAATTAAATAAAACAACATTTTCTGTATTAAAATACTGGTATCCAATAATCCGGAGACTTGGCAGCTCTGAGACAGTTGAGTGTGACCCACCGCGCCGGCGTGAACGTGTTAAAGTTAAAGAATCCACCCAATTAAAAAATATTGCAACTCAAGACGTATGCACACAAACGGAAGAACAGGGTATTTTATCTAATGACATCTCTGTATCCGAGTCACATCTTCAATCTTCATACCTTTCATCCAGCCATTTAGAAGACACTTTAGATCAATCATATAATTCTCTCAATTGCACTGTAAATTCCGAATCAACCTCAACTAGTTTAAGTAAAATTATTGTATATAATGTACCAGAAGGTTATGACACTCAAGAAATAATTGAAGCAATCGGTTCCATCAGTAAAACTTCCCATATTAAAGTGTTTAACACTTATCAAAACAGAAATAGCAAAAAATATAATCACGTTTTTGAAATCTCTACCAAGATTGCAAATTTTCTAATTAAGCACAGACTTAAGATTGAGTATCAACTGTACACAGTTAAAAGATTCATAAAAATTAAAAGATGCTGCATTGGGATGCTTCATTGTATACCCTTGGCGCGTTTGTTGCTTCCTTCCGTCTGCCAGATTGGCAATTTTATCTTCGCGTGGCGAGTTTTGAGAGATGCTTTCACACTCTCTCGATCTTTTTCGGCGCGCGCTGTTCAAAAAGTCAGTGCTAGTGTGTTTCACGTTCGGTGTAGGTCATTTTGACCGTAATTCTTAGTGATGTCCACGATGCCCGGACCTAGTGTCCGTTCGGCAGTTAAACTCGTTATAGTTTTTAACTTTAATTAAAAATTAAAGCATTGAATCTTTTTTTAACAATCATACCCTTCACTTTTACCATGATGCCAATTTTTCACTGTTCTAAAATATCGTCTCCGACTCCAAGAGAGCTCTGACACTTCGATTAAGACAACACCCGATCCTTGCAACATTCCAGAAGATTTTTCTACAATAAAGTGCTTTATTATTCCCAAGTAATGTCATCCTTTATTTCAAGATCTTATATGTGTCTCTGCTTCAAGGTAAAACCTTTTAAATATTTCATTTCTCAAGATGACGTTCCAGAATTTACAATGACGATCACGTGTCTGTTAATCTTCGCTTTTTAAAAGGTGAACAACTCCATAAATTTATGAACGAAAGTTTTTTAACTAAACATTATTCATTGCATCCTTTATATATAAAAGTGAAGCAAACCACTTCACAATACAGGCCCATGTCTGTATGTTAATTAGAACAGAAGTTATGATTTTAATGTTGCTATCTGACAGTACATTAGTCTTAGTCGGCCATCTTTAAATGCCTATAATTAAAATGCCTATAATTGCACTTCCTAAGTGTATATCAATTTTATTCTGTTCGAAAGGCTGTAACATCATTAAAATGCATTTGAAATAATTTTTTCCCATTGACCAATGTAACGTAATTGGTAATGTAACGGAAAACTTTTTACTGCCTCTGTAATGAAACTATACATCCGATTTTCATAAAATTAAAAATGACACGACAAAATTTTTCAACAATTATATATTTAAAATTTCAGACCATTCGGAAGGCTGTAACATCATTAAAATGCACTTGCAATAATTTTTTTCCGATTGGCCATAATGTAACGGAAAATTTTAATTGTCCCTGTCATTAAACTATACATCTGATTTTTATAAAATCTGAAATGATTCGACAAAACTATGCAACAGTTATATATTTTAAAATTCAAACGATTCGGTTTGATAGTTTTTGTGCTGTTATATGCGGACGGACAGACGGACTGAACAACGACTATAGGTGCTACGTATTTATATAATTACGAACGCACCTAAAAAGAATGAGCTGGCCCTGGTGGATGAAGAAAGGTTATCCTTTATTTAATTTTCATCTAAAATATAACACAGCCACCATGCATCATTGTAGTAAGAAACAAGTTAGCCAGTTAATTTCTCAAAATCTAATTTTTCTTCATTGTGAATAATTGCATGGGTTTCTAGCTTCTACATTCATGAGTTCAATAATGAAAATATCTTTGTTTTTACTTTCGTTCCACATGTTGAAGGGAATTTTCCCTGCCATTATACATGAAATTTTCTAGTACTAGGTGCTGCCATAATCTGCCTGAGTCTGTGTTCAAGGTACTGCTCAGTTTTAATGCGTTCCTCTTGGATTTGGGTTACATGACAAAATTCCATTATTTTAGATTAGTGAAATTTTAAGCAGTCATATTACTAAGTTGAGCAAAAAGTTCTGGGAAATTTGTGAAAGTTGCGTTGTTATGCGCAAATTAACAACAAAAGCAACAAGGACTATTCTTGAAAGTAGAGACCATCATAATCCACGACTTTCTGCCAGATTCCGGATTTGCTAGCTAAGTTTGTCGCCATTACCAGCACCTTCATCCTCATTAATCTCATCGACGGCTTTCAGAATCGTTAGGCCTTTTCTCTAATAATGCCGGGTCAACACACGCAAATCATACTGTTCAATAGCCATTTTGGAGCCAAAGTTCCTGAACTCCTGTACATATACCTGTACCACTAGTACTCCTATATACAATACAATTTCTGGTAAGTATTAGATTAAAAATTTACCAGAACTTTTTGCTCAACCTAATATAACTGAAATAGTGTAGTTATTTGGTCTTAGTAAGGCCTTTGTACTCTTGCTCTTGCAGCTTCCGTTTCACTGTACCTCCTACTCTATCACAAGATCCTTTGCCGTCAGCTATAGCAGAAAAATGTCATTCTGCTTCAATTCCAAAATCATTCTTGTAATAACAAAGATCTGTGATTTTTTTTGTATTGGGCTGCACTGCCATCTCTAAAATGGTAAAGTTTCTTAACTTCATAGAATTTTGATTTAAAAAACTGAATTTTTTTCTGAAATGTATATACAGCTATGGTATTATGTGCAAGATATTCTGAGGTGACAAAACTACAATGCTTAATTTCATTTTCTTTTTTAAAATATACTACAAATGGATGTATAGTGGCCTGAGATTTGTTCCAATAGTATGACTGTGCTTCGTTTTATAAGATAAAACTATAATTTTCTGAAAAGTCACAAATTACAGCCATTTAAGAAGTTAATAAATCTTCCTTAGTACATAACAAAAGCACTTCGCTGCTTACTAATGAAATCATGGCGAAGAATCTCGAGTTTTTCACAGAATATATATTAATAAATTCTTGCACAGGTTTCTGAACTGTTTCTAAGCTGCACCGATCAACTAAAATCCATTGGAAAAAAGTTTGTGTTTCCAATTTTCTTGCAATCTATCTTCTAAGATTTTTCTAATGTCATTAACGCCAGCAGAAGAGACACAGTTTGAAAAATAGCAGCCAATACACAGTCTTTGATGTTTGGTATTGGTCGACTCACTCCAGCTTTTCATTTCTTATTTTTTATGTTCTAATATATTTAAAAAAAATGGAAATTAAAATGTGAAAAATGTTAGTTTGTGGCATTTATATAAATTTTTTCATCACTTTATCATTTAGTTGAAAATAAAGATATTAAAATGCAAGTTAAAATTTTCACTTTACATATGAACTTCAACTTCATGTATCTTCTGATCCCATAAAGATCCCATCATCATAAAACTTGGGGACATGTACAAGGGCAATATAAAGTCAATTTGAGAATTTTTTGAAAAATTTAAAAATGTCGCTTTTTGAGAAATAAAAATTTAAATTTAAATTTGAATTTTTTAAAAAATAAATAAATTTGAACCTGTTGCATATCAAGTTAAAGGCCATAAAAAGAGCCTAAAAATGGTATATAAACCAAGTTTGTATCACATATATGGTTTTTGAGAAAATTGCAATTAGGTAATTTCAAATTTTAATGAAAAATGCTTTAATTAATAGTTAATAAAATAAAAATGAAATACATTAAAAAAATAATTTTAGTGTTTTCTTTCATAACTATGTGAAGACAAATGATAAACCAAGTTTCATCAAAATCTGAGAGGTCAAGGGAGATTTTGGTCTGAAATTGCGTTGATTTGACATGGAATGACTCATTTTTCATAATATGAAACTACTATGTTGATGATACAACTCCATGCAAAAAGTTTTCGTGTAGGAGATCAAAGCCAGCTACACCAATGCTTTGAAATTACGTAAATTAGCGTTCAGGTCTGTGTTTGGGTCCCCATACTGAATGGCTCTGGGGACCATAAAAAATATTAACCTTAAATTCACTTTGTATGAAAATGTCTAACTACATTGTGTAAAAAATTTCTCTGTATCACATCAGAGACAAGATTTAAATCATTCTTAAAAACTGATTTTTTACGAAATTAGGGGCATTTGGGGGCTCTGACCACCTTCAAATGAATTTTCAATTTGAGATGTTAATGTTCAAGGTATAGTATCAGTTAGAGAACAAAAAATCTCTGAAGCACATCAGAGCCAGTCACAATTGAGAGAATAAAGTGGCAAAAAGGACACAAAATTTTTCTATGCCCCTCGTCTAGGGAACTTTGATCCCCCCCCCCCACAACTCTAAAACTAAAAGAGATTTAACAAAAATGTTAGAGGCAGTTAGAGAGTGGACAGACGGACAGATAAACCTAATGCATTTCGAAAAGTCCTTCCCGCCAGTGCCGGGAGGAAGAGGTAGCTTTCATATTCCTTATTTTTAAAAAGCAAGCTGATATTATTCAAACACACGAAGCTCAATTTAGTGGAAACCGATTATAGGAGATTCATTACTAATTTTTATCAATACTAAATCATTATGAATGAGAATTTCGCGAAATTAGTCAGCTTTATCCAAGCTGCTTTATTTAAAGTAACTTATATTCGGTTGCCAAATTCGGCGATATCTTGAAGTTCCTGCCATTTTAAGACAACATGGTGGATGAGGCTAACGAGCGAATTTGGTCGAGATCTTAGTAATTCCTGTACACATGCTCACTCACATCGGAATCGGTTGATATATACAAGTGCTGTCACAGGCAAAAAATAAGATTTTTCAAAATATCACCCACATTAACAATTCAAACTGCTATATCTGAGCCATTTTTTAAGGTAAAGACAAAACAAAAAAATGCTCCGGAATCCTTATATCATGGTCAAATACTTTCAATTTCTAATTTTTTGCACCTCTCTTTAAATATATATATATTTTTAATTTAATGGCCTCCATTTTTAAACAAGATGGCTGATGAAGCTGGCCAGCGAACTTGACCGAGACATTACGATGTACTAACCACATGCCTTCTTACATCGAAATAGGTTAATAAATACGCGTGTTATCACGTGATAAATATCAGATCGTTTCAAAATGTTAGCCATGCTAGAAATTCAAAGTGCTATAATTCAACCATTTTCTAAGATATATACGAAACAAAAACTGCTGCGGAATCTTTGTATCAAGGTCAAACACATAAAAAAAAATCTTTTTCATTTTTCAATTTTTTGATAACTCATTTTAAATTTTAAATTTAATTTTTTTAAATGGCAGCCCTTTTGAAACAAGATGGCGAATGAAGCTGGCCAACGAACTCGGTCGAGACATTGGTATGCACTATGTACACACCAAGTTACATCCAAATCGGTTCATAAATACGCCTGTTATCGCGTGACAAAAATCAGGTCGTTTCAAAATGTCAGCCAAGCTAGAAATTCAAAGTGCTATTACTCAGCCATTCTTTAAGATATAGACGAAACAAAAACTGTTCCGGAATCTTTGTATCAATGTGAAACACACAAGAAAAAAATATTTTTAATTTTTTGGTACCTTATTTTAAATTTTAAATTAAAAAAACTTTAATGGCCGCTATTTTGAAACAAGATGGCGGATGAAGCTGGCGAACGAACTCGGTTGAGACATTGGTACGTATTATGTATACACTAAGGTACATCCAAATCGGCTCATAAATACGCCTGTTATCGCGTGACAAAAATCAGGTCGTTTCAAAATGTCAGCCAAGCTAGAAATTCAAAGTGCTATAACTTAGCCATTCTTTAAGCTAAAGACGAAACAAAAAATGCTCCGAAATCTTTGTATCAAGGTCCAACACATAAGAAAAAAATATTTTTCAATTTACAATTTTTGGTACCGCATTTCAAATTTTAAATAAAAAAAAATTTAAATGGCCGCCATTTTGAAACATGATGGCGGATGAAGCTGGCCAACAAACTCGGTCGAGACATTGGTATGCACAATGCATGCACGCAATTTCATCCAAATCGGTTCATAAATACGAGAGCTACAATGTGATAAAGATCAGATATATATACATATACATGAGGAGCAAACATTCAAACCGTGTTTTCTCACAAAAAAATAAAAAAATGAGTTATTGTTAGTTTTATAAACTCTGTGTTAAATTGCACAGAAATAATCGGTTGTTTCAATACAAAAATTTTTTTTCCGGTTATAATCCAATTTTAAAACTCGGCGTTTCAATCAAAGAGTGTTTCCTCCAAAGCCTGCATTCAGTCAAATAGTGATTTCTCCAATCTGCCAATCACAGTTGTCACATAATGTGTACTTTCGAAACCTAACATACATATCATAATTGAAACGGATTGTTTTAGAGAAAAATAAGAGAACAGTTAAGATTAAAAGCTTCCAGAATTATAGATTTCAAGATCTAAGTGAAGAATATGGTTTAAATCTTCTTGAAAAGGGAATTACTGTTGCCCGTGGTCAAAGGGTTGTTTTAGAATCTCTCCCTCTTAGCCACACCATATCAGTTGAAAAGAAAAAAGATGTTGCAAACTTTTGAAGGTAATATATGGTGAAGAGTGGCAAAATCAACCTGATGATCTCTTCAAATGGTACAATCACATTATCCATGATTTACCAACCTGCAATGTAGAATAGGGGGAAGTGTGTGACTGTCTAGATGAAGATATTGGTCTTAACATTTGAAGTGGATTTTTGGCAAACGAGTATTTATTTAGTAAATATTTAGTGAAAATACTACTAGGTACCATAATCTGTCATTTTATTTTATAAATAATCAACTGAAGTCAATAATCATATAAAATAATGATTTTGTATTATTTGTGAGTTAGAAGTTATTTCATTCAAAAAGCATTTTATCCATTTGTCAAACAATTAAAAGAAGTTTCCTCCTCTGAATTCGGTCAAAACGTGATTTTTCCAAATATTAAATGCATTTTATTAATTTGTTTTAGGTTTAATATCTTATGTATGCTCGCTGTTCTTTCTAATAATCAGTAATAAAAATACACAATAAAAATTAGAATTAAATACAAGTTATTTTCTAATTTATTAGTTTTTTGTGTTTTTTGAAAATTTGTATCTAAAGGAGAAAGCCTACTTTGAATGTTTGCTTCACACGCACATATATATATATATGGATATATATAAAGCAGTATAAGATTATATTTAGCCTGAACCAGCGCACACCCCCCCTCACAGAACAAGAAGAACAAGAAAAAAAAAACTATGTAAACATTAAAACTTTAACAAAAACTAGGAAAAGATAGGCCGCGGCCTCATCGGCAGTGGGTTATGTTTCAAAAGCAGCCGAGCATTCGATAAAATATACATTAGTGGCAGTGGGTTTCGGCCAGAACAGTGATAGCAAAATCAAATGTTAAAACATTCGATGGCTATTATCACATGCTCCCCCACCGGACCCTACGCCAACAATATTAAATGAATGCCTCACCTGGAACACAGTAAAAGATGCTAAAAATATGTTCGTTGAAAAAACCACACTCAACCAACTTAGCCACATTGCCACAACCCAAATATAAAACATAAAACAAACTAAACAGAGCAGAATCCAACATCCAATCAACCAATCCTAATTCTTTCCAGGTCTGTTGCCAATCGACGCAGCACATCATCATAAAACCGTCCTTGAAAAGGCTTTAGGAAATATGAGTCATTCACTGACGTCGAAAAGCAATCGATCAGTAATGAAGAAAATCTGCAAAATCTGAATATTTTTTTATAAAAATTAAAGGTATATTGTTTTTGTAGTATAAATTACTTTTAAAATTAAACAATTCCTTCTTAAACAGATGTTTATCTGTACAAATTCTAAAAAATCGAAATATTTGACTAATAATTATATTAATATAAATGCGTTTGTAAATATTGGAGGACCAGTGAACAAGTTGATTAACCTGAAATTGAAAACTATTACGTTTATTGTAAATTGAAATATGTACTTTTTTTAAGGAGGCACTTTTAAAGACAGCGGAACTGGTTTTAGATGTTACAGATTTCAACTCTAACTTGTTTAATAAATTATGTCGTTTTTGCCTTTACAACAATTACGTTTATACAGGTTCTAAAGTATACTTACAGATCAATGGAATTGGTATGGGTACTAGTTACTCATCCACAGCTGCTAACTTATTTTTATTTTTTTATGAGTTTCAGTACAGTATTAATAAAGCTGATCTCCAGTTCCTGGCTTACAGATACATAGACGACTTGATCGTCTTAAACTTCAATTATGATTTTAATGAAATTTCTCAAGAAATTTATCCTGATTCCCTGACACTAAAGAAAACTAACAATAATGGTTTAGAGGCTGATTACCTTGATTTAAAAATAATTTTAGAAAGTAACAAAGTACATATTTCAATTTACAATAAACGTAATAGTTTTCAATTTCAGGTTAATCAACTTGTTCACTGGTCCTCCAATATTTACAAACGCATTTATATTAATATAATTATTAGTCAAATATTTCGATTTTTTAGAATTTGTACAGATAAACATCTGTTTAAGAAGGAATTGTTTAATTTTAAAAGTAATTTATACTACAAAAACAATATACCTTTAATTTTTTAAAAAAAATATTCAGATTTTGCAGATTTTCTTCATTACTGATCGATTGCTTTTCGACGTCGGTGAATGACTCATATTTCCTAAAGCCTTTTCAAGGACGGTTTTATGATGATGTGCTGCGTCGATTGGCAACAGACTTGGAAAGAATTAGGATTGGTTGATTGGATGTTGGATTCTGCTCTGTTTAGTTTGTTTTATGTTTTATATTTGGGTTGTGGCAATGTGGCTAAGTTGGTTGAGTGTGGTTTTTTCAACGAACATAATTTTAGCATCTTTTACTGTGTTCCAGGTGAGGCATTCATTTAATATTGTTGGCGTAGGGTCCGGTGGGGGAGCATGTGATAATAGCCATCGAATGTTTTAACATTTGATTTTGCTATCACTGTTCTGGCCGAAACCCACTGCCACTAATGTATATTTTATCGAATGCTCGGCTGCTTTTGAAACATAACCCACTGCCGATGAGGCCGCGGCCTATCTTTTCCTAGTTTTTGTTAAAGTTTTAATGTTTACATAGTTTTTTTTTCTTGTTCTTCTTGTTCTGTGAGGGGGGGGGGGGGGGGTGCGCTGGTTCAGGCTAAATATAATCTTATACTGCTTTATATTTAATTTATGTGTTTTACTGCAGCTGTTTGGCGCATTTCACATGAATTTATCTTGTTTTTTGTTGGTGATTACTGTGCTTTACGTTTATGGATATATATATATATATATATATATATATATATCAACTTTTGAACGGTGGGTGGTTTCGGGGTCTGCGGGTCATGGTCGATTAAAATATACCAAAATTTTTTGAAATCGCTTTCCTCCGAACGGCTGCAATAGGTAGCTTTTTGTAATGAAAGCTACCTAAAAAAGTCCTTCCGGCCAGTGCCGGGAGGAAGAGGTAGCTTTCATATTCCTTATTTAAAAAAACCAACTTATATTATTCAAACACACGAAGCTCAGTTTAGTGGAAACCGAATATAGGAGATTCAATACTAATTTTTATCAATATAATGAATGAGAATTTCGCGAAATTAGTCAGCTTTATCCAAGCTGCTTTTCTTTAAAGTAACTTATATTTAGCTGCCAAATTCGGCGATTTCTTAAAGTGCCTGCCATTTTAAGACAACATGGAGGATGAGGCTAACCAGTGAACTTGGTCGGAATTTAGTAATTGCTGTGCACATGCTCACTCACATCGGAATCGGTTGATATATACGAGTGCTGTCGCAGGCAAAAAATCAGATTTTTCAAAATGTCACCCACATTAGAAATTGAAACTGCTATATCTGAGACATTTTTTAAGATAAAGACAAACAAAAAATGCTCTTGAATCCTTATATCAAGGTCAAATACTTAAGAAAGAAACCTTTTTCAATTTCTAATTTTTTTGTACCTCACTTTAAATATAATTTTTTTTTTTTTAATTTAATGACCTCCATTTTGAAACAAGATGGCTGATGAATCTGGCCAGCGAACTTGGTCGAGATATTGATGTATACTATCCACATGCCTTCTTACATCAAAATAGGCGAATACGTGTGTTATCGCGTGAGAAATACAAGATCGTTTCAAAATGTTAGCCATGCTAGAAATTCAAAGCGCTATAATTCAACCATTTTTTAAGATGTAAACAAAAGAACAAATTTTCAGAAACAAAAACTTCTCCGGAATCTTTGTATCAAGGCCAAACACATAAAAAAAATATTATTCATTTTCCAATTTTTTAATACCTGTTTTTAAATTTATATATATTTTTTAAATGGCAACCCTTTTGAAACAAGATGGCGAAGGAAGCTGGCCAACGAACTCGGTTTAGACATTGGTATGTACTATGTACAGACCAAGTTACATCTAAATCGGTTCATAAATACGCCTGTTATCGCGTGACAAAAAATCAGGTCGTTTTAAAATGTCAGCCACAATCGAAATTCAAAATGCTATAACTCAGCCATTTTTAGGTGCGTTCGTAATTATATAAATACGTAGCACCTGTAGTCGTCGTTCAGTCCGTCCGTCTGTCCGTCCGTCTGTCCGTCTGTCCGTCTGTCCGTCCGTCTGTCCGTCTGTCCGTCCGTCTGTCCGTCTGTCCGCATGTAACAGAGCAAAAACTACCCAACCGAATGGTCTGAAATTTCAAATATATGATTGTTGCAAAATTTTGTCGAGCCATTTCAAATTTTATGAAAATTGGATGTATAGTTTAATTACAGGGACAGTCAAAAGTTTTTCTTTACATTACGGCCAATGGGAAAAATTATTGCAAGTGCATTTTAATGATATTAGAGCCTTCCAAGTGATCTGAAATTTTAAAGATATAACTGTTGCAAAATTTTGTCGAGCCATTTCAAATTTTAGGAAAATCGGATGTATAATTTAATTACAGGGACAGTCAAAAGTTTTTCTTTACATTACGGCCAATGGGAAAAATTATTGCAAGTGCATTTTAATGATATTACAGCCTTCCGAATGGTCTGAAATTTTAAATATATAATTGTTGCGAAATTTTGTTGAGCTATTTCAAATTTTAGGAAAATCGGATGTATAGTTTAATTACAGGGACAGTCAAAAGTGTTTCGTTACATTACGGGGAATGGGAAAAAATTATTGGAAGTGCATTTTAATGATGTATCAGACTATGCGCTTTATGAAG
This sequence comes from Maratus speciosus, assembly GCA_963932465.1. Taxonomy (NCBI): domain Eukaryota; kingdom Metazoa; phylum Arthropoda; class Arachnida; order Araneae; family Salticidae; genus Maratus; species Maratus speciosus. Next base: position 441,802,365 of record OZ010796.1, on the reverse strand, counting down.
TGCAAAAGATTATACATTCAGTACAATATGAGGTGCAAAAAATAATTATAAAACTAGTTATAGTACGAACGCACCTCATTTGCCACGTTTGACGAGCAATTTCCAACTTGTTTTTAGATGTAGACGAAACAAAAACTGTTCCGGAATCTTTACAATCGTCAAACACATACGAAAAAAGTCTTTTCATTTTCCAATTTTTTGGTATCTCATTTTAAATTATAATTTTTTAAAAATTTTAAATGGCCGCCATTTTGAAACAAGATGACAGATGAAGCTGGCCAACGGACTCGGTCGAGATATTTTTAGGTACTACGTACACACCAAAGTACATCCAAATCGGTTCATAAATACGCCTGTTATCACGTGACAAAAATCAGGACGTTTCAAAATGTCAGCCACGCTAGAAATTCAAAATGCTATAACTCAGCCATTTTTTAAGATATAGACGAAACGAAAACTGCTCCCGAATCTTTTTATCAAGGTCAAACACATAAGAAAAAAATATTTTTTCAATTTTCAATTTTTTGGTACCACATTTTAAATTTAAATTTTTCTTAAAAATTTAAATGGTAAACAAGATGGTAAACAAGATAAATGGTAAACAAGATTTTAAACAAGATGGCGGATGAAGCTGGCCAAAGAACTCGGTCGAGACATTGGTATGTGCTATGTATAAACGAAGTTACATCCAAATCGGTTCATAAATACACCTTTTATCGCGTGACAAATTTCAGGACGTTTCAAAATGTCAACCACGCTACAAATTCAAAATGCTATAACTCAGCCATTTTTTAAGATATAGACGAAACAAAAACTTCTCCGAAATCTTTGTATAAAGGTCAAATACATAAGAAAAAAATATTTTTCCATTTTCATATTTTTGGTACCACATTTCAAATTAAAATTTTTTTTTTAAATTTTAAATGGCCGCCATTTTGAAACAAAATGGCGGATGAAGCTGGCCAACAAACTCGGTCGAGACATTGGTATGTACTATGTACACACCGAATTACATCGAAATCGGTTCATAAATACGCCTTTTATCGCGTGACAATATCCAGGACGTTTCAAAATGTCAGCCACGCTAAAAATTCAAAATGCTATAACTCAGCCATTTTTAGGTGCGTTCGTAATTATATAAATACGTAGCACCTATAGTCGTCGTTCAGTCCGTCCGTCTGTCCGTCTGTCCGTCCGTCTGTCCGCATGTAACAGAGCAAAAACTACCCAACCGAATGGTCTGAAATTTCAAATATATGATTGTTGCAAAATTTTGTCGAGCCATTTCAAATTTTATGAAAATCGGATGTATAGTTTAATTACAGGGACAGTCAAAATTTTTCTTTACATTACGGCCAATGGGAAAAATTATTGCAAGTGGATTTTAATGATATTAGAGCCTTCCGAATGATCTGAAATTTTAAAGATATAACTGTTGCAAAATTTTGTCGAGCCCTTTCAAATTTTAGGAAAATCGGATGCATAGTTTAATTACAGGGACAGTCAAAAGTTTTTCTTTACATTACGGCCAATGGGAAAAATTATTGCAAGTGCATTTTAATGATATTACAGCCTTCCGAATGGTCGAAATTTTAAAGATATAATTGTTGCAAAATTTTGTTGAGCTATTTCAAATTTTAGGAAAATCGGATGTATAGTTTAATTACAGGGACAGTCAAAAATGTTCTGTTACATTACGGGGAATGGGAAAAAAATATTGGAAGTGCATTTTAACGATGTATCAGACTATGCGCTTTATGAAGTGCAAAAAATTATACATTCAGTACAATATGGGGTGCAAAAAATAATTATAAAACTAGTTATAGTACGAACGCACCTCATTTGCCACGTTTGACGAGCAATTTCCAACTTGTTTAAGATATAGACGAAACAAAAACTGCTCCGGAATCTTTGTATAAAGGTCAAATACATAAAAAAATAATATTTTTCTATTTTCAATTTTTTGGTACCACATTTCAAATTTTAAATTTTTTTTAAATTTTTCAATGGCCGCCATTTTGAAACAATACGGCGGATGCAGCTGACCAACGAACTCGGTCGAGACATTGGTATGTGCTATGCACACACCGAATTACATCGAAATCGGTTCATAAATACGAGAGTTACAGTGTGACAAATGTCAGATATATATATATTTCAATTTTGAACGGAGGGTGGTTTCGGGGTCTGGGGGTCATGATCGATGAAAATATGCCAAAAATGTTTTGAAATCGCTTTCCTCCGAACGGCTGCAATAGGTAGCTTTTTGTAATGAAAGCGACCTAAGAAAAGAAATTCTAAGATGGTGATGGAAACTTTTTTCTTATTTTGCCTGATTCGCTCGTGCAATAGTGCAAGAGCTGTTAAACATTTTAGGGAAGGTATTTGAGGCACCCTGAAAATTTGTGCAGCACTTCTTTTGTAATGGCTGAATACAAAATCGAATGTCTGGCTGAAGGATCGTGGCCCCAAAACTGTGCCAGACACGTGTCAAGTGCCATTTTTGACTACCCCAAAAAAGGTATTTGAGGCACGCTGAGATTGAGACAGAATAATATTTATACTTAGAAAAAAATATTTTTAAAACAACAGACTCTTTAGTCGGCCCAAAAACTGTGCCAGACACGTGTCAAGTGCCATTTTTTGACTACCCAAAAATGGTATTTGAGGCACGCTGAGATTGAGGCAGAATAATATTTATGTTTAGAAAAAAATATTTTGAAAATGACAGACACTTTAGTCGGCACAAAAACAGTGCCAGACACGTGTCAAGTGCCAAATGGCACTTGACACGTGTCTGGCACAGTTTTTGGGCCACGATCCTTCAGCCAGACATTCGATTTTGTATTCAGGCATTAGAAAAGAAGTGTTGCACAAATTTTCAGGGTGCCTCAAATACCTACTCAAAAATGTTCAACAGCTCTCCTACTACAATGACTCTTAAAATTATTAGGCTGTGAAGTCTGTCATTGCTCTATTGACTAAAGTTTCTTTTATTACATGCAACACCATTACAGGGCTTGTACGGATCCTGGAATTTCCATGCCAGGAAATTCTTCGTTACTAATATTTTCTTATAGAAAATCTCTCCTTAAATAAAGTGCAATATATGCACTATCCACCGGCCACAGGGCCACTAAATAAGAAAAAGTGACTAGTGAAAAATTGTCTATCAGCAGCCACTTTTTTACAAGGAGAGAATAAAATTTTTTTGCATTTCATCAAGGATTCTACTTTTTTGGTTCCAATATATTTATATTAACATATTTATTTGGGCTATTCCGTTTTAGATGAATACTTATAGAAATTTTACCGCTTAGTATTTTTAAATAAAAAAGTGGGCACTAGTTTTTAAAAAGTCCTTCCGGCCAGTGCCAGGAGGAAGAGGTAGCTTTCATATTCCTTATTTTAAAAAAGCCAACTTATATCATTCAAACACACGAAGCCCAATTTAGTGGAAACCGAATATAGAAGATTCAATACTAATTTGTATCAATATAATGAATGAGAATTTCGCGAAATTAGTCAGCTTTATCCAAGCTGCTTTTCTTTAAAGTAACTTATATTTGGCTGCCAAATTCGGCGATTTCTTAAAGTGCCTGCCATTTTAAGACAACATGGTGGATGAGGCTAACCAGTGAACTTGGTCCAGACATTAGTAATTGCTATGCACATGCTCACTCACATAGGAATCGGTTGATATATACGAGTGCTGTCGCATGCAAAAAATCAGATTTTTCAAAATGTCACCCACAATAGAAATTGAAACTGCTATATCTGAGCCATTTTTTAAGGTAAAGACAAGCAAAAAAAGCTCCTGAATCCTTATATCAAGGTCAAATACTTAAGAAAGAAACCTTTTTCAATTTCTAATATTTTTGCACCTCACTTTAAATATATATATATATATATATATATTTTTAATTTAATGGCCGCCATTTTGAAACAAGATGGCTGATGAATCTGGCCAGCGAACTTGGTCGAGGTATTGATGTATACTATCCACATGCCTTCTTACATCGAAATAGGCGAATATGTGTGTTATCGCGTGACAAATACAAGATCGTTTCAAAATGTTAGCCATGCTAGAAATTCAAAGTGCTATAATTCAACCATTTTTTAAGGTTATAAACAAAAGAACAAATTTTCAGAAACAAAAACTGCTCCGGAATCTTTGTATCAAGGCCAAACACATAAAAAAAATCTTTTTCATTTTCCAATTTTTTAATACCTCATTTTAAATTTTAAATTTAATTTTTTTAAAATGGCAACCCTTTTGAAACAAGATGGCGAAGAAGCTGGCCAACGAACTCGGTCGAGACATTGGTATGTACTATGTACAGACCAAGTTACATCCAAATCGGTTCATAAATACGCCTGTTATCGCGTGACAAAAATCAGGACGTTTCAAAATGTCAGTCACGCTAGAAATTCAAAATGCTATAACTCAGCCATTTCTTAAGATATAGACGAAACAAAAACTGCTCCCGAATCTTTTTATCAAGGTCAAACACATCAGAAGAAAATATATTTTCAATTTTTTGGTACCGCATTTCAAATTAAAATTTTTCTTAAAAATTTAAATGGCCGCCAATTTTAAAGAAGATGGCAGATGAAGCTGGCCAACGATCCCGGTCGAGACATTGGTATGTACTATGTATAAACGAAGTTACATCCAAATCGGTTCATAAATACGCCTTTTATCGCGTGACAAAATTCAGGACGTCTCAAAATGTCAGCCACGCTAGAAATTCAAAAGTCCTTCCGGCCAGTGCCGGGAGGAAGAGGTAGCTTTCAAATTCCTTATTTTAAAAATGCCAACTTATATTATTCAAACACAAGAAGCTCAATTTAGTGAAAACCGAATATAGGAGATTCAATACTAAATCATTATGAATGAGAATTTCGCGAAATTAGTCAGCTTTATCCAAGCTGCTTTTATTTAAAGTATCTTATATTTGGCTGAGATGTTGATGTATACTATCCACATGCCTTCTTACATGGAAATAGGCGAATACGCGAGTTATCGCGTGACAAATACAAGATCGTTTCAAAATGTTAGCCATACTAGAAGTTCAAAGTGCTATAATCCAACCATTTTTTAAGATATAAACAAAAGAACAAATTTTCAGAAACAAAATCTGCTCCGGAATCTTTGTATCAACGCCAAACACATAAAAAAATCTTTTTCATTTTCCAATTTTTTAATACCTCATTTAAAATTTTAAATTTAATTTTTTTTAATGGCAACCCTTTTGAAACAAGATGGCGAATGAAGCTGGCCAACGAACTCGGTCGAGACATTGGTATGTACTATGTACAAACCAAGTAACATCCAAATCGGTTCATAAATACGCTTGTTATTGCGTGACAAAAATCAGGTCGTTTTAAAATGTCAGCCAGAATAGAAATTCAAAATGCTGTAACTCAGCCATTTTTTTAGATATGGATGAAACAGAAACTGTTCCGGAATCTTTGTATTAAGGTCAAACACATACGAAAAAAATCTTTTTCATTTTCCAATTTTTTGGTATCTCATTTTAAATTTTAATTTTTTTAAATTTTTTAAATGGCCGCCATTTTGAAACAAGATGGCGGATGAAGCTGGCCAACGAACTCGATCGAGATATTTGTATGTACTATGTACACACCAAGGTACATCCAAATCGATTCATAAATACGCCTGTTATCACGTAACAAATATCAGGAAGTTTCAAAATATCAGCCACGCTAGAAATTCAAAATGCTATAACTCAGCCATTTTTTAAGATATAGACGAAAAAAAAAACTGCTCCGGAATCTTTGTATAAAGGTCAAATACATAAGAAAAAAATATTTTTCACTTTTCAATTCTTTGGTACCACATTTCAAATTTAAAATTTTTTTAAAAATTTTAAATGGCCGCCATTTTGAAACAAAATGGCGGATGAAGCTGGCCAACGAACTCGGTCGAGACATTGGTATGTACTATGTACATACCGAATTACATCCAAATCGGTTCATAAATTCGAGAGTTACAGTATGACAAAGGTCATATATATATATATATATATATATGGATATATATATATATATATATATATATATATATATATATATATATATATATATCAACTTTTGAACGGAGGGTGGTTTAGGGGTCTGGGGGTCATGATCGATGAAAATATACCAAAATTTTTTGAAATCGCTTTCCTCCGAACGGCTGCAATAGGTAGCTTTTTGTAATGAAAGCTACCTAAAAATCTTTTTCATTTTCCAATTTTTTGGTATCTCATTTTAAATTTTAATTTTTTTAAATTTTTTAAATGGCCGCCATTTTGAAACAAGATGGCGGATGAAGCTGGCCAACGAACTCGGTCGAGATATTTGTATGTACTATGTACACACCAAGGTACATCCAAATCGATTCATAAATACGCCTGTTATCACGTGACAAATATCAGGAAGTTTCAAAATATCAGCCACGCTAGAAATTCAAAATGCTATAACTCAGCCATTTTTTAAAATATAGACGAAACAAGAACTGCTCCTGAATCTTTGTATCAAGGTCAAATACATAAGAAAAAAATATTTTTTTCAATTTTCAATTTTTTGGTACCACATTTCAAATTTAATTTTTTCTTAAAAATTTAAATGGCTGCCATTTTTAAACAAGATGGCGGATGAAGCTGGCCAACGAACTCGGTCGAGACATTGGTATGTACTATGTACAAACGAAGTTACATCCAAATCGGTTCATAAATACGCCTTTTATCGCGTGACAAAATTCAGGACGTTTCAAAATTTCAGCCACGCTAGAAATTCAAAATGCTATAACTCAGTCATTTTTTAAGATATAGACGAAAAAAAACTGCTCCGGAATCTTTGTATAAAGGTCGAATACATAAGAAAAAAATATTTTTCACTTTTCAATTCTTTGGTACCACATTTCAAATTTCAAATTTTTTTAAAAATTTTAAATGGCCGCCATTTTGAAACAAAATGGCGGATGAAGCTGGCCAACGAACTCGGTTGAGACATTGGTATGTACTATGTACATACCGAATTACATCCAAATCGGTTCATAAATTCGAGAGTTACAGTATGACAAAGGTCAGATATATATATATATATATATGGATATATATATATATATATATATATATATATCAACTTTTGAACGGAGGGTGGTTTAGGGGTCTGGGGGTCATGATCGATGAAAATATACCAAATTTTTTTGAAATCGCTTTCCTCCGAACGGCTGCAATAGGTAGCTTTTTGTAATGAAAGCTACCTAAAATGCTGCAAATCAGCCATTTTAGGTAGCTTTCTTTACAAAAAGCTACCTATTGCAGCCGTTCGGAGGAAAGCGATTTCAAAAAATTTTGGTATATTTTCATCGATCATGACCCCCAGACCCCGAAACCACCCTCCGTTCAAAATTGATATATATATATATATATATATATATCAATATATATATATATATATATATATATATATATATATATATCTGACCTATGTCACACTGTAACTCTCGTATTTATGAACCGATTTGGATGTAATTCGGTGTGTACATAGTACATACCAATGTCTCGACCGAGTTCGTTGGCCAGCTTCATCCGCCATTTTGTTTCAAAATGGCGGCCCTTTAAAATATTTAAAAAAATTTAAAATTTGAAATGTGGTACCAAAAAATTGAAAATGGAAAAATATTTTTTTCTTATGTATTTGACCTTTATACAAAGATTCCGCAGCAGTTTTTGTTTCGTCTATATCTTAAAAAATGGCTGAGTTATAGCATTTTGAATTTCTAGCGAAGCTGACAATTTGAAACGTCCTGAATTTTGTCACGCGATAAAAGGCGTATTTATGAACCGATTTGGATGTAACTTCGTTTATACATAGTACAGACCAATGTCTCGACCGAGTTCGTTGGCCAGCTTCATCCGCCATCTTGTTTAAAAATGGCGGCCATTTAAAATTTTAAGAAAAATTTAATTTGAAATGTGGTACCAAAAAATTGAAAATTGAAAAAATGTTTTTTTCTTATGTGTTTGACCTTGATAAAAAGATTCGGTAGCAGTTTTTGTTTCGTCTATATCTTAAAAAATGGCTGAGTTATAGCATTTTAATTTCTAGCGTGGCTGACATTTTGAAACGTCCTGATTTTTTCCACGTGATAACAGACGTATTTATGAACCGATTTGGATGTACCGTGGTGTGTACATAGTACATACAAATAACTCAACCAAATTCGTTGGCCAGCTTCATCCGCCATCTTGTTTCAAAATGGCGGTCATTTAAAAAAAGTTAAAAAAATTTAAATTTAAAATGATATACTAAAAAATTGGAAAATGAAAAGAATTTTTTCGTATGTGTTTGACCTTAATACAAAGATTCAGGAACAGGTTTTGTTTCGTCTATATCTAAATAAATGGCTGAGTTATAACATTTTGAATTTCTATTGTGGCTGACATTTTAAAACGACCTGATTTTTGTCACGCGATAACAGGCGTATTTATGAACCGATTTGAATGTAACTTGGTCTGTACATAGTACATACCAATGTCTCGACCGAGTTCGTTGGCCAGCTTCATTCGCCATCTTGTTTCAAAAGGGTTGCCATTTTTTAAAAAAAAATGTAATTTAAAATTTTAAATGAGGTATTAAAAAATTGGAAAATGAAAAAGATTTTTTTTATGTGTTTGGCCTTGATACAAAGATTCTGGAGCAGTTTTTGTTTCTGAAAATTTGTTCTTTTGTTTATATCTTAAAAAGTGGTTGAATTATAGCACTTTGAATTTCTATCATGGCTAACACTTTGAAACGATCTTGTATTTGTCACGCGATACCACACGTATTCGCCTATTTCGATGGAAGAAGGCATGTGGATAGTATACATCAATATCTCGACCAAGTTAGCTGGCCAGCTTCATCAGCCATCTTGTTTCAAAATGGCGACCATTAAATAAAAAAATATATATTTAAAGTGAGATGCAAAAAAATTAGAAATTGAAAAAGGTTTCTTTCTTAAGTATTTGACCTTCATATAAGGATTCAGGAGCATTTTTTGTTTGTCTTTATCTTAAAAAATGGCTCAGATATAGCAGTTTCAATTTCTAACGTGGGTGACATTTTGAAAAATCTGATTTTTTGCCTGCGACAGCACTCGTATATATCAACCGATTCCGATGTGAGTGAGCATGTGCACAGCAATTACTAAGGTCTCGACCAAGTTCACTGGTTAGCTTCATCCACCATGTTGTCTTAAAATGGCAGGCACTTTAAGAAATCGCCGAATTTGGCAGCCAAATATAAGTTACCAGAATTGTCAAGTCTCCGGCTTTTTGCACACCACTATTATTTTAGAAAAAATGTTGTTCCTTTAAATCGCCCAATTGTTCTAATTAAATAAAACAATTTTTTATGTATTAAAATACTGGTATCCAAAAAGCCGGAGACTTGGCAGCTCTGAGTTACTTTAAATAAAAGCATCTTGGATACAGCTGACTAATTTCGCGAAATTCTCATTCATAATGATTTAGTATTGATAAAAATTAGTATTGAATCTCCTACATTAGGTTTCCACTTAATTGAGCTTCGTGTGTTTGAATAATATAAGTTGGCTTTTTTAAAATAAGAAATATGAAAGCTACCTCTTCCTCCCGGCACTGGCCGGAAGGACTTTTTTAAGATATAGACGAAACAAAAACTGCTCCGAAATCTTTGTATAAAGGTCAAATACATAAGAAAAAAATATTTTTCCATTTTCAATTTTTTGTTACCAAATTTCAAATTTAAAATTTTTTTAAAAATTTTAAATGGCCGCCATTTTGAAACAAAATGACGGATGAAGCTGGCCAACGAACTCGGTCGAGACATTAGTATGTACTATGTACACACCGAATTACATCGAAATCGGTTCATAAATACGCCTTTCATCGCGTGACAAAATCCAGGACGTTTCAAAATGTCAGCCACGCTAGAAATTCAAAATGCTATAACTCAGCCATTTTTTAAGATATAGACAAAACAAAAACTGCTCCGGAATCTTTGTATAAAGGTCAAATACACAAGAAAAAAATATTTTTCCATTTTTAATTTTTTGGTACCCCATTTAAAATTTTAATTTTTTTTTAAAAATTTTAAATGGCCGCCATTTTGAAACAAAACGGCGGATGAAGCTGGCCAACGAACTCGGTCGAGACATTGGTAAGTACTATGTACACACCGAATTACATTGAAATCGGTTCATAATTACGAGAGTTACAGTGTGACATATGTCAGATATACACTCACACACATATATATATATACATATATATATGTATATATATATATATATATATATATCAATTTTGAACGGAGGGTGGTTTCGGGGTCTGGGGGTCATGATCGATGAAAATATACCAAAATTTTTTGAAATCGCTGTCCTCCGAACGGCTGCAATAGGTAGCTTTTTGTAATGAAAGCTACCTAAAAGTGGCCACTTAAAAAGCTAGTTCTACCGGCCAGTGGCCGCTAATGAAATTTTCCAGTTTTTCCTTATATCCTTAAATAAGTCTAAATGTCGCACGTTTAGATTTATTTATTTTATAAAAAAATACTGATATTTTACCTGGAAAGTAAAAGGACCCGTACGAACCCTACCAATAGCTGTTGTAAATGTTGAGATAGATGGTTTCAAGGCTTGACCCAAATAGTCTGAATTTCTTGGCATGACTGAAAAGTGAATTTATAAGTGATCTTATAATTTATCTCTGCGTTAGTTAAGGTGCTTGGATGTACTTGTATACGTGCCATAGATTTTACCGAGCTTAAATATGTTATCTGCATTTGTCAGGATATCCATGAAATGTAATAACAAGCCTTATGAGCAGGGTTAAATCTAGGTGCCGCGGGCAGTCTGTCACCACTAAATTTTATTAGTTTTCTTTGGTTGAATTTTATTAGCATTCTTACAAAAAATTTAGATGAATTATTTGATAAAAAATAACTAATAAAGTTTAGTAACAAGTGACTGCCCACTGGCGCCTAGATTTTTACACCCCTGCTCATCAGCCATGGGTTATCACAGAAAGTTATGAAATTAAAGCTGCCCATCGCACATGCATAGGAGGGTAAGTAAATGTTTTTCTGTGTTTCCAGTACTAATTTTACTTCATTGTTTTATAATGAAAGATGATACTCGCACAGTATCATGACGTGATGAAAAGATAAATGTTGCGTCCATGGTTTATCGGCACGCACTTCTTCAATTTATAAGTTGTTTTCGTTGCATGGTAACCGACTTTTTATTTGTTGTTGTTCTAGTAGAGTCATCCATGCGAGAGGTGGCTATTTTATATGCGTGAAATAAATAATGTTTTTATATAAAAGAATAATCCTTTAAAATTTTAGATTAATAACACGCATCCTCTGACAAAGTGGTGAAACCTCGGACGTTATGAATTTTTTCAGGTCTGTTTCCATATTTATTTATTATTTTCAAGTTTGAAAAATAGTAAGTTTCGAATTCTGTTAGAGATCTGAAATGGATATTTTGATTAAACAGAGAGCTCCAGTTAGGGCTAATTTTACAAAATTTTACCAATGTTTAAAAACTGTATTGGAAAATAACGATGCAATTGAAAATATTGAAGTGAAATTTTCATCTTTAGAGAGAATATTTTGCCATTTAACGGATCTTGATAACGAAATATTAGGGTTATTATTAAATGATGTTTCTGATACGAAATACGCAGACGAGTTTGAAATTGTAGAAAATTATAGAGAAAAATTCGATGAAATGAAAACTCACGTTAAGCTTTTAACTCAGAATTCTGCTTTCGAACAACAAAATGCCCTTTTTAAGACTAATTTAAAACTTCCGAAAATTGAGCTTATTCAATTTGGCCGAGAAGTAGGAGATTGGCTCACATTTTGGAGTCAGTTTAGCAGAATTCACGAAGATAAATCATTAGAGAATGTAGATAAATTCCACTATTTAATATAGTGTATGTCCCCTGGTAGTAGAGCAAGAGAAAATATTGATAGTTATCCTCCAACCTCAGAAAATTATAGCAAAGCTATTGAAAGCTTAAAGGCAAGATTCGGACGAGAGGAATTGCTTGTAGAATTTTATGTGCGTGAACTTTTAAGTCTAGTTGTAAAAAACGCTACGAGCACGAAAATAAAAAAGTAACATAGTTCACCTTTAGGATAAATTAGTCTTATTTGCGATCTCTTGAATCCATTGGTATGATGTCTGATAAATATTCGGCTATGTTGTTTCCTTTAGTTGAATCGTGTATTCCTGAAGAGTTGCTTAGAGTTTGGCTTAGGAACCCAGTGTTAAATACAAGTGAGAATTCGTATGGAGATAAATTATAACAGTTGTTGTTATTTCTTCGCACCGAAGTTGAAGGGGAAGAGCGAGTTTCAATGGCAAAAATAGGAATCAATGAAAATGATACTCCTTTGAGAAAGCAAAAATATAGTGTAGTTGAGTCGAGTCCTGCTAATGATTTACTTTCTAACGTAAGGAAAGGAACTACTGTACGTCGTTTATTTTGTGATAAGATCCATGAGACTAAGGATTGTTTTAAGGGACAAAATCTTTCGTTAGAAGAGAAGCAAAGTATTTTAAAGCGTAATAAAGCTGTTTTACATGTCTTAAGGCAGGTCATTTATCGAAAAATTCTAAAACTTACGTAAAATGTGTCGTTTGCGGTAAAAAACATTGGCCCATTATGTGTTCTGAGTTGAAACATAATTTTAAAGCTCCAACAGAAGATAATCGAAAATTTAATTCAGATTCCACGCTGTCCAATTATAGTGGTTCCTCTGAAGTTTTACTACATACATTATTGGTTAACGTAGAAGTAAATGGAAAACAATTGAGCGTCAGAGCTCTTATTGATACTGGTTCTCAACGATCTTACGTTCTAAATTCAACAGCAGAAAGGCTTGGCTTAAAACCAACACAGTCTGAAGTTTTGCTCCATACAATGTTTGGAGGAAGCACTAATAGAAGAAACATAAATGTTATACGTTGAAAATTAATGAATTCAGATGTAATTATTCTTGCAATATACAAGTGTTAGATCAACAGGTAATTTGCGGTAGTGTTCCTAGAATGAAAGAGGGTCTTTGCTTCAAAGAACTTCAAGAAAGGGGTATTCAGCTACACGATGTGGGAGCGACTTCTCCTCAAATAGAGGAGCTAATTACGCCCTTAATAGGGGCTGATTACGCTGGAAAATTATTTTCTGGATTGACGTTTCAGTTGAAATGTGGTCTCGTCGCTATAAAGACATATTTAGGTTGGTTGGTAATGGGAAAACCTGATGTAAAGTACGTCAATAGTTGTGTCGCATCTCTGTTAGCTCAATGTGATGATATCGCTAATTTATGGAATATGGAAGCTATAGGTAGGGGAGAGTGGAGATACTTGATCATAGGGGATACTTGAGCCACCCCTATTTCCTCTACAGTATGTTAATTTTTCTTTCTAAAATTAGCAACATGATAATATATTTATAGTTCTGCACATGTAAAAAAAATCACATATCTTGGAACCATTTTGAAAGTATAGTGATTAATATTTGCTGTTTCCCTATCTGAAGTAAATATTTAGGAGAGTGTTTTTTATATTTTTTTGTAATCAACGTTTTGTTTTAATCTGCAACAATATAGATAGTTTTAATAAGTATAATTTCAGTTGTATTTTGAATCTCTAAAATAATTGAAATAGCTGCATGCATTACTTACAAGGGAACCACTTTTGGTGTTGCTCGCACCTAGCATTGAGACCTGGTGCATTTTAAAGCCCTATATTATGAAGTTTGAGAATCGATAAAATTTTTCTGTTAGAATAATATTTCTTGATTATACAGCAGCATAACATTCTGAAAATACAATTTTCGAGACCACTTATCGGACTATTAACATTGAATTTTTTTAAAGAAAAGCATTTAGAAATAAAAATTAGTTAATAATAAGTATAAAATATTGAAAAAAGTTGACCCCACGAATTTGATTTTGAAAAATTGCAACTTTATATTCATATTTTTGGCGGGGAAACAGTTGGCGTTTATTTTCAAAAGTAGAGCTTTCCGGCAACCCTAGCCAAATGTCATAGCAGCTGAATTTGTAATAGCTAGAAACTGCAATGTCCAACCTATTTCGTCACAGTAATTTTTTTAAATTGTGTAAAAATATTAATTTACTTTATGATTACTTTTACCGAAGGACCATTTAATACAGCAACATTTCATTTTAAACATTCGAAACTTTATTTCATTCGATTTCAAAAGAAAATAGTTTGCTTATTTTGTATTTCACTAAAAAATAGTTTTCAATGATCTTCGAAGCTTTTATAGAATATATTTATTACTTATATATTTATCGTCTGCATAGTAAAAAAAAATAAAAACCTAATGTTTCTTTCTTATGCTATCAATTATAAAAAAAAAAATAGCAATCTGATATAATTCTAGTAATATGTTCTGTACATTTTCTCTTTGGATAAAGCGGGCGGAAAAATTGTAGCGCCATATTTGGCGACTTAACTGACTTTTGGCGTGAAATAAACAAATAAATATGTAATAATAAAAAATTAAAAGTATAAAAATGTATATAAAATATTATTTTAACAGAGAAATTTTTTCGATTCTCTAACTTTTATGTATAGGGCTACAAAGCTCACCAGGTTTCGATGCTATGTGCGAGCAACACCAAAAGTGGTTCCCTTGTTAGTAAAAGTCTGATAAACAAAAATGGTAATAGTGCGAATACTTGTGCCACTGAGATTGGGGATACATGAGCCATGCTCAACCATCCCTACTAGGAAATTAGACATATGGGTGAAACAAGAAAAATACGTCTTTTTCATGTTCACAGATAGATTTTTATTTTTTGGGTAAAATGGGGAGATTTTTTTTTTCTGGGTAAAATGAGGAAGAATTTTTATTATTTTTTTTCATCAAAAATAATCAATAAGGTCTTAATTTGAAAACATATGTTTAAAAATGTATATTTTGTTAATGAAAATATCCTTTTTTTTTCATTTTGACTAACAAAATAGTCTGTCTAGATAAATATAGGCATAGTTTTCAATTTAACTTTTTGACTAATATTAAAATAACTTTTTAAAACTGATTTTACTGGTCATAATCTCTAATATTTTAACTAGTTAGGCCCAAATTATTAAAATATTTATTTTGTTAATGTAATATTTTAAGATTAAATATTGTATACTGAAATTGTAACCTCTGTTACTGTAACTTTTTTTTAACTTAACTACCAACTGAGGATGTTGCTATCATCGATGAAACCCAAGTTGAAATGATCATTCGACCACCAATTATCCCTACAAAAAATGATCGTGCTACTAGTTTTGTTTTCACAACTGGTTTCGAAGGATTTAGTGTATCTTAATTTATCACTACGTAAAACATTTATAAATTAATAAAAAGAAAAATATTATTTTTGTAGGTATTTTTTAGTATTGGCTCAAGTATCCCCCTCATGGGGTAATAACGAGTAAAAATTTATTAAACAAAGAAAAATAGTTCAAAACTAATTGGAAATGGTTTTCAATTGTAGAAAAAATATCAAATTTTCAACTACAATATTTTATTTTGTTCTTAGAAAGTATGAAAAATTTAAAAAAAATTAAATTTAAAAAGTGGCTCAAGTATCCCTATCTTCCCTATTACTGAACCTTGTGAACGTGAAAATCAGAAAGAGTTAGAAAAAGCTGCATTGCATCATTTCAGAAAGACAGTCCATATTAATGATGATGGAAGATATGAAGTTAGTCTTCCTTGGGTAGAAACTAAAGTTGACCTTCCAAGTAATAGAGAAGGTGCTGAAAGACTGTTGAGACCCACCACTTCCAAGTTGAGAAGAGATGGTAAATTAAATGCCTATGATGAAGTATTCAAAGAATGATTGGCAAATGGTATTATAGAAGAAAGTAGAGAAGGGACAGGCGACTATTTACCTCATCGTGGAGTATTTAAAGAAAATTCTTCCACAAAATCTCGTCCTGTATTTGATGCATCCTTCAAGCAAACCAAAAAGAATCTATCTTTAAACGACTGCTTGTTGAAAGGGCCTAATTTTTTTGGAAGAAATTCCTTCAGTGCTTATGAAATTTCGCCAAGAAGAAATCGGGGTAACGTCTGATATAAAGAAGGTATTCCTTCAAATTTCAGTAGCCAAACCAGATCGCGAATATTTGAAGTTCATGTGGTATGGTAAAGAAGGGAAGAGAAAAGTGTTTCAACACTGTAGAGTCGTTTTCGGCTTGAATTGCAGTCCATTTCTGTTAAATGCAGTTTTACGTTTTCATTTAGAAAAGGTATGTTCCTCTTTCAGCTCAGTTTCGTGCATTGGAAAAATTGTAGAAAAGCTCAGTACGTCCTTTTATGTCGATAATTGCGTCACTTCAGTCAAAACTAAAGAAGAATTGAAACAGTTTATATATATTTCCACAAAAGTTATGGCAGAAGCCAAATTTGACTTACGAGGGTGGGTGTGAAGGTGCCTACCTTCACATATTAATATTAATACCTTTCTCCTTTCCCCCTTTAAAATTGCATTTTTTAAAATTTCTAAATTTAATTATCTGTCTGCATTTGGATTCAATTCTTTTTCTAACGCTCTTTTCCCTTCATAAATTAAGCAATCAATTTTCTGTCTCTTTAATATTTTAACCACAGCGCACGGCATTTAAAAGAAAAGAAATAATTTCCTCTTCTCGCATAGCAACAGCGTTCTAAATTTTCATCTTTCTGCCTTACTTTGGAGGACGTGCAGAAATGAGTCAGTTATATTACTTCTACATTTTTAACCGTTGGTACAGATACAATAGATATTAGTCATTTCAGTTATTAACACTGTCTTTAATTTGTTTTATTTTATTAACGTTCTCTTGCTAGCGTTTCGGTCCCGTGGGATCTCTGGTAATCCCTTTAGAATATTCGGTCGTGGTTTATGAGCTATAACTCCTAAGCAATCACTTGGCGGAAAATATTTCATATTACTCTTTTACATTCCCCATTCAATTTCAAATATCGTACTTTGACCACATGTCTTTCTCTCTGTAATCTCGCCATATAGCATATGTATTTGGCGAAATTGTGTATGTACTCCTGCCAATACTCGAGCATTTAGAGAAAATGTAATTGTAACACTTCCTCCTTGACGCTCATGATGTGAGCATAAAAAAATGTAATGTTTTTCCCCCTTCTCCAGCCGGCACTAGCCGCCTAACTCGGTTGTGATTGAAACGATTCCGCTGAACAATAAAGAAACTTAGATGATCTACCACTGAGTGTTCTGAATTCAATAGCGTCCTGTCGTGTTGCTCAAATAACAAACATTTGTTTTTGCAGCCCTTTTATCCGTCTAAAGCTTCAAGAAAAAGAGAACAAAATAGTCAAGAAAGTCTTCGTCATAAACATTGGTGCAGAAGGCCGGTACAACCGAGTAATCTATTGGAGAAGGGGAGCACCTGATATATTTTTTTCTCGTTTATACGTACATACTTGCTTGGATTACAAAAAATGCAGTTTCAGAAAAAGAAAAATCTCTGACTTTATGATTATAAATCATGCTACAAGTTACCGAGTGCATATTTGGAAATATCTCATTTTACAACCAAAAAAAAGCCAGACTCTTTCCTGCTTTTTATTTACGACAAACAATTTTTATCCCAGCGACAAACAATACCGCATTCTACGATCAGCACCTTTTTTTTACAAAAGAAAAGAAAACTGCGCACTCCACTGAACACATATATTGACAAAAGTTTCCCCGTCTCAGAGAGAAGCAAGTTTCCTGATACATCTCATTCAAGTATGCTGCCCTGTATCCCAGCGACTCTCCGTCCGGCTACCATCCGATATTACCCCATCGCTTAGAGGTGAGTTCGTCCGACAAATTCAGCCCACAACATGCGGCTGATTACCGTCACCCATTCCCGCAAGGATTAACTGGTTCTCCTGGCAGAAAACTAAAAAAAAAAGGAAAGAACTGAACGCGCCTCTGCTCTAATGGACTCTTCCACGGTTGTTGTTCCTTAAAGATATGCCTCTCCGTTAGACAGACTTGATGATCTGGCAGACTTAATATTCATCAAAATGACTAATATTCAGCGAACATTTCTTTGGACTCCAATCGTAATAAAAAAAAAGGACATTTCAGTAGGTCAAAAAAAAAAAAATACTGGAAGACAAACTGCTTATCTTGGATTTTTCTTTTTTTTTAGAGACTGCCTTTTAATACAGAGAAAAATGGGATATCCCAATAGGTAGTAAAAAAGGGAAATATTATTGTAATAATAATATAAAAATACTTGTGCACCTCTCGTCTCATCAAAATAGGTGATTCTTTTAGTATTCAGAGGGATGCATTCCGTAATACCCTCAAGGTAAGTTCACTCGGTTGGCTGGTACATTTATTTTCTCCTGCAAAATTAAACTTTTTTTTCATATAGTTTTTTTTCTGCTAGCTAAATTTTTAAAGGGGATAGTAAAAATATTAAACTTATACATACATTTTATTAGTTTTTTTTAAAAATGTAGAGTGTTTTGTCATATATGTTACATTTTTGTTTAGAAGTAGTTACCCACTAAAAAAGGGGGTTTAAATTTCCCTTTTCATTTTATTCTGCTTATGGTAAGTTGTAAAGCAGATGTTTTTTTTCTTTCACTTTTAAAGGTAATTTTTCTCTCTCCTTATCATTTTTCTGCTTGTGCTAAAGGTAGAATTATACTTTTATGTTGATTCCTAAATAATACAGTATAGATACTGTTTGCTTAAAAAAAATTTTTTTTTGGATTCTCTTTTAGCAGTGAATATTGAAAAAAGATTATAGTATTTCAATTAATGATGATTTAGTTATGAGGATTAATTACCATAGATAAAAAAACCTCATGACTGGATTATGTTGCTCTTTTAATATATATATATTTGGATAGGTGGCTTCTTACTAAAAAAAAAGTAAGCATTTTTTTATTTTTTTATTTTTATTAGTAACATGCTAAGATTTTGTATGTCTAGGAATCCACTTCATATCCAGTTCAGTTTCAATGATTTTTTTTTTTTTTTAGTTATATAAAAGATTGTCCAAAAATATTTTTTTTCTTTTCATATTTCCGATTCTTATTTAATTCATTATATATATTGCGGTGTGACACAATGTTGCAATTCTGAGATGAGATGTTGTTTCTCTTATCTCTTTTGGCCTAGGATTGCCGAACATGGTTGCTCTCGCTTAATTTCTTACATCTTGGCGCTGGTCGCAGTTTTTCCCTGTTAGGCATTATGCGTCTGCAACAAATATGTGTCATATTGCATCTTATATAAAAATGTTATCTATTATGATCACAGACAATGTTTTTATTATTTTGGTTTGAGTAGCTTTTAAAACTCAGCAATCCTGTTGTAAGCAGGCAGTCTTCCCAATGAAGGTGAAAACTTGGTTAGATAAAAAAAGGGGGGCATAGTGTAAAAATAAAGATAAATAAAATAACATAAAGGTAATTTTTTTCACAGTGCTTGATGTAATTTTGATACAAAAAAAAGAGGTAAACAA
Source organism: Maratus speciosus (assembly GCA_963932465.1). Taxonomy (NCBI): domain Eukaryota; kingdom Metazoa; phylum Arthropoda; class Arachnida; order Araneae; family Salticidae; genus Maratus; species Maratus speciosus. The sequence goes on along the minus strand of OZ010796.1, from coordinate 441,782,795 downwards.
ATGAAAAAGCTTAAACTGATACTGGACTGATATTATTATTGATTTTTTTTCTTACTTGTTGTGCTTAATATGTTTCTTTTTGTCACACTTGCATACAGGTAATTTCTTTTATATATAACATTTTATATATATTTTTTATGTGTATATATGTTTTGTCAGTAATCCATATCAATAAGATATGAAACTTTTAATACTCTAGATTACTATAAATTTAGATCTTGCAAATTTTCATACTTAAGGATAGGCACTAGTGACATATAAAAAAAAGGAGAGAGGAAGTGATCAGTAATGGTATTTAAATTTGCTCAGTATTTAATCTTTTTCAGTTGGTTGCTTCTAATTTGAGAAAATTCCATTTGCAATCTATACAGTACACTGTTCTGTTTATATAGATCTCTCATATTCCAGTTTGCACGGATTTTATACATTTTTATTCACGTCTAATTAATTTATTTCTATAGCATTAATTAGGCTCCTTAGTTTTAAAATATAGCGCGAGTCATCATATCTTAAAGTTTTTTATTATTTCATAAAAAAAGTATCTTTTTCCTCTTGATTTCTATTTCTACTTTATAAAATTTTATAATATGAGTCGTAAACATTTTATGCATGTGTTAGATATCAGTATGCTTGTTACTGCATTCACACACAATTTACACACACACTACATTTTACATGTGATTATATTTCTTGAGGTTAATTTTTAATTATTGTTTCCTGTGTTGTGTAAGTGCTTTTTTTTTCATTGCGCTATGATCCGGAAATAGCCCAATGATTAAAGGTGTATGTTTCACTTTTGGTTAAGTGGATCGGCCGTTCACTTTCTCAAAAATGATATATGTTGCTTACATGATACAAATGTTCAATACCTCACATTAATTTACAAGGCGTGCGCGCTCTCTTTTTTAAATGCATAATGAAGTATCTCTCATACTATTTGATACTCCGTACATGATTTTTTTTCTCACTCTAGCTTACTATGGGCAGATAGTGAAGTTAGATGTTTGTCTTCATCATTTTTTTAATCTCATGTACACATTTATTATGATTTCAGGTTTAACCTGGTACTACATACACACACACATTTACATTTGCACTTCATATGGTCTTGTTTTGTAATAATTTTATGACACTCACCTTGGTTAAACATGGTCATGATTCTGTGTGCTTGTACATTTTTTATACATACTTTCTCAACATTAGTGTACATTTTCACAAATACATAGTTTTACACTATTTTAAAGTTTGCGTATTTTTGTTGCCTTGTCATTTTTTTTATTTTCGGATAGTTACAGAATTTTTTTACGTAATGTAATTCAATACAATATTTGCACATGCTTCTTAAATTTACATGCATGAGTTAATTTCTAGCTGGTATTTTTACACATTTGTTAATTTTGTTTGTTTACGCGCGGCTGGTGACTCGTTGATATTTTATTTATAACATAAGGTATTTCATTATAACTGACATGATATTTGATATCGTTGAAAATGTTGTTTTTACAAAATTTATTCAAAGGCATAATGTGAGCTGTTATGTACACTTTATTTTTTTTTAAAAAAGGCTATTCACATATAGTCATTAAACTAATTCTTTGGCATTTTCTCACATTTTAATATTTTTAATTAGTGAGTTAAAATCTCACAGGTGTCTTGTGACGGATACATACATTCATATATCATAAAGTATAAAGCTTGGTATTTTGCTATTCATTTTTTTTCTCTTCCATTCGTTTACTTGGAACATGTTTGGCTTGCATAACTTCTACATTTTAGCGTAGAGTTATGCAATCTGTCGAGCACTCGCACATTTTATGCACACTTATTTTAACTTCATACAGTGATAACTCCGGCAGATACAACTTTATTTTAATTTTAACCCTTAGTTAACCATTTATGCAATTTTTTTTTCTTTTCACAAGTAGCTCATGTGTTGGATATTTATTTATGTTACACAAAATTTGCTCATTTAGAATACAATTTTGTTCATTCATATACATACATTACACTAGTTCATGAGTTAATTTACATATTTTGTTCATTTACTTTTACACATTGTACTTTGCTTACTATCTATTCGACAGTATTCCTTTTTGTGTTGTTTTTCTCACAAGTAGTTCATTGAGTATAACACATGTAGTTAATTGTGGCTGGTTTAGAGTTTAACCAGAGTTCATTCACACATTACACGTAGTTCATTGACTTTATTAACACTTATTCATTACATTTTGGTGATTAACTCATTAATTATGTAATTGAATCTCACTCGTTTGTTAGTGTTTTGGGTTATTACGGACATACTGTCCGTATAATTTGTTAGCAAATGCATAAAAAAATGTTAGTTCATTGAGACATTGTTACAAGTAGTTCATGTGAAATTATACAATTTGTTCATGTGTTTACTTACACGTTGTGTATGCTTGGACACACACTTGTTCATGTGTTTTATTTCATGTAGTTCATGAGTTTGGGGGGTTTTTTCCCCTCCCTACACACACATACAGTTTTTTTCCTGTTACTTTTCTATCTTTTAAACTTTACACCATGTTTCGATATTAAAATTTTCTATCAGTTTTTTTTTATTTTTAACAGGGTTGTTTTTGTTTATTTTATGTGTTTGCATAATGTCATAACATATCAATGACACTATCACTTTGTACATGTACAAAGATTGTAAAGTTACATGGAGTTGTCCGTCACATGACATATTAAACTGCAGACATTTCGAATCATTTGACTTTTAACATGTAACATTCTTTTTTAACACTTTCGTTAGATACTTCTTACTTGAAGGTGGCAGATCGAGTAAGGTATCTTGCTACACTATATTAAATCGTAGGCAATTTCTTAGTAGATGGTTTTTAATATTTTTCCCAGGAATTAAATTTTAATAAATACACAGAAGGTTTATACATAATTCAGCAAAACTAAATTTACCAGAGAACTAAGAACTTAAAGAAAAACTACCTTTGCATTATTCTCATTTTTTTTCCTCGTAAATTTATTTACTGAGTTTGAGTCTCACTGGTTGTCGGGTGAGAATTGCTTTTTTCACACTCATGTGTCATGATTCTAAGGAATTTTTTTTTGGTGCACAACATTTCTTTTTCTATATTTTTCATGGGACAGTTTATCTTTTGCATATGTAAATTTTTCATATTTTTCATATTTTGCACATTTTGCATATCGTTGCATGTGCATGTATAACACTCCTATTTTTTGTTTGTTTAACTTAAAGGTATGGATCCTGTCAATTTTACACTGAGGCATTTTGAGCACATACTTTTTCAACGAATGCAGCAATATCTTATGAAACTTACAGTTAAAAATTAAATTTAACCCTTTGATAACGATTTTTTTATATACGGTACATTTTTTTTTCTCTTCAGTTAGATTTTACTGTTCAGTGCTTGGCGCATGTACAGAATTTTTGTTCATACTTCACACACACAGTAGTTCATAGTTTATGTTAGTTCATAGAAAAAAACTCTCACACTAGTTCATTGCTTTGTCAATTCTTTGCGTGCATCAGGGACTAATTGTCACTACATTTTTTTCAACTGTTTATCAAAACACTTAGACATTTTGCTTCATTAATACACTTCTTTAGTTCATTGTTATAATTTTACACTTGAGGTCACTTTAATGCACTTCTTTGGTTCTTTGGAATAATCGCCCATGTTTGTTCTTTTTTTTTTGTTTACAACAAGATGTTTTCACATTGAAGCAAGATTATTTAACCTTCTTTTCACGATTATTTACACACTTTTTTTACACTGTCAGCGTTTTATTTTATTAAATCACACATACTTTTATTTCTTTTTTTTTTCATGAAGAAAAACAAAACGCTTGTTGCACCTGTTAGGTATTTTACTGATGTTTATAATTTACAATGGTATTAAACTTAAAAGTTTTTCTTGTTGAACATTAGTGAATATTCTTTCAGTTTTTCTTTTGTGAATTTTACAGGCAGGTACTCTATACAAAGCTTTCTACAAAGATTACATACACTTGAAATCTGTTCACCTTTTACTTAAAGGTTATTTTATTTTAATCGGTAAAAAAAAAAGTTTCTTTTTGGCAACTTTACAGGATTACACTTTACTTTTTATTTAATTCTTTTTCATTCAGTACCGTCCTTGGCTATTCAAGGTAATTCACGTGATAAGGTAGTTTTCTTATTCACAATTTCTATCCAATCAGTACACAGGTGTGCATTGTTTTTTTTATTTTTTGTTTTTGTTTTTGTTATGCTCATTGACACATGCGGTTTAATACTGGTATATACCAGTCGTAACACCAAATGGTGTTATTCATGACTGCATTCACACACACACACACACACACAAATTTTTTGTGTCACCTGTTGTACAATGCTTATTAAATTTCATTAAAATTCATGTACATTTTCATCATTTATTTTTAAAGCGGTACTTTCACTGGAAAGTTCTTACTACCTCTTGTTTATACCTTATAGGAATGCAATATGTTTTAAAATCCACTTTACTTAAATTAGATTCTCAGTAGAACACATTCAGTCTTTAGTTACAAGATAAAACGATGGCAACTTTCAACTTTTAACAAATAATTTACCACCATCTTCCTCTCCTTTTACCAGTTATGCCACTTTTGAAAACTTGAAATGTCACAAATAGTGCTGAAAATGAACAATTTTTATATTTACTATATTATGTAATGTTTCTTTTTATATACAGTTCATGTCTAAAAAAAAAAAATATTTTTATAAGTTGGAGTGTAACCAACTGTTGTAGCAATTGTGGAAATTGCTCTTGCTTGAAGTGAATGTTCAAGCAATTTTATACTTAAATCTTCTGGAAATAATTTAAAAAAAATAATAACTGTGTGCACACGTAAAAAAAAAATAAGAAAATAAGAAAACAGCTGTCCAGAAGCATTCAACTGCAGTTCAAAAAAATTTTCAATATATTTTATTTTGGCAAGTTTTTGGTACCAGCTTGCTTTGTCATGCTTATAGGCATACTTTTATATGAGACATGATTTAGATGTTGTTTACATATTTAGTATTTCTGTATATGTTTATAAACTGTTGGTCGCCGGGTTCCCACTACAAAATATTACATTTTTACATATTCCTTTATGTGTAATGTATTTGAGAGAAGACATGGTGTCAATTTTTTCTCTCGCGGTTCACTTCGTTCTTTTTCGGCTGTTCGGGAGATATATGTGAAGGCGCCTACCTTCGCATATTAATATTAATACCTTTCTCCTTTCCCCCTTTAAAATTGCATTTTTTAAACTTCTAAATTTAATTATCTGTCTGCATTTGGATTCAATTATTTTTCTAGCGCTCTTTTCCCTTCATAAATTAAGCAATGAATTTTCTGTCTCTTTAATATTTTAACCGCAGCGCACTGCATTTAAAAGAAAAGAAATAATTTCCTCTTCTCGCATAGCAACTGCGTTCTAAAGGGCATAGCCGGATAAGCATTGGGAACATGCCTTTTAATCAAATTTCCTCATTTTTTTCCTAGACGTAGCTACGTATCTGACAATATATTTCTCCTATTATCACCCTATAAATATGGATATTTAATGAGAAAAAAATGGTTTTTCGATTTAAAAAAAAAATTTTTTTTTCAAAAACTACTACACGGAATTTCATGCTATTAATTGAGGATATATAGATAATAAAGATGCATAACTGGTAATTTTTTTATAATTTTCTGTTCATAAAAACTGTGTGAAATAGCGAAATTCAAATTTAAAAATATAAAAATCATATCTTATGGTTATCCGAAAATTACCATTTTCTTGTAAAAAATTCTCCATGTGTGCCCGTATATTCTATGTAAATGCCGAAAGTTTGCGTTGGGTACTACATATAAATATTTACAAAAATGTATATCAAAATTATAGAAATTCATTTTAAGGCGTTATTTGGGGCGGAGCGACTTCACTTCAACGTCCGGAGAATTTTTGGAACAAAGTCAGCAGACAATATGTCAACTGGTGTATTTTAGATTCTATTAGCATATAAGCCATGTTTTCAACACCATGTTCATTTTGATATCGACAATGTTGAGAATGTTGCTCATGTGTTCATTAAAATTTAAAATACAGCAATTCTGTAACTGTTTATTCCAAAAATTCTTTGGATGTGGATGTTGAGTAGCTCCGCCCAAAATAACGCTTTAAAATGAATTTCAATAATTTTGATATACATTCTTTTAAATATTTATATGTAGTATCCAACGCAAACTTTCGGCATTTATATAGAATATACGGGTACACATGGGAAATTTTTTACAAGAAAATGGTAATTTTCGGATAACCATAAGACATGATTTTAATATTTTTTAAATTTTATTTCGCTATTTCACACAGTTTTTATAAACAGAAAATTATACAAAAATTACCAGTTATGCATCTTCTGTATCTATATATCCTCAATTAATGGCATGAAATTCCGTGCAGCAGTTTTTAATAAAATCCGTTTTTTGAAAAATCGAAAAACCATTTTTATCTCATTAAATATCAATATTTATAGGGTGATAATAGGGGAACTATATTGTCAGATATGTAGCTACGTCTAGGAAAAAAAATCAGGAAATTTGATTAAAAGGCATGTTTCCAATGCTTATCCGGCTATGCCCTTTTCATCTTTCTGCCTTACTTTGGAGGACGTCCAGAAATGAGTCAGTTATATTACTTCTACATTTTTAACCGTTGGTACAGATACAATAGATATTAGTCATTTCAGTTATTAACCCTGTCTTTAATTTGTTTTATTTTATTAACGTTCTCTTGCTAGCGTTTCAGTCCCGTGGGATCTCTGGTAAACCCTTTAGAATATTCGGTCGTGGTTTATGAGCTATAATTCCTAAGCAATCAGTTGGCGGAAAATATTTCATATTACTCTTTTACATTCCCCATTCAATTTCAATTATCGTACTTTGACCACATGTCTTTCTCTCTGTAATCTCGCCATATAGCATATGTATTTGGCGAAATTGTGTATGTACTCCTGCCAATACTCGAGCATTTCGAGAAAATGTAATTGTAACACTTCCTCCTTGACGCTCATGAAGTGAGCATAAAAAACGTGAGCATGTTTCCCCCCCTTCTCCAGCCGGCACTAGCCGCCTAACTCGGTTGTGATTGAAACGATTTCGGTGAACAATAAAGAAACTTAGATGATCTACCACTGACTGTTCTGAATTCAATAGCGTCCTGTCGTGTTGCTCAAATAACCAACATTTCTTTTTGCAGCCCTTTTATCCGTCTGAAGCTTCAAGAAAAAGAGAACAAAATAGTCAAGAAAGTCTTCGTCATAGTGGGAGCATACCGATTTGCAAGAGTCAAAAAGCTTTACTGATGATTCATGTACTGAATCAAATATATCTTCTGTATTATGTTTGGTGTGGAATAAATCAACTGATACTCTTAGCTGTTAGATACCCACAGCCGATATCAACCTAAGCACTGTTACCAGACGAAGCATACTATCAATTGTTCAAAAAATCTTCGATCCCATTAGATTTTCCTGCCCCGTTACCCTATTACCTAAACTTATGCTTCAGGCAAGTTGGAAATCTAAATTGAGATGGAATTCAGAAGTACCTGATGATATTAGAAGAAAATTCCTAAAATGGTTGGAAGATTTACCTCTGCTGCGCCTTATAAAAATTCCTAGACATGCTTTCCTTACTGATAGTTCTGAAATGATTCTACACACCTTTTCAGATGCCTGTGGAACTTCCTATGCTGCTGTTGTTTACTTAAGATGTCATTCCAACCAAGATGTTTTTGTACAGTTACTGATGTCTAAATCTCGAGTAGCACCTTTGAAAGAAATATCTATACCACGATTAGAACTTTTAGCCTGCTGTCCAAGTTCACATTTAGCTGAATTTGTAAAAAGAAGCCTCAAACTTCAGAATATTAAAGAATATTTCTGGACAGATTCCACAACAGCGTTATAGTGGATAAAGAATGATGGTTCCTGGGGAGTATTTGTACGCAATATAGTAAATGAAATTCGTAAGTTAACTCAGGAAAAAGACTGGAGGCATATTCCTGGCCAATACAATCCGGCTGATTTACCTTCGAGAGGGTGCTCAGCTTCAAAACTTCTTTCTTCGAGATGGTGGGAGGGACCCACTTGGCTGCGACTTCCTGAAAAGGATTGGCCCAGATCTGAAACAACCTTTAACGAAGATGACGTTTTAAAGGAAAAGAAGAAATTCACTACCTTGGTTGTAAACGAAACACAGGCAAGTGATAACATTTTATCTTATTTTTCAAGTTATACGAAAATCGTATAGAATGATAGGCTGTATACTAAGATTTCTGTTCAACTCAAAGAATCAAAAGAATCAGAGAACGTGTAATCTAACAGTAAATGAAATAAATGAAGCAGCGAAGAGGATTATCAAAATTATTCAAAATAAAACCTTAACGGGATAATATGTTAATAGCTTAAAGTCATTGAATATTTTTAAAGATGAAGAAGGTATTTTTAGAATCAAGACCAAACTAACTGAACGGAATGATACACATGATTTCAGGTTTCCTATTATTCTTCCTGGAAAGCATCGAATAACTGAGCGTCTCATCAGAGAGACACATTTGAAAATGATGCATGCCGGAATACAAATTTTTTTATCTTGCTTGAGAGAGAAATTTTGGATTAAAAATGGTAGAAGATCTGTTCGTTAAGTAATCAATAGATGCGTTAGATATAAAAGACATAATTCAAAATCTCTAGAAACTCCACCAGCTCCTTTACCAGAAGATCGAATAAAGGATGCTTCGATGTTTGAAGTAGTGAGAGTTGATCTAGCTGGCCCCTTGATGCTGAAAGGAGAAGGAAAAGAATGGATTGTATTATACACTTGCGCTGTATATCGTGCTATACATCTAGAGTTAATAACATGTTTGTCAACGAAAGCTTTCCTTCTGAGTTTTAGAAGATTTGTCGATCGACGTGGTCGTCCGAATATCGTCTATAGTGATAATGGCTTGAATTTTGTTGGAACTGCAAATTTGTTTCAATCTATTGATTGGTCTGCTGTAGAACAAGAAGCAACGCTTAAAAGAATACAGTGGAAGTTCAGCCCTCCTTCCGCCGCTTGGTGGGGGGGGGGAGGATTTTGGGAACGTCTTATTGGAATAATGAAGAATATCTTAAGACGTGTTTTAGGAAAGAGCTTCATTGAATTATGAAGAATTAATGAGTGTTCTTTGCGAATGTGAAGCTGTTGTTAAATCAAGACCACTGACTTACATTTCCGAAGATCCTGATGCATTAATTCCTCTATGTTTTTACAAAATATTCAGACAATTGATGTTGCAGATTTAAACCTAATTGAAAAGCACGATTTAAAGAAACGATGGAGATGCCTCCAAACACTGAGAGAGAATCTGAGAAAGCGTTTTCGCTTGGAATATCTTAGGAAACTGCTGCAGCACAAACGTGGTAGACAACATTTGCAAATTCACGTTGATGATATAGTTCTTGTTGAGAGTGATTGAAGAAAATGAACTTTCTGGACATTGGCAAAAGTTCTTGAACTTTATACCGGCAAAGATGGCAACATACGTGTTGCAAGATTGAAAACTTCATCGAGAGAGATAATTCGACCTATTCATAAACTATATCCATTGGAGATTAAATGTGGTTCACAAGCTTCAGATGAACAATCTAGCGGTACTTTTACCTCAGCTCCAGATTTGCCGATCGTGCAACCTGTCCCGAATGTTCCTACTTCTGATCGAAATTCGCTCACTGATCTTGCACCAAAACCAGAACATTCCTTAACTCCAGATTTTCAAAAAGAAAACAAAAATGTTACAACTAGAATTTGGTAGAACTGTCAAATTACCTGCAAGATTTCGACAGGACTGTATGTGAACTTTGTTTAGTTGAACTTTAATTTTTAACATTATGTTTTTCAACTTAGTATATTTATCTTTGATTTGTAAGTATATATATTTTGTATTTTATGATATTGTTGATCAATGTGAGTTTTGATTGTAATGTCCTACAATCAAAAGGTGGGTGTATGTTGCCATGGTTTATCGGCACGCACTTCTTCAATTTATAAGTTGTTTTCGTTGCATGGCAATCGACTTTTTATTTGTTGTTGTTCTAGAAGAGTCATCCATGCGAGAGGTGGCTATTTTATATGTGTGAAATAAATAATGTTTATATATAAAAGAATAATCCTTTAAAATGTTAGATTAATAACACGCAACCTCTGACAATAAAAATTATTGTAATGAAATAAAATCTCAATTTCTTATTCTATAGGAATCTGAGACCATTAATTCTCTGTACGTAAGTTTCTTACTAGAGAAATAATTTCAGTTCTTAAAATGTTCTTTTTCAATTTAGGAGAAGTATGCAGCCATGTTGATGCAATTGTTGCTGGGATAACTTCTGCCTGCGTTGAAAAAAAGTGTGAATGGAATTCAAGTTTTACTAAAACGGTAATTCTTTTTTATCCAAAATATAAGAGCCCTGAATTACATTGATTAGGGGAGATCGGGACTAGTGGGCGCAGTTTTTAGTTATTGATTTTTATTAATATTTAAAGTTTTTTAACAAAATTTCACTGCACTTTTAGAACAGACATTTGACTATAAATACCTGGAGTTCTATGTTTGTAGCTTTTGTAGTTTATGTTTAGAGGAAGCCTGAAGTAAGAGAAAAAATGTGTGCCAACGTACCCCGCCATGGGGCAGGTTGCCTATACCTGTTGGGTAAGTTGGCTCACACTTTGTAAAAAGTTAATTTAAGCTCAAATAAGGCACATAGTTACGAGAAATCAATTTTATTATTACCAGCAAATTTAAAAGAAGGAATTATTCCCGTACAATGTAGATTCTAAATTATACAGACATAAAAATAATCAATAAAACATTAACATTGAGTAGCTTCTATCGTACTCGATATCATCATCATCAGAGTTATGGTTATCACAAATGTAAAATCGAGTGTCTCCGTTTATGCAAACTTGCATGCTTAACACTGCATCGCACACACTTTTATAAGTATTTGCTGTTTCTAAAGTACCAACACACACCAGATATTAACCTTCCCCGTCATCTGAGATATTGTCAAGATTCATGCTTTTCTCAATAACAAGTTCCCTTTTATTATAGGCAGAAAGAAAGTTTTCCTTACTATCTGTTTACCTTTGGCCAACTTTTCTGTTGCCTTTATTTTCTTCGTTTTTGTATTTCATCTTCTTTCCTCTCTAAAGCTTACTTTTCCTCTTTCAATGCCTTCAGATTGGGTGAATCTGTCAATATTCATGTGGCTGCCTTTTACCTACACCTATTGTCTCCTATTTTCTTTTATGTTCTATCTTTTTAATTGGTCTAACATCCTCAGAAAATAATTATCCAACATCCTAAGCCGAAATCGGAGGAGCTCCAGTGACTGCTGGAGATAAAACCAAAAAGGTAATACTGAATATTTTGATCTTCTAGCCTGTCATAGCTGAGTTATGAACATCATCACTCGTTTAAACTTCATTCTTCACAATTTTGAAATATAGGGCCAGACTTCTCCAAGGAATATTAAAAGCTTTTAACAGTTTGCCTAATAGATCGTCCGTTAATTGTTATGACTTCCACATCATTTCTTAAAATATCTTTTGGTGTGTTAACCTGTTGTTTTTCCTTGGTAATTACGCATGTTTTTTGTAAAAAAAAGTAATTAATTTATCAAATGTGATAAAATAGCAGAACATATTACGAAATAGTGTAATGGGGTTAGTTGGCACACTGAGCCCACTTGCCCCGTGTTCAGTGTGCATGCTAGCCCCATAACAAATTTCTTCACAAAATTAGAGATGTAACCCTCTAAGCATAAAAAATCCAAGACATTGACATATGGAACAGGTAGAGTGAGTCATACACTATGAAAAACTACAAAAGTTAAATCGCAATTGTTAAGAAATTAGAAATTTTAGTATTAAAATTATTATAGGCAGAAAGAAAATAATTTCTAGTTCTTAAATTAGAATTTAAGCATTAGAAATTAGAAAAAGAATGAAGCAACAAAAAATTACTTATTAATGCAAAAAGAAGAAAAATCGCAATAAATGTCCACGGCACGTGGGTAACGCTGCAAAACTACAATTGGGATTGTAGAAAGCAAGAAAAGTTCTCTGTGACTGGGTGCGTCATCTATCCATAAACATACAAATTATGAGGACTGCGACTACTTATCCCTGCTGCCAACTAGCCCCAGTCTCCTCTACTTTACCTCAATTTAATGTACAATGTGCCCACGTATAACCTGACCGACCTTTATTTTCACAATTGTTGGTCCTAGATGCATACTTCCAATTACAAAAATGGTTTAAATAAGGTAAAGAATTATTTTTAAAGCGATTTGGGTCAAGAAAAACATTTCTTAAAAAATTATGACATTCAAATTTTTATACGGTCCCCCGGTCTTATAACTGATATTTAGTAAAAAATTACTGTGACACTAACAAGTACGCCAAAAAATGTCCCATTCATCTAACATTAAAATTGACCGAGTTATGAAACTTTGAAATGCACGACTTTTTTGCATCTCAAAACAGATTATGGCCATTCTTTCAGGGGTCGTATACAAAGTACTTATTTAAAGGTATTTGTGCTTTGAAAGAAATCGTACAACTATTAAGATTGAGTTAACTTTTATTAGTTAAGTTTCAGATTAGTTAAAATAATTGTATTTTAACATATGTTTTATTTTGAAAGGATTTGAGGCTATGATTTCTTTTAACAAAAATTATGTTATTTTCCTAAGGTTTTATTTAACTTGCAACGATCATCTTTCCAGTTTAAAATTTGTCCCCGAACTTTAACTCACTGTCAAATGTTTGATCGAAGTTAAATTTTACATACTAATTTAAATCTGATGACAATGTAATATTATAATGATTTTGAGGATAACCCAAAAAAATTCGGATAGATTACCGTCAACAAGTTTAAGAAAGAGTTTTAGATTAGATAACATAAACCTGTGATGGTTGCGTTTTTTAACTTTTATAATTACGTTTTATGTATTTTTTAATGCCGAATAAAAAAATTACCTTCACTTTTAACCATCATGTCAGTTTTTTTTGCAAAACGTAAATTTCAAGGTTAAAAAATAGTGAAAAATCTGATACTATAAAATAGATGTAAGACTTTTTTTATTCAGTTTTATTTTATTCAATAATTTATTCAATTTTTTGGCTTATACTGGGTTTCTTACAGCTAAACAGCTCAGGGGTTCGATGAGGTTAACTTTGAAATTTGCGATTTGAGAAAAATCTTGATGTGATGCTTTAAAATGAAGGTCATTTTCAGATTCAGCGCTAAAAAATACATAAGAATCAATTTTCAAAAGCTAAAAACACAAACATCACATCTGTTTTATGGTATCAAATTTTTATTATTATTTTTTTTTTAGATTTACGATTTGCAAAAAATCTTTATGTGATGGTAAAAAATAAAGGTCAATTTTGGATTCAGTGGTACAGAATACATAAGAACCAATTATCAAAAGCTAAGAAACATGACATAACTCAACTTTTGCGGGCTAGTGTAATCTAATAACATTTTAAAATATGTATCATTTTGTAAAGATTTGAGGCTGTTAATTTTCATCATTTTATTTAACAAAAGTTCTGTTTTTTTTTTATTCTTCTTATAAAGTTTATTACAAATTGTATATTTTGCATTAGTATGTCAGAATGATTAAAGATTTCAAATTTATATTGCAATGTTAATTTTACACTGAACCATGTTAATATATTTTATGAAATTATATTTCTACTAAATTTGTGAATGACCCCTAATTTGCAGCAAAAGATATGCTCCATCTTTAAACAGCTATTACTCGATCAATATTAATCGTAGAATAACAGGATTTTTTTTTGTCTTGCTTGCAAGTGTAACAGGAAAATTTTACTAAATATAACTTATAGGACTGGGGGACCGTATAAAAATTTAAATTTCATAATATTTTAAGAATAGTTTTTCTTGACCCAGATCGCTTTAAAAATAATTGTTTACCTTATTTAAACCATTTTTGTAATTGGAAGTATGAATCTAGGACCAACGGTTGCGAAAATAAAGGTCGGTCAAGTTATACCTGGACACCCTGTATACATATTACATTAAATAGATTAAATCAGCTTGATAAAATTTAAAAGTAAAGCACTTCATAAAAGTGTGAGAGAAAAGTTGTGTATGTTTCTGTGTGGGCTTCAGGGCATACTAAGCAGAAACATGTCAAATCGGTATTTGTTGTTCAGTTTTCATTTATTTGAGCTTCATTATTTTTTTTATTAAATCAGTAATGCATTAACTGATGCATGGTTAATGAAATTCAGATTTAAAGTAAATTTTAAAAGTATAATTTCATGCTCAAGATGTGTTTTATTTTACTGTTATAATCTCATTTGTTACCATCTCCCCCAAATTGTTCATTCATATGCAGACTATAATTTTCTCAATAAGTTAATTACAAAGAATTACATTTACTTTTTGTATCTACATGTACAACGACTTACTGTAGATTCTAGGCCAATTTGGCAGGGTGCAACTACTTTTATCTGCCCAGCTACACTTTTTGATTACTTCATCTTCCCAGCTATCCTTTTTAATTATCTTATCTACCCAGCTATCCTTTTAACTACTTTATGCACTTGACAGTCCACAAGGTACAAGAGTGTGCTTTTTGAGAATAGTATGCCTCTTTTTAAAAATTCACGCTCAACTGTGCATTTTTCCAAGAGTCAAGACTACTTATGAATAAAGGTAAAACTTTTTTTTTGAAAATAATAGAAAAAAAAGCGATACAGTACAGAACCATTTATCCCGAATAGTTAGGGTCAGGTGTATTCCAGATAACTGCTTTTTCTGGATAACTGGATGAGCATTAAAACAACATGCATTTGTTCAGATTGATAGAGTATAAGTAATTATAACACTGTTTCTTATTTCAAATTAACTATTAGATTACCCAGACTAAAAATCATACCCCAACAAGATCAGATGTTCTAATCAGAGTTTGAAAGAAGGCATTTTATGAGAATACCTTGCAAACAAGAATTCTTCTATTTCCTCTGCATAAAAATTAAAATGCCAACTATCTATATAAATATGCTTCCATTTCAAATCCTAGATGTTGGCATCAAGTTGAATAATGTATGTTGTATTGTTACAAGCAATGCACATGTCAAATTGGCATTTGTTTGGAAATTTTTTAAAATCAGTCAATTGGAAATATCATTCTGGATAACTGGTTTCCAGATAAACGGTTCCATACTGTATGTATAAAGGGGCTATTGTGTTACTTTTCTATATTACTGTATTAATAGTTATTTTTAATACAGAAATTTTCTGGTATATTTTACTTTTTGTAGGTCAAACCAGCACCTATTAAAGATATTGATCTTTCAAAAGCTAAGATGGAAGTGAAACCAACAAAAAACGTCAATTATTCCACCAAGGATAGTTTCACTTATAAGCAAAGAAGAATTTAGGAGATTAAAATCCATTGCTCTTGACGCTGCATTTTTTCCAATACATTCATCTGACAGTGATACTGAACCTGATGAGGGAAATGCTGGAGAAGAATTTTTCCCCAGTATGATTTCAATCTTTGAAAAGCAGGTTATTTCATGTAATGCAGATTTACTTGCTGCATTTGAAGATACTGACTTTTCTAGGATTGAAATTTTAAAAGAAGGCAAAATAATTCTCTGTTGAAGAATCAAAGAATTTGAAGATAATATACTTAATCAATATAAAAATTGTTGTAACGTATATATATGTATATATATATAGAACTGTTACCTAAACGAATAGACAGGATAATGTAGAAGTACATGAGAAGAAAATAACCGTAACAATACTGTTTCTTAATTTATGCATTTTCTATGTTCTAATGCATATTGGAAAACACGGCATTTTTTCTCTGCAGATTTGAGTGTGAAATAATTCTCTGTCGAATAATAAGAGAATTGGAAGATTATATACTCATACTTAATCAATATAAAAATTGTTGTAATATGTATATACTAGCAGGCTGAGCCCGCTGCGCTGGACCATTTTTCAAATGAACCTTCAATCAAACGAAATGGAAAATCCGACATTGTATTTTAAATTAATATGGACCTTCACCTGGAAGATCCTTCCGCATTTTCTGAATACGCATCGGACACAATTGCGCTATTATATTATCTGATGCGTTAGACGAAATACGGGCAATTCAGAAGCAACTCTTTAGTACATCATGTAGAGTTTGGGAGGGAAATGCGGCCATTACGATCATATCAGAACACTACTAAAAAAGAGAGAATTGCAATGACTGCAGAGATTGACCATTTAACTTAAAGATTGTTCGGGTTATTCACTTTCGTTTGTTAGGTCCTTTACTCCGGGCTTCTCAGCTTGGTACTTTGTGCTGATCTGATAACATAAATACAATCTCTTTCTACGTTGCATTATGTTTGGTAATGTACGTCTTCTTTTGGCAGGTTTTCTCTACAGTTTCTTATCTTCGATTTCGAGTAGAGTAAATACAATCAAAACAGTATTTAACTTTTATATTTTAAAATATGTGAATCATGTAAAAGTGGATATATAAAGAGGAATTGCGTAAATAAAATTAAAATAATGTCATTTTAACTGCCGTTTCTTTTTACATACCAGTTTTAATCATGCAACTATTAACCTAGGAAAATAACCTCGATAACTAATTCAAATAGAAAACTAAACCTCTAGTTTTCATTCAATAAAATCTTCCCAATCATCCGTAATCGGATCCACAACCAAGTTTGATGTGAAACGTTAGAAATGTTCGTAACGGTATGGCTAAAAATGTACCAGAGTTAGCTACAAAACAGGGTTAATTACGCTCCAAACTACATTCCATTAAATAATGTCAAATTGCTGTTGATTGATTTTTAGATCTTTCACTATCAAAACACTTTGCAAAGGATAAGTAAAGTTAGTTATGCAAAATTTTTAGTAGTGATCTTTTTGGCAAACCGAAGATTTTTTTCGCATTTCTCTAATGAGCGTAATAAGACGCAGAAATAAGCATGCTTTTATTTTCAAGACGTCATTATTCATCAGTTTGTTGCCTAAATAAAACTAAAAACGTTAATTTGTGACTATGATCAGCCGCTCGGGCTGTGCATCAGCCAAAATTTCTTTATAATGATTGAAATTTTATTTGAATCTGAGGTACTTTTTTTTTAAACCTAGGGTAAATGAACAAATATTGTTCCATTGGCCACCTTTGGCATTTGAAAGTTTTTTTTTGTACATTCAAAGTAATGCTTTTTTAGTGATAGTAAAATAAACCTAAAATTTGTCACTACTATCAGCTGCTCGGGCTGTGCATCAGCCAAAATTTTATAATGATTGAAATTTTAATTGAATTTGAGGTACTTTTTTAAAAAAACCTAAGCTAAATGAACAAATATTGTTCCATTGGCCACCTTTGGCATTTGAAAAACGTTTTTTGTACATTCAAATTAATGCTTTTTTAATGATAATAAAATAACTGCACATGAAAAATATCTATTAGTAAATCTTCTTTTGTCCGTTTGCTCCATACTAAAAAAACATATATTTACTAATCGCTAATTACTAAAAGTACAAATTTCGCGTAATCTTCTGAAATCGGATTTACCGTCCACGGTTCCTTTCAAATATAAACGAATCTTCCAACACTATACAGTAAATTCGCCAATTGTAAAGTGGCTGATTATGGAAGATTCATCCAATATCTTTTTATAACATTTCTAAAAGAAGGGAAGATATGAAAAAAAAAATAAATGACGAATGGAATGGGATATCGAAAAGTGATTTCAGAAAGCAATTTTTATTGCAAAATGTCTTTTTTCGTGATAGAAATAACGCACAATTGCTTACATTTTCTTAAGAATAATCTTTACTGCGTAACATTGCAAGCATTGAACGTTTGTATAAGGGGAATTGGCAATATGTTTTTTTATTAAAAAAAGAATGGACAATATTAGCTAATCTGGCTTCGAGGTTATAAAAGTCACAAATTTGGGGAAAACAAACCGACATGCTTTAGCAGTAAAGTATGATGAGAAATTTTAATGTCTAAAATTAAATTATTTTACAGTATGTATGTGCATACGTGGGAGACATTTATACTAAAATTAAAATATCTGACTTCATTTTTAAAATATTAATTGCTATTTATATATTGTACATTTGAATTTTAAAAAATACTCAAAAAATGCTTTCGTACACTTGCAAAATCAACTTTATTATAAACATCGCTTGAACCCAATTCACGCTTACATCTTTTTGGCTTAAAATCAAATTGTTTGGCGACAAAAGCGAACTCAAAATTCACAAATAAACATATAACATGTAAATCATAAGTACCATCATTTTTACAATGACAAATGCTAGTTTCGTCTGTAAGTCATATGATGGAAGAGTTAGAAATAAAAAAGAGTATATCAAAAACAAAATTGTTACCACAAGGAAGGTCTCCTTAAAGAGCATAATCAAATTATTTTGAAAAGGAAAATGCTTTTAAAACTACTCATGTGTGTAGTAAAACATCAGTCAAATTTGGCGGCGGAATCCCAGTAAAAATCTGAAAAAAATCTATATATATTCGATTATTTGACGCAAAAAGACGAACGTTCCACGCTATTTGACTAGCCAACACATTTCCATCCCAAATGCAAGATATTTAAATGCATTTGAAAATTGCTTGTTCAATAAGTGTTTAAATGCCTAAAACTCAATGAATTTAAACTTAAATGAAGGATTAGCGTATTATTTTTTATCTTTAAGCGTATATAATATATACAAATTTCGTGTTTCAGTAGTTATTTAATTTTACATGGCTTCACCGTCTGGAAATGTTTTAACCCCTTCGCGACGGGAGCTTTTTACGAAATGTTTATTATTTTGCTACCGGTTTTAAAAAACAGAAGTTTGTGCCTATTCAAATCAGGAAAATGCTCGGATTAAATAAGGCAAATTTTACAGTAAAATGTTACTGGTGAGGATAAACGAGGATCCTTAGGCCTATTTCCGGCACGTATACGTGTCGCTCGTCCCCAAGGGGTTAAGGGTACTATTTGATTGTTCATTCAACCAATTTCGCCAAATTATATAAATTGCCAAACGCTTCGCAAAATTATATTAAATTGCCAAACTGCTCGCCAAATTATACAAATTGACAAAATTTTTATTTTAACAACGAAAGAATAAATAAATTGTTAAATATTAGTAAAATTACAAATAGAAGTGAAATTAAAAATCACTTGGTGACGCAACAAACACGTGTACCGTGTTTAATGTCAAGTGAATGTAAAATTTACGATCAACTATTATTGGCATTTATCTTAGTTATTATTATTATTATTAGTTTGGCGATAGTTATTTTGTCAACGGGATAATCAAGTAGTACCGTTTTAAATTTGTTTTAAAAGTAACTGGCTAATTAAAAATGCTACCATTAAAAATTTTATATTAAATACTTGTTTCCATGGCAACAATAACCTTCATTTCTTGTTTCTGACACTAACAATATCGAAGTCAAATTCCCAATGTTCCGAATCGGACATTAATTTTGAATTTGGAAAAAATTTAATAAGCTGAAATTTTGTTTTAAACCGTATAATTACGGTAATAAAATTTTAATATATACACATATAAAGGTAAAAAGACAAAACTGTAGTAATAAAAATGTATTTATTACGTTAAACTTAATCTAACTATCTTTGTATGAAGAGTAGAAAAAGGTTTCACTTAAAAATTATTTATCATAAAAAAAGTATCATTCAAAATTTTATTGTGCCGCCAACCAGCATTAAATCGCCAAAAAAATAAAATTTTCATTATTTATTTACAAACGCTAAATCGACGTTTTGCGGATTTTTTTTTATAAACATATTATAAGTCACGAGAAGAATATTCTATATATTCCTCATGAGAAGAATATTATATAATTTTTTCAAATATTTCTGAGCATGCACTTATCGAAACTTCCTTGATATCATCCTATCAATTTTTCAGATGCATTTTTCTTAACCTGACGCAAAAGATAAAGAGCCAAATCTTATTTCAATTGCAATATTTTAACTGAGTAATTTTTTAAGCATTACGAACATTCCCTTTCATGTTTAAATTAAATATTTTCGTATTTTAATATTATCACTCATTAAAACGAATTTTTTTCTTCTTTTTTTCTTCCTTCTTTTTTTTTAATTAAAATTAGTAACAGTTTTTTCTTTTATGTTTCGAGGTGTAATAGCTGTTTCAATTTTTTTTATCAACGATAAATTTCGCCAAGAAATAAAATGGTAAACCTTATCGTCCAAAATAACAGAACTTTCCGTCATAATTCTATAACTAATATAGATAGAATGATGTGTTATAGCTTAAAACCTTCCCTGAAACTACACGTATCTAACGGTATAAGTTTCGTAACCATGCAGTAGAACTGGAAATCTAGGCGTTTGGAACGAAATTTCCGTTTGGATTATATATATATAATATATAGATATATATATATATATATATATAAACTGTTACCAAAAAAGAATAGACAGGATAATGTAGAAGTACATGAGAAGAAAATAACCATAACAATATTATTTCTTCTTAATTTATACATTTTTTATGTTCAAATGCATATTGGAATATACAAGGAATTTTTTTCTTGGCAGATTTGAGTATGAACCAGGGATGAGATTTCCGCGTTTTTGCACACCAGTATATTCTTAGAGAAAATGTTGTTCTGTTAAATCGCAAAAATGCTCCCATTAAAAGAAATATCATTTTTTCTAACAAAATACTGGTGTGCAAAAACGCGGAAATCTCATCCCTGGTATGAACCCATTATAATATTGTTTTCTAACTTCTGAATGCATAGTTCTTCAAAATATATTTCTGTCATATGAAATATGCATTTATACTAAGACTTATATAAGCAAACTTTTTTTTAAAAATTAAATCTTCTTGTCTTATGTTATAATTTCTCATAAAAATGTTTTGTTTTCATAATTTCAATAAAATATGTAAAAGTTTTTACCTTTCACATATGTCTCTTTTTATTGCTGATGTATGTATTAGAATTTCTTAACCAAGGGTGCTATTTGCAATATCTGTGCCATTTTAGGTAGCTTTCATTACAAAAAGCTATCTATTGCAGCTGTTCTGAGGAAGGAGATTCCAAAAAAATTTGGTATATTTTCACCAATCATGACTCCCAGACCCGAAACCACCCTCCGTTCAAATATTGATATATATGAATATATACATACATACATACATACACTGTAGGCTCCCCTCAAATCTGCAACCCTAAAATCAGCATATCATCGTGTATGTAAACAATGAAACTTTCAGTTCAGATGTAGGGACAAAATTAGACTTTTTTAATTTTTATATCACTCTGTAGGTATTATAATATGTAATTCAAGTTACTATGACTGAACTCATTCTATTTCATCAAGGAAGTATAAATTTATTTCTGAAAAAATTCAAGATATTGCTAAAATCACTGGTAATCACAATCTTTTTACCAAATATATTCATGTATTAATCAAGCCTTTTGGTATTAAGTCTGGCTAAATCTGAAAAACAATTTCCTTATTTTATGATTATTATGTGAATTAGTAGAGTACCTTTATGAGCAAGTTTCATCGAATAATTCAAGATAAATGTATCTCATCTTTGTCATGCATATTTAATTATACATCATTATTTATTTGATCTTTACTTTTAATAATTTTGAAAATTATCTTAATTTTTATTATTTTAGTTTCTTACTTAATTGTTTTAATATTTTACTACATTGTAAGCATTCATTATAGTTTTGATTACATTATTGCATTCAAATTACTGTTTGAAAATGTAAACAAAGCAATGATCAGAAATCCGCAAAATTCTAAAATTTGCCCAATCTCAGGTCCTGTGGGAATTTGAGGCAGTCTACTGTATATATATATATATATATATATATATTTTATTCCAAAATTAATGATAAATTACTGCATGAATGGCGCTACAGCAGCACATATCAAATGCAATAAAGCATATTATATCATTTCAAAATGCTAAAACAACATAACTTCAAAAGGAAGGTGTACATCTGTAGAAATTTTTTAAACAGTAAAATATTTATAAAAACAAAAACAAGAAAGACAGGTAAAAAACAAAAACAGTCTGTTCTTCATCAGTGGGAGGACAGACAGAAAACTAACTCCACCCCCCACTTTTTAAAATTTGCAGGTTTCTGAACACATGTTCACCCCGCATTCAATACTGAAAACTATTGTCATTTTATTAATCTAATTACATAAAAAACTAAAACAACTCAAATTAAAAACTAACAAACATAATATTAACAATACAAAAACAAAAAACTTTAATAAAAATGTCTTTTAGAGGAATGCTTAAATTATCATTAAACTGAAAACAAAAAGAAAAAAATATAAGAAAATAGCATGAATGCAGAATAAACATGCGCCCCCCCAAACCCGCAAAATGAAATTTCTCAAAACATGAATACCTGTATAATGTTTTCCACCCGTCAACTATAAACAAATAAATTTTTTCTTCCAAATCCATTATCAAAAGCCAGAAATTTCTGGCTTTTGATAATGGATTTGGAAGAAAAAATTTATTTGTTTATAGTTGACGGGTGGAAAACATTATACAGGTATTCATGTTTTGAGAAATTTCATTTTGCGGGTTTGGGGGGGCGCATGTTTATTCTGCATTCATGCTATTTTCTTATATTTTTTTCTTTTTGTTTTCAGTTTAATGATAATTTAAGCATTCCTCTAAAAGACATTTTTATTAAAGTTTTTTGTTTTTGTATTGTTAATATTATGTTTGTTAGTTTTTAATTTGAGTTGTTTTAGTTTTTTATGTAATTAGATTAATAAAATGACAATAGTTTTCAGTATTGAATGCGGGGTGAACATGTGTTCAGAAACCTGCAAATTTTAAAAAGTGGGGGGTGGAGTTAGTTTTCTGTCTGTCCTCCCACTGATGAAGAACAGACTGTTTTTGTTTTTTACCTGTCTTTCTTGTTTTTGTTTTTATAAATATTTTACTGTTTAAAAAATTTCTACAGATGTACACCTTCCTTTTGAAGTTATGTTGTTTTAGCATTTTGAAATGATATAATATATATATATATATATATATACAGGGTTGTTATAATTAAAGTTCGCCTATTCAGAAGGCTCTAGAGCCCGTTCTATGGCTCCAAACGAAACAAAATTTCACTAGTACGTAGTTGAAGAGATGCGCTCTGCGAAGAAAAATAGTTAAAATTTTTGTCAATAGGTGGCGCTGCGCCAATCTTTAAGCCTATATTTGCAGATACCTTTATTTTGTAAAAAACAAAATACAGGAAATTTTATTTCACATTTGGTAAAAGTAAACTTTTTCAGATTCGTTATATCAATTTCGGTCAGTCCAGATGAAAACACAAAATTTCACCCAACACTTGAACATTTTATTCAAATTTTCGACGAACGATGTCAAAGTGACGTCGTAACTTCGAAAACTTGAAATACCCTTCTAACCACCTGACGATTTAAAACTTGCTGATAAAGTGTGTCTGTGATTTCTTTGACACTGAAACTGTTGATTGTTTCTGAAAAGCATTTGAATCTACGCTTTGTGGAGAATGGTACCTTTGAAAGAAAAGGCACTTCTTGTAAAGTTATATTATCAAAATAACAGCAACGCAGCTATAGCTCTTCGAGAATTCCAGAAACTAACAGATGTTAGATGTGGACCAATGTCGGATCGTGGAGTTCACAAAATGATTAAAAATTTCGAGGAAACAGGAAAACTCGACATTTTTCCTGGCAGAGGACGAAAAATGGTAGACATTTCTAGCATTGAAGATATTGGTACTGCTGCCGTGGATTTAGCAAGCCTGTCATCATTTGGTAATGCAAGTGTGCCAGCTATTGCGAATGAAGTCGATATGCCGATTTCCACTGTGAGAAAAGTGATGCGTCAAATTTTGCGCTACTATCCATACAAGATTCAGAGGGTGCAACAACTAATACAGGGCGATACCGAAAGTCGGGTATCATTTTCACTACAGTTTCTTGCACGAATGAATGTGGACCAATTCTTGGCCCTGGAATATTCTATTGACTGATGAAGCGCATTTTTATTTTAACGGACAAGTGAACACACACAACTGTCGAATTTGGGTGAAAGAGAATCCTAATGTTGTCCAAGAAGTTCCATTGCATGCAGCTAAAGTGACAGTGTGGTGCGGTTTCACAGCTACGTTTATGATAGGGCCATATTTTTTTGAGGAACTAACATCCACAGGACCCATTACATGTTCCGTAAGTGGGAGAAGGTATCTCAGTATGTTGTCAAATTTTCTGTTTTCCGAGCTGCAACAGCGAGGCTGCCTTCAAAATATCATGTTTATGCAAGACGGTGCACCAACGCACATTCGGAGCAGTTCGGACTTTCCTTAACAAGCCATTTTACAGAAGACCGCATCATAAATCGTTTTTTCAAACAGTCTGGCCACCACGATCGCCTGATCTAACACCATGCGATTTTTGGTTGAGGGGATTTTTGAAAGATTCTGTATCTAAAGACAGATGTCAGACAATCTCTGATCTGAAAGACAGTATTAGACTTCATATTCGCTCAATCTTATAGGAGAGTTTACGCAATGCTGTAGAAAGCACAATTCTGAGAATGGAATGCGTTACTGAAAATGGTGGAGAATTCATTGAGCATGCGTAATGTTATTCATCGTTATTTCCTAGTTGCCGAGCGACATGTTTTATTTTTGTTGATGCAGATTACATCACATAAAATTATATTATATAAACACTTGATAAAATATCATTAGTTTACTACACGGTGTGCAAAACTGTTGTAAAGTCAGAAATAAACTTATACAAACATTAAAATAAAGTTAAAATATCTACGTTTCGGTCATCCTTCTATGACCTTCCTCAGGAACGTTGTCGTACATCTTCTAAAAGTAGAGCAAAACCGTCTTGAGTTCAAAATGTTCGTTATATATTCAGTCAAAAGTCACTTTATCCAATTACAATCCAGAAAACATGCAATGGCACCATCTATTAGACAAAAAGTAGACTACAATTTTGAATGATTTTTAATATGGCGCAGTCTATGAGGTGAAAAAGGAGTAAATGTTTTTTTTTTTTGGCTCTAATTTTAGAAGATATACGACAACGTTCCCGAGGAAGGTCATAGAAGGATGACCGAAAGGTAGACATTTTAACTTTATTTTAAAGTTTGTATAAGTTTATTTTTGACTTTACAACAGTTTTGTACACAGTGTAGTAAACTAATGATATTTTATGAAGTGTTTATATAACTTTTTACGGTGTAATTGTCCAGTTCTTTTATTATTGATTTACCGATACTGGGTTAAAAAATGGACTTTTCTTCTGCTTTTGTTCCTTTAAAAAATGAGAGACTCCGTCTTGATAGAGAAATTCAACACCTACATTTTTTGAAAGAATGTAAACGAAAAAAGGTTATTCCCAAGTTTCTTTCATTCAACAATAATGTAGCTCTTCAGAAACTGCAGAAACTGCTTGAAACTTTTGAAACACGTTGCTTAAATTCACTTATTAGAGAAAAATACGCATATGTGGATTTTCTTTCTAGGAAAACCTTTCGGTGTTATTTTCATTTTGTTCATGTTACACCCTCTTGTATATTTGATAATCTTATGCAGCGTGTTTCGAGTCTAAGGTTTATTCATTATTGCAAAAGATCACCTATTCATCGTAAGAAAATTTGTCGATTAATTGCGGGAAAAGAGAAAAGATGTCGTCCTCCTCTTATTAAGCCTATTCAGTTTACTAATTATTCTAGCAGAGTCTTTTCTGATATTGAGTGCCACGCTTTGTCACTTGGCCCAAAATTTGTCTTCAAGAATAGTTTTGATTCTAAATCGTTGGTTGCAGACTGTGAATCCTTGCTCAACTCAATTCCAGTTACAGAAAGAGAGAAGATTAGGGCCTATATGTTCAAGTTAGCAAATAAAATTCCCCGGAAACTGGATCATTCCCAACTTAACTTATTTGGGACAGTCCAAAAATTAAGGAAAGACAAAGACATTGTTTTCATAAAAACACATAAGACAAACAAAATTGCTGTGCTCAACAAATGTGACTATATTGGTAATACAAAAGCTTGTATTCAAGAAATGGGATGTGTATAGGATGAACATCCAATCAGACCCATAGTGGCTCGTTGTTCTGGGCCTGTATATTTTATTGAAAAAGCATTCGTATATTTACTAAAAATGTTATTGCCTCCCTCTAGCTATGTCGTTAATTCCACTGCTGAATTTTTGGATAAGATTAAAACTTGTACACTAAATAATAACACAATTTTAGCCAGCTTGGATATTATATCATTGTACCCCTCTCTTGACATGCAATCTGTAGGTATTTGGCCCACTTTTACAGAAATTTTTGAGGATTATTTCTGCAGAAAATCTGTAGGTTTTATCTTGCAGAAAATGTGCAGAAAAAATGGACCAAATACCTACATATTTTCTTCAGATTTTTTCTTAAGATTGTTTTTAGTGGGGTAGTTCACATTTTTGCCGAAAGGTGGCACTGCAAAATAGGAAAAATAAAAGCCGGTATAAAAATGCTGCAAGGATTGTTGCAAAAAATTAAACAACGATGTTTTCAAAATAACCAACATTTGCAGCAACAACGTGACACAGTCTGAGACAAAATGTCCAGACACCTGTGCAACCATGTCAATTGAAATTGTCTCATATGTAGTATAGATGTGTTGTTTTAGTTCCGCAACTGTTTGTGGAGTTTGACGGTATTCCAGGTCTTTCAGGTACCCCAAAGTAAACAGCCCCATGGCGTAAAATCCGTAGAATAAGGAAGCCATGCCATGCCACTTCCTGCATGCATGTTGTAATGCAAGGCAATTACACGATCATTGAAATGCTCGTTGAGGAAATTGAATCTTGCAGTCGTTCAATGTGGACGAGCACAATCTTGCATGAACCATGAGGCGTTCGATCGGTCCTCCAAACCATTATGTATCCCCACAAAGTCATCCAGAATTTCAAGATATTGTGCAGAATTCATCGTTTACTCTCTGTAAAATGGCTAATTATTCCTTTGGAGGATTTCGCGGCCCAGACCATTAGTTTTCGGGGATGCAGGGATGGCGGTACCGCAACATGAGGATTTTCAGTTCCCCAACTGCGCGAGTTCTGCTTGTTGACAAAGTCATCGAGGCGAAAATATGCCTCGTCAGAGAACCATATAGTTCCAATATCGATTTCACCCTCATCCAAAAGCTGCAGCATAGTGTTCGCGAAATTCCAGCGTGCAAGAATGGCATCCTCACTCAGGGATTGGCGAGTCTGGATCTTTTACCAGAACATGTGAAGACTGTGTAGCATGATACGGTTCGTGGTCATTCTTCGGAGTCCAGCACGAGCTGCAACACGGCGAACGGAAGTCTGGGGCCACTGTACGATGACCTGCTGTACGGCTTCAGCATTCGACTCTGTAACTGCAATTGAACGCCGGCAGACATTTCTAATGCAGTTAACAGTGCAGTTACATGCAGTTCCCCTTTCGTTCAAATTTTTCGAACAAAGCCTTTATCTCAAAGTCGTTTCGGACATCAAATTTCCTTTCAAAACTGCGCCTCGTTTGAACACAACTGTGCTCCAGATACTCCAAAACAAGAATTATCGTCTGTTCCAATGAATAAACCATTTTCAATAACGTATACCCTTTCAAAAATACTCACTAGCAGATTGAGTAGCAAAATAACGAATGCAGATGTGACGGATTCGATTTCTGTGCAGCTCTCACATACCTGCATTGCCGTCATTTTGTGAAATTTTAACTAAATTTGCGAATTGGTTGGATAAAATTCCCATAAATACTCATAAATGTATATCGTCTGCAAACTCGAATACTGCTTGTTATATTCATCCCAAATTCCTTACACTTTATTCTGCTATCGAAGAATTTGTTATTTCCATGGCAACAATACATTCCATTGAAATCATATCGAAGGAGTTTTGAATCTGTCCCTAAGAGAAAGATTGTAGCAAGATCTCTTCACCTAGTTTTGAAATATGATACATAAAACATTCTTTAAATCAGACCATAAAAAGTAATTTAATCCGGGAAAATAAAAGTTCATAAATGTAAAATCGCCTGCAAACTTGAACACTGCTGGTTAAATTCATGCCCAGTTCTGAACACTCTATCCCACTATTGAAGAATTTGTTGTTTCCATGGCAGCAACGCATTCGATTGAAATCATATCGAATGAGTTTAGAATCGGGGCCTAAAAGCAAGATTGTACTGGTGCATGAGACCCACTCCATAGCCTTAATCTCCTTCCTTCACATCAATGCTGAGTGGCATCAGTTTCGGCCTCGACTGAGTGGCAATCGCTGTCAGCGCTATCTATTGTTTAAAATTCGAACTAAAATCAACAATCACAGTAAAATCTCCTGACATCATACATAACCCTCCTGCAAGATTTTTTTTTAAATATCTCTCACTGTTTGTATGTTATTGAATTTTAAAATCCATCAGTCATTTTTGGGGCACCCGGTATATGTGAAGGACAGAATTTCAGTAAAAGATATGTAACACTACATTATAATTTTAATAATGATAGAATATACCTCTAAAATAATAAGTTTAAAATTTATTAATTTTATATGCTAAAAATAATATAAAAATTTGAAAGAATATAAGGTACATAAAATTATTATATTTTTCCCATTTAGTCAGTTTAACACTAGAAGCGCCGGAAATTTCACTCGAGTTTTATATAAAAAAAAATGTCTACCAGAATTTTTATTTAAAGCTTTTTAACTTATCTATTTAACTTATTTTCGTGACATATATTAACTCTTTTTAAAGAAATTTCTGGTTCAAATTTGGTAGCAGTCAAACTGACTGCTCTTGGCGCTTCTAGTGTTAATCCTTTGAAGGGCGGTGAGATATATTATGTCCCACCTAATTTTAATCAAGATTTGCATCATAAACTTTTAATTAAATTTTACTTCTATAACTTTGATGCGAAAAAAATTTAAAATTGCTCCTCCTTCGTTTGAAATAAAATTTTTCGAAAATTCAGGTATGAATTCAACATTACAGAAACACAATTACTTGCCCCTAAAATTGATCTAGTTCATATTTTTATTCTATACACGAAAAAAAAAAAATAACAATAAAATAAAGTACAAAATTAAATTTAAAAAAATCAAAAAACCCGACTGCGTGAAAAGCGAACTAATTACTTTTTATCAATGTGAAACTATTTTTTATATTACTTACCTATTTTCTTTATTTACTTGTATTGATGACTTTTAAGCTGCGTTTAATTGTTAGTTCCTATCTATAAACACTGTTTTGATGAGGCCTATAGATGTCTATGAAGGTTAGAGTTGCAGTAAAGCTAGAGATCCTACCTACACAACTTTCAGGTAGTGTAATATTTAAACGGAGCTTCTGACTGTAAAATAGTCAATGAAACATCTTCTTCATTTTGAAAGACTTATCCAATGATATGCCACTCAATAGGGTGCGTAATTTTTTTTTCTTCTTGACCGCCATTTTGTATTTTATGGCCATCATTTTGAATTTATAAAAACAAAACCTAGCCTATAACCATCGGACGGTTAAGACGAATCGATAGAGACCTCATTCATTATACATCCAGCCGTTGGGATGTTTCGAGAGTATAAAGAAATCCACATACCCAGATACGCGTGAAACACATAACCCTTCTTGGCAGTCGGGTAAAAATACGCACTACAGAAGACAAATTAAGAAGATACAATAGATACATAAAAACTCACTTCAACTTTACCCCTTTATTCCTCGAATGCACTTGTCTGTAGTTGTGCACGGAATTGTCTGCACGGAAGCCAAGTTAATGAAATTGCATTATTCCTAGCTTCTAGCCTGGACTACTTAATGATAAAAATCCAAGCATTCGTGATTATTAGAAAAAAAGGAGGAATTTGTAAAAGTACGTTATTAACACTAGAACCGCCGGCTATTTTACTCAGTTTTTATAAAAACGTTTTTCACACCATAATATTTATTTAAAACTATTTAACTTATTTAATTAGCCTATTTTTCTGCTTCGTACATATAACATATCTTATGAAAAAATTTCTGGATCTAATCGAATATTATCAATTTTGGAAGAGGTCAAAATGATCCGTAACGGCGGTTCTAGTGTTAACATATAAGTTACCTTATTATCATCTTTTGATCTATTAACATCAATGTTTGCATTTTATAAATAACTTTAACCCTACTAGTACCATGACGGGGTAATATTCAAGCGTTTTCCGATTTTTCATATTTTGTACCACAAATTTAACTCAATTTTCTGTCTTCCAGATAACTATTTGATTTAATTTGTTAAAAATTAAACCCTCAATATTTATAATTCAAATAATGAAATTGATAATATTTATAGTTGGAAACATGAATGGAAAACTGAATGGAGTTAACCATTTTATGGAAAAAAATAAATATTGGAATCTAAATAAATGTTAGAATACGAGCATACATATTTTCATTTATAATGGAACAAAACTTATAATAATCGTATTTTTAAAATCAATTCAGAAATTTTATTACGAGGTATTTCTAATCAACAACAATGCATAAAAAAAAGTAAAAAAACAAAACAAAAAAAAAAAAACAACCCTTCAGAATTTTTATCGTTAAAATAAGAAGAAAACGATTAGTTTGGAAACATTCAGCAAGAAATTTGCATGAGATAGCAATTTGTGGCAATTCTTCCGTGAACATTTCGTACTATGACCCGAAATTAAAAAAAAAAAAGCTTTCATTCAAAGATTATCTAAAAAAACTACGGAAAGATTTTATCTAAGTCATTTGCTCTAATGAGAAGGTTACTTCTTAAAAGTTACTCAAAAATGCTTTATAATGGAAAATCAATAGGCCAAATGATTTTTAAATTTCCTTTTTTGTAATGCTTACTCTTAAAATAATGTGAATGATTTTTAACTTTCTTACTATCATTTTGCAATATTTAAATGAGTAGAAATATATTTCTAAGTGATGAACTTCATAGCTGCCAACTTTTACGGTTTTTTGTTAACACTAAAATTTAATGGGAAATTTTTCTTTATTTAATCGCAGATTACCGCGATTAAAATAGGCCTAATTTTGACCAATCGTTTTAACCAAAATGGTCCGTTAGACTCATGGAGCTATGAATAAAGAGAATGGAAAGGAGGCAGATAGTGCAGTATCTACCAATGAAGTAACTGAGGATGTAGACACAAGATGGCGGATGTTTGTTTACATCGGATGAGGGCCTAATTAACGCCGGGGCAAACTTTAACCAGTAAAAACGAATTCGAAATGTTTGCCTTTTTAATGACGCAAATTCTACATAGAAAAGGCGTTTAAATAAAGGCGAAATGTTATATTCCAATTTACCGATGGAAGTTTGCCCCGGCGGTAATCAAATTAACTGACATTGAGAAGAGGATTGTTCATATTATCATAATATGGTGGAACCGCAGGGCTTGACTACCACTGTGGCAAACTTTCATCAGTCGATACGAATAGATATTTTCGACATAATTATGACAGACATTTGGAGAAATAAGGCATTTAAATAAGATGGAAATTTCTGTTTAAATTTACTGGTGAAAGTTTGCTTCAATCAGGCCATGCGGAACCGGTTACAGTTGAAGCTTCTT
Organism: Maratus speciosus; assembly: GCA_963932465.1. NCBI lineage: Eukaryota > Metazoa > Arthropoda > Arachnida > Araneae > Salticidae > Maratus > Maratus speciosus. The sequence goes on along the minus strand of OZ010796.1, from coordinate 441,751,003 downwards.
TATTTTGAGGATATGTCAATTCTTCGTTATTCATAGTTCCCTAATTAGACTATATCAGCTGTTGAACTACATGAAAAGAGGTGATCTATAACTCATCAAAATTATATCGGATGGCGATTGCTGACATTCTGCCGACAATTCGGATAGTCAGCTGATGTAATTTCGAGATCTCCTGCTGTCTTGATAGGATTAAAGCCTCTAAAGTTTACGGGCCGGAGCATCACCGCCATATTTAGGTACACTTTGGGTACACGCCTGCTTCTTGGCGACTTTAGCGCCTTGTTGGTGATTTCAAGAAATTTGTTTATCACATATTATTTGAACTAAGTCGATGTATGCACAAAAAGAAAAGTTCTTCTATTATTAAAGGTGTACGGTCCTTGAAAATCTTTACATTTTTCAAAAATAATGTTTCGTCCTTAAAGTCTTTTTTATACAAATTCTGCAAAAAGTCCTTAATTTCAAACTCTTATTTCTTAATCAGATGTGAAACTCTTCTGCATTTCAGTGAATTTCTGATTAAAAAAAAATTCAACTAAATCCCTCTCTTTTCGAAATTTTCTTCGCCCCCTTTTGCTCCCCCCCCCCGGTCAAAAGTACTCAAAGTATAAAAATCTTTATTTTTTTAAAAAACTTTTCTACTCTATTTATTATTTTATTGTAACAATATGATCACACAAATTTCGTTAAAATTTAATCTAAATTCCTCTATCCCAAAATTTTGCTTCCCTCTACCCCCTCCCTTCTCACAATACCCAGTATAGTTTAAAATTTTTAAAACTGTAATTTTTTAAAACTTTGTTTTTGCTATATCTGTCATTTTATTAAAACAATAAATAAATAACCAATCATATATTTTTTCCTCCCTCCCCACTGAAATTCACGTTTCTCCCCCCCCCCCCTGAGACCAAGCACACAAAATTGAAAGTCTTTAAATATCGTTTTTTTTGCTCTATGAGTAAATGTTTAGTAAAGTAAATAAATAACAAGTCATCTAATAATCTCCCCCCCCGTTTGAAAAAAAATCTTCTTCCCCTTTGCCCCTCCCCTTGTTCATAAAGTTTAAAATCTTTAAAAGTATTCTTTTTTTCTGCTGTTTGTTCCTTTATTGTAATAATGAGTAATTAATCATCTAAAATCCTCCCTCTATCTGATATGGCCGCTTTCCCTTTAGCCCCCCCCCCCCCCCACTTACTCCTAGCACAATTTTTTTTTTTTAATCTTTAAAGTGTTTAATTTTGAATTTTTGTTCTGTATAATTTTAAATCTTTAGTAACAATGGTTAATAAGTCATCTAATGAACTTACTACCCCCCCCCCCCAACAAAATTCTGTTTCTCCCTTAATTCCCCCCCCCCCCTTACTCACAAAATTAAAAATCTTCAAACGTTTTTAATTTTTAAAACTTTCTTTGCTCTATTTATTACTTTATTGTAACAGTAACAATAAAAAGTCATTTAACATTATCCCATCACCTGAAATTACCTCTCCCCCATTCTTTCCTACCATGCAAAACTTCAACAGTCTTCAAAACTGTAATTTTTCTTTCTGCCCCATTTGTGAGTAGATAAATAACTAATCACCCTCCTCCTCCCGCCACAAAAATAAATAAATAAAATTACCCTTTCCCCTTCTTCCTAAACTTACAAAGTTTAAAATCTTTTAAATTAAAAAAATTTTCTCCAACACCAGTGTTTTCAATAGATAAAACGTTAACATTTCGGGCAAAAACATCAGGTTTTTCTAATTTTATTATTATTATTTTGGGTAATTGGTAGAGATGCGACACCGCGAAAAAGAAAAATCGGTCGCCACGTGACCACAATCGCTCATAACTCGATAAATAATTTATTTATTAAAAAATAGAAATCTCATTTTGATTCAAAATCCCTTCAGTAATCAGAGCTGCTAGTTTTATGTCTTTACGTTTAAAAATGATTAAGAAAATGTGTCAAAGTTATTTTGGGTAACTGGTAGAGCTCTTAAACTCAAATTCCTGAACATCAACAAGATTGCAAGATTGCAGATTATTTGATGAACAAGTATTTACATGTTGCGTACATGAAAATACTTGTAACATAAAGCTACATACATAAAGCTGTTAAGTGAAATTTGCCATTTATTTATTTCTTTTTACATTAACTCACTGTTTATATTAATAATTGATTAATTTATGAAACCCTCCTATAAGCAAATTATTCCGTATTATAATTTTCTGAATCTGTAAAATAATAGTAATAATAATAATAATAAACTGTTTAACCTATTTATGATTTTTTTAGAGAATTAAAAAGGTGCAGAAAGACTTAAAATTTTATAAGCATCTCTTAAATAAAAATAATTCTCATAAAATTCAGCTTCCCGATTTTCTATTTGTGACCTTGTAGTGACAAAAAATAAATAATTAATGGGATTAATAAGAAAATAAATAATTCAAAATCTCGTAAATATTGATTAATATCTCTCAAAAGTTTGAAAAAATTAAGAGTATAAATAATCATTGTCTCTTATGTATATTTATACACTTGTGTAAATATTATAAACATAAATAAATAATTAAATTTAAAAAGAATCGCAATCGTCAGTCATTTTTACGAGTTTTAACAGAATTTTAAATTTGGCGCTTTCATAAATCTCGACGACAGTTGATTATCCACTTTCTTCTTTTTGTATTTTCTTCGGGAAATTTGAACATCCGGTTTCCTTTTCTAGAATGGTTTGAACAATTCATCGCAAAGCAACCTCCCATCATAAATTTCGTAACTAATTATAACGTGTAATTAATAAAAAACAACTGTCTAAACGTAGCACCGCTGCTCTGAGTTTACACAGAAGTGAATGGGCGCTGGGTACATATGGCAAACCCAAAGGCACATCAATGGCGGATGCTTCAGCTCGTATTCTAGCAGCCCTAGGTAGGATGTGTTGCCAGTTTGGAAGGTTTTTTTTCCAGATGACGAAGATCACGGGATAAAGAACTTTACTCTACAGAAATGTATTTGAATTTTCTTCTAAAAGCCTTTTGAAAAAAAAAATTCCCCCGTATGTAGGGAATAAATCATTTCTTATATGTTATGTTATTTAAATGCTGCAACATATTGTATTTGATTAACATATAACATTGTTCTTACAATGTACAGTCCAAATATATATATATTTATATGTACAGTAATGAGAAAAACAGTAACCCCAACCCCCCCCCCCCCTAACTGCACAACTAATAATAATAGAAGAAAGTTACTGGTACCAAGCGATTGAAAATAAAGTCTACTTTTAAATGATGTATATAAAATTTGCTTAAAGGGCCATATACAAATATAAACCGGGCCAAACTTTGTTTTTTTCAATGGAAATACCCAATTTTGACAATATACAGTGTAACCTCTGAATAACGATTACCCGTGGGACCGGTGACCACTCTTAAGAGGTGGGTGTTATTCAGAGGTTTCACTGAAAAAAAAAATCAAAATTACATAAATATAGATCGGGAGCCGGCAGCGCATACAATCACCCCATCCAGTTCACTGATGAAATTCTAGGATTAGTTAAAGCTCGATTTGCATATTAAAACGCAATCGGTCTGCCAAGTCCTATCTTGGTGGAAAACGCCTGAAAACACGGTTTTAGCGCTTGACTTTTAGGTTTACCATTGTGTTTTCCTTCTCTCAGTCCTCCATGTTTTCATACCTTTTGGTGCAGGAAAACACAATAGTAAACCTACGAGTCAGCCGCTAAAATCGGGGTTTCTGGTGTTTTCCACCAAGATAGGACTTGGCATACCGATTGCGTTTTAATATGCAAATCGAGCTTTAACTAATCCTAGAATTTATCCGTGAACTCGATCAGGTGATTGTCTGTGCTGCCGGCTCCCGGTGTCTAATAGAAATACACACAGTCATTTTAATTAATCGCATCATTGTTTTAATATAATAAGAATATTAGTGATTTGCAGTTGCTTTTTTTTTTTCCTTTGCTGCAAATGTTTTTCTCCAAAGGAAAAAAAAAATATGACTTGATTTGCTATACAACTCATCATCATTATGATTTAATGAGAAATTTTGGATTTAACGAAGGTTCTTCAAATCTTCGGTATATGTGTTAATACCGGAAATTTTGGGTGATTACATTATCTATTTCCTCTTCTTCTTTTCTATCTTCCACCATTTACTGTATGAAATCAAATGTGGCAGTAACTGCCAAATTTTTTACAAGTGATACAAACAAGCTGGCCTTTATGTTAGTTATGTTTGCCGTTCTATGAATATTATATAAAATTTCCCCATAATAATGTCTTCATTTTCTGTATGTTCACATATGGAGTAAATTTTGTTTGATCTGCTTCACATTTCAGTTTGCAAATAAATGTGAAATTGTAGTGGAGCTCTAAAAATTTTTCTCTTGGCTTTTGACTGGCCGTTGTTCAGAATTCCTTATTCAGAGGTTCCTACAAATGTTAATGCTATGGAACGAGTTTGGTTCCATCAACATGTGGCCGGTGTTCGGTGGTTTTCGTTGTTTAGAGGTGGCCGTTCAAGGAGATTTCACTGTATTTGAAATCTTCGGTTCAAACTATGCCTAGAAACGAAATTTCAAATCATTTGGATAAGTTTTTGAATAATAAGCATTTCAAATTAAGATCTTCTAATGTTAAATTACATTTTCATATTTTTATTAATAACACCTGAAATTATAATCCTAATGTGAAAATTTTTTTGTGTGGTTATAATACTACAAAACCCAAACATAAAAACATTGAATTTAAATAATACACGAGGATTAAAGAATACAATTTTTCGGATAGATTTACATTTATTATATCCTGCTGTATGCGAATTCTCAATTTAAATTTTTTTCTTCCAAGTAGTTTTCAAATTATGCTTAAAAAACATCAAAATAATGGTTTAAGTCTATGATGTCCAGAAAAGCATATTTTGAAAAATATACAGGGTGTTACGTTAAAGGGGTCCAATATTAATAGGAGTAATAGAGGAGATCACATGGAGCATAAATCAGTATATAAAGCCTGGTCGGATCTCAATAGTTTTCAAGTTACAGCAAATAGAATGAAAATTCGGAAAATTGTAAAAGAACCCTCATTGCTAAACTATCGATAATGCTACATAAAAACGAAGCACATATTTAGAAAGAGCAGAAAAAAACCTACAAAATGACATCAATTGTATTAAAATAGCAATATTTATTGACGAGTTACAAGCCCTGAAACAGTGAAAAAAGTACGAAATCCAATATACATCAAAATAGTTAATCGTTAATTCCAAAAAAACAACTCTAGCTACAACAAGGAAAATGTAGTAAAATTTGGCCCATTCCGAAAACTTTCGAAAAAGCTTACAATGAACCATATCGGTTTAATTGTGTGAGAGAAATTAATCAGTTTCTTAGTTACAACTCCGCTTTCTTTGACACTAGCAAAGGTTAAACTCCGCCCATCACGATTGGAAACACCGCCTTTTTAATTACTCTCAACTATACATTTTCGATCATGCTTCTTCTGAGATGCAACATTTTTAATTATTCAAGAGTTGAATGAACCAAAATAACTTTACAATAATAGTCTACATTTTAAAGTGGTCTTTTATTGATATAAAGCTTAAGTTAAATTCTTTAAAATTAAACTGGTGGTGAAAATTCGGAAATAATTAAAAATATTGCGATTTGTAACTATGCAAGAAGTTTCAGTACATGTTTTACATGGACAATTATTGTATGTATATGTGCATCATAATTTATGATAGGAAATAATAATAACAAATAGCATAATAATTTTATTAATTATAAATTTAAAAAAGACACTAAATTTTAAATTAATTCATACAAACTTTGTAATTTACAATTTGAGTACACCACAGTCTGTGACTTACAAAATACTGTGCCAAAAAGTGTTGAAAATAAAAGAAAAATGACAAATAAAGAATTACATTCCACGTACTTTATGACATATGTGAAGCATAGTCTTCTGGCCTGCGCTGCACAGTTCAATGTCGGAAGGCAGACGAACGGACATTATTATAATAGGTGTTCGAAGTTGCGCCCATTAACAGAATCGCACAGCCGACAGCGACGTCGTAAAGATTGGCGAACACGCCGAAAAACTCCGACGGAGTTGGGAATGTCTCCTGCAGCGACAACGATTCGCGCTAGTAAATCCTCCGGTGTATCCACAGGCGTTTCATACACCAGCGATTTAAGGTGTCCCCAAACAAAAAAGTCTAACGGATTGAGGTCTGGAGAACGTGCAGGCCAAGCAACAGGTCCACTGCGTCCAATCCATTTCCCAGGATATGTTGAATTGAGGTGATTGCGAACACCTATGAAAAAATGTGCCGGTGCGCCATCGTGCATAAACCACATATTGTGGCGCAATGTTGCTGGCACATTTTGCAGTAACTGCGGTAAGATATCCCGTAGGAAAACCAAGTACGTACTGCCATTGAGTACATCTGGGAGTAAATATGGTCCTATGAGATAATCGCCGAGGACACCTGCCCATATGTTCACACTGAACTTTTGTTGTGCGTTCGACGGGAAAACTGTGTGCGGATTTGTATATGACCATGTGTGCATATTGTGCGTGTTTACCACGCCCTCTCTCGTAAATGTTGCTTCATCAGTAAATAAAATGTTTTCCAGAAATTGTGGATTATTTTCTGTTACATTAAGCAACCAGCGTACGAATTCTGTCCGCTGAGCACAATCTGTTACTGATAACAGTTGTACCCGCTGCACATGAAAGGGGTGCATGTTTTCTGCACGCAGAACACGACACACACTTTGGTGAGAAACACCGACTTCAGACGCAGCAGCTCGTGTACTCGTGGAGGGGTTATCTTTAAAAATATTCAGTACATCTTCTTCCATTGCAGGTGTTCGTACATGTCGAGGTTTCCCTGCATCAATGCTTGCTGTATTAAACGATCCAGTCTCCCGTAATCGTCTATCGATTTTTATGAAGAGTTTCGAACTTGGGCAACGTCTCCTTGGAAATTGCTCACGGTACATGCGCTGTGCTAGACATGCATTTCCATGAGCTTGCCCGTACATCAGATGCATGTCCGCATATTCTTCGTTAGAGTATTCCGGCATAACTATTATACATCAACTTACTACAATCCCACTTACAACAGCCTCCCTTTAACATAACGCCCACTGATGACTGCTGTTTTATTACACTTTTCTTCCTATACACATAGAAAATTTGCATAAAAAGTACTTCTTCTTCATCATCCTGAAAGTTCATGGAGGAAACGCAGCAGTCACGGAGTTTGCTTTAAGACAAGGCGAGAGCTGCACAATATGTCATTCACTTGACCAGACTGAATAATGAAAGGGTATTGATAGAGGTTGATCAGAAATGTATAATTGAAAGATATTAAAACGGGGTGTTTACAATCGTCATGGGCGGAGTTTCGCCCTTTCCGAGCGTGCAACAGTACAGAGTTGTAACTAGGGAACTGCTTGATTTCTCCCATACAATTAAACTGATATGGTTTATTGTCAGCTTCTTCGAAAGCTTTCGGAATGGACCAAATTTTATAACATTTTCCTTGATGTAGGTAGAGTTGCATTTTTGGAATTAACGATTAACTATTTTGCTAAATATTTGATTTTGTATTTTTTCACTGTTTCAGAGCTTGTAACTCGCCATTAATTCTCAATATTCTAAAACAACTTATGTCATTTCGTAGGATTTTTTCTGCTCTTTCTAAATATGTGCTTCGTTTTTATGTAGCATTATCGATAGTTTAGCAATGAGGGTTTTTTACAAATTTCCGATTTTTCATTCTATTTGCTGTAACTTGAAAATTATTGAGATCCGGCCATGCATTATATACTGATTTATGCTCCGTGTGATCTCCTCTATTACCCCTATTAATATTGGACCCCTTTAACGGAACACCCTGTATATGTTACTCATTTTATTGAAACTTTTGGGCTGATAATAGTCGATACGTATTAACCCCTTCGGGACAGGAGCCTTTTACGAAATTTTTAATCTTTTGTCACCGTTTTTTAAAAACAGAAATTTGTGTCTTCTGGAATAGAGAAAATGCGCTGATTGAATAAGACAAATTTTACAGTAAAATTTTACTGGTGAGGTAAAACAAGGATTCTGAGCGATTCATGCGGCAAGTATACGTGTCGCTCGTCCCCAAGGGGTTAAGCGAGTGAAATGGTCATATTGGCTATAAGTAATACATTAATGGGACACTTTACCTTTTCAACAATTTTGTTTCTTTTAAAAAATATGGTTTAAATAGTGAACTCATTGCATTTAAATGTTCAAATAAAAGTACATTTTGAAAACAAATTAACTGCATATTTAATCAAAAGTTTAAAAAAGTTAAAAAAAATTTGATTTAAAAAAATACCTACTACTATTTTAAAAATTGATATTTTTGCCCATTTTTTTCAAATGTGTACTACACAAGACTGCGCATTGATTTTTAGATACATCTAATATTACATTTAATATACTTTTTTACTGATATATATAGTGTAAAACAATGAATTATATCGCATCTGCATAGACTTTTAATTTTTAAAAAATAACAAAAAACCTGAAGGCTAATTCCATGTGCAGATTTATCATATGTATAATGAACAACATGTACAAAATAGTTTAAATCTCTATCTCAAATACAAAAAATGCCTTATAGTCCAGGCAATAGGGAATTTTACCTAGCAAAATTAATGGTAGTTCTGGAAATTGGCTTACTTTATGTTTTTTGGGTCGCTGAATCCGAATTTGTAACTTCCCACCAAAATTCCCCCCGGCAACCCCCCAAATTTTGGTAAAAAGATTTTTATTAAAAAATTAATTTTTTTATTGTTTTAGGGGAAAAGTATCTAGAAATTCAGAAAGTAGACAAAATTTGCAACAAATTAGATATATGACATTATGACTCAGGATGAAGGAGAAGGGGGGATCTGCCTCGGAACATGCGCACGGTGCTGCGTGGACTAAGTTGCGCAATTCAACTTAACCACTCACACGTTTACATTCGCCCTCCCATCTCCCCTCCGAACTTTCCTTATAAGTACTAGATTAATTTTAACACAATTATTCTATTTGGTAAACAAATCATATTAGATGAAAATTTCCAACTGGGCGAAAAATGTCCGGACCAGGATTCGAAAACGCGGCCTTCTGGCTGAAGCCGCCAGTGCTCTGCCATCTGAGCTATCCCGGACGATTCTGGTCGAACTTTTTCACCCAGCAAACCTTGAAGAATACAGCATCTGGCCTGAAACCTGGTTCAGCTCAACAGAATAAATCTCAGGTCTTCAAGGTTTGCTGGGTGAAAAAGTTCGACTAGAATCGTCCGGGATAGCTCAGATGGCAGAGCACTGGCGGCTTCAGCCAGGAGGTCCCGGGTTCGAATCCTGGTCCAGACATTTTTCGCCCAGTTGGAAATTTACGTCTAATATTTCCTTATAAGGTTTACTTTAAGTTTTTTGGGTCGCTGAATCCGAATTTTTAACTTACCCCCCAAATTTCCCCCCCCCCGAAAACCCCCCAAAATAGTTGTTATTAACTTAAGTTTCTTATTGTTTTAGGGGAAAAGCATTACAAAATTCAGAAACTATACAAAATTTGCAACAAATAGGATATATGACATTATGACGTAGGATAAACGGGGAGAGAGGGGGCTGCCTCGGAACATTCCCTGCGCGCTTTTCTCAAAAACCAAATTTTTTCAAAAAATCATTTTTTTGGGGGGGTTGCCGGGTGAAATTTTGGTGGGAAGTTACAAATTCTGATTCAGAGACCCAAAAAACATAAAGTGAGTCGACATCCAGAACTAGTATTAATTTTTTCAGGTAAATTCCCCTATTGCCTGGACTTCATAACTTAGTGCACGTAGCACCGCAGTACATGTTCAGAGGCAGCCCTCCCCCTCCCTGTTCATCCTACGTTATAATGTCATGTCTCCTATTTGTTGCAAATTTTGTCTAGTTTCTGAATTTCGTAATGCTTTTCCCCTAAAACAATAAGAAATTTAAGTTAGAAACAACTATTTGGGAGGGGGGGGGGTTCATGGGGGAAAATTTTGGGGGGAAGTTAAAAATTCTGATTCAGCGACCCAAAAAACTTAAAGTAAACCTTATAGAGAAAGTTAGGAGGGGAGATGAAGGGCGAATGTAAACGTCTGACAAATTAAGCGGAATTGCGCAACTTAGTTCACGCAGCACCGCGCGCATGTTCCGAGGAAAATCCCTCATTACCCTTCATCATAAGTCATAATGTCATATATCTAATTTGTCGAAAATTTTGTCTACTTTCTGAATTTCTAGATACTTTCTCCCTAAAACAATAAAAAAATTGATTTTTTTAATAAAAACCTTTTTGGGGGGGCTTTTTGCCAAAATTTGGGGGGGGGGTTGCCGGGGGAAATTTTGGTGGGAAGTTAAAAATTCGGATTGAGCGACCCAAAACACATATAGTAAGCCTTTTTTCAGAACTATTATGAATTTTGCTAGGTAGAGCCTTTATACGGTCTCTATTGCCTGGACTATTAGCATTTTTAGTGATGCCTTAGCATGAAAGTGAAGAAAATATGAACATGAACAAAAGGCCATTTAAAGTTTTAATTTGTGTGGGTGATTGCACTGAGTGTATTAACAAAATTTACAATATCTCGTGATATAATTACCGTATGGGTAAAAAAGAGGTGTCAAAATATTCACAGTGCAATAGGCTTTCATTTAATAGTAAAAAAGAAAAATGGATATTTTGACCAATTTTAACACTAGAATAGGGATGAGATTTTTCATCTTTTTTCCATACCAGTATAATAATGGAGAAAACGTTGTTATTTTGCAGTATTTTCCGATTAAATAAAATAACATTTTCTCTACGATTTTACAGGAGTGCAAAAAAGAGGAGACATCTCATCACTGAACTAGAACGACCGCAAATTTTACACAAGTGTTATCTACAGCAGAATGTTCATTTGAAACTATTTAACTTATTTAACTTATTTTTCCTTGATACATATTTAACTTATTTTAAAAATAAATTTCTAGTTTGAATCGAAATATTTTTATTTGGCAGCGGTCAAAATGACCGTTATGGTCGTTCTAGTGTTAAGGTAAACTGTTCCATTAATCGAAGTGACATTGTCATTCTGTAGCATTTTAACACTCGAGTACCGAACTTCAATTTGGATACAGCGCCTAAAATAAGCTCAGTTTAAAATAATTAATTTCTCTGAAACTAATCTTACGAATTTCATGAAAATTTGTATTTAGGCTAAATGAAAGGTGTAGAATTTATTTATGGGGTCAAACTTGGGTATTGTTAGTGAAGAAAACAAAGTTGGGTTCATTTTGATATCTAGATGCCCTCCTACGTTAATTTTATATACATCATTTAAAAGTAGACTTTATTTCCAATCGTTTAGTACGAGTATCTTTCTTCAACTATAATTTGTTGCAGAGTTAGTTGGGGGTGTTTACTTTTTTTTCCACGACTGTACAATAGAACGACCCATAAATTTTAGACACCAAATTGCACCAGAAAAAGCTAAAATAACCATGACTTCTGTAAATGTATCTTACATAGCTGCCAACATCTTACTCTCGTCGATTAAATAAGGCAAAAATTTATAATAAATATTTGTGGTACTAAAAAGCTGAAGAGTTGACAGCTATTATGTTACAAAATAGGCTTAGCGACCGTCTTTATATAAAAATTGTATCAAATTCTGCAATTTTTAATACGAACACCTAATTTTGAAATCAAATGTGAATTGTACTGTACATTTTACATTGAGATACCAAACGAGAAGTCCTTCTGTAAAGTAGTTTAGGAGTTATGGCGATTTGAAGTTTTGAACTCTCAAAGTCAAAATAATTTTGAATAATTGCAAAACAGGCAGCAGCGGATAGTCAGTTAACTTAAAATTTTCTTGGCGGAATGAGGTGCAATTTTGAATTCGCATGTTTGAAGTTTCTTGAAAGCGATTCTTGTTAAAATGGTCATAGATTAGAATTCGCATTTTCTTTCGAATATTAGTTTTAAAATATAGTAACAGTTTTTCAAGTCGGAAGGTGTATAAGGCGGAAACTTTACTTTTTATAATTTAATAGTCCTGGTCGAGGAAATAAGAAAAATATTGTTAATAATTTTGCATGAAGTCAAATCTGACAAACGCGGAAACGGAAAGCAATAATTACAGAATTCATAAGAAATTACGTGCATAATGCTAAATTGTAATAGTATATATTATTCAGAAATAATATGTTCACTCTACAAATCCTCTATTCCCCAGTCTGTTATTTCGATTAAAAAGAATGAAATCACGATCTATAAGAAAACAATAAGTGCTTGTAGACGAAAACGAAATCCTGCAGCTTATTTGAAAGCAAGTGTGGCCGCACAATCGGACTCTGAAGCATATCTTTTCTGGTTAAGCTGAAAATAATCCTGTCCCCTTCAAAACCAACGGGAGATGTGTCTGGGTGTTCTGAGTTTTGTGTATTGGGTTGTCTGGAAAATTCGTGCCGATTTTAAAGGAAAACTGAAACGCAAAAGATTTAAATTTTAGTATACATTTATTAAGTTATATAGATGCCATCCTGTTCTACAACTTTCTTCCATCTGTCCAGAAGTCTCATAATGTCTTCTTTCAATAACTTTTGTGATTTGATGGCAAAATACTTATCGAGACGCTTTTTTATGTCATTCAAAGCGTCAATTTTTTTTTGGCGAAGAGAATTTTTGAGTAAAAGAATCAAAGGGTAGTCGGGCGGAGCAATGTCCGGAGAGTAAGGAAGGTAGGGTCAGAATGTCCCAAATGAATGCAAGAAGTTTGTTTCCGACAGTCAAAGTTTGTCTGAAACATTTGTTTCTAAACGCACGTGATATTTTAAAATTAATCTCGCACCACGTTTTGAAAATAAAAAATTTTCGCATATACTTTGACAACATCTGCAAAAGAAACACACTATAACATGCATTTTTTAAAATAGTTGTACGAATAGAATATAAAAATAGTTGCTACTGGGCACGAACTTTCCGGAAAACCCAATACAACCCACTTTTTCAGCGTGTTTTTACGTTCTTTATAAGCGTCCAAATAAACACTAATGTGGCTGTAGCCTAAATTCCAAGTTAGCGCTGACTAGACTACCATAGATACTCCCTCTTTTTAGCAGCAATATTTTTATGTAGAAATATTTGTTTTATACAATCGTACAATTTCTGGAATTAAATAAAGCGAATATTTTTGTAAGAATTAATTGGTATCTAAAAAATCGGGAAGTTGGCAACTGGGGACTTCTGATACACCATCGGAACATTGTAATAGCATATGTTTGTGCATCTGAAAAGCATATTTCATTGCAAGATTTAATTTTAGCTAAAAAAAGAAAAAAAACATTATACCTTTCAGGGGTAAGCAATTGTGTTTCTGTAATGTTGAATTCACACCGGAAATTTCGAAAACAATTGTTTCAAAGTAAGGAAAAGCAATTTTTCTACTTTTACCACCAAAGTTAAAAAGGTAAAATTTAATTAAAAGTTTCTGGTGAAAATCGTGATTAAAATTAGATGGGATATAGGGTTAGGCAGCCTAAGAGAGACTGCTCAGTGCCGGCTAGTCCTGCCCCTTAGAGCTTTACGTCTCTCCCGGTATGTTCCCGACATGTTGGGGTTCGTTAGGTGAGTCCAGCCCTGTCTGGCTAAATGCAGACGCACATACACAAGAGGCGCACGGGGCGACGCCCACCCGCTAAGGGCGGCCACGCACCACCGACCACAGAACCCAGATTTTATTTGAAAAACATAGTGAACTTTACAAAAAAGGCGAATGCTTGCCCGCCAGGAAAACTCCTACTCGCGACAGAAGGCGGAAGTATAAGAACATTTTAGATAAAAAAAATAAGACCACTGCTCCTGGCCGCCAGGGGACGAACCCCTCTCGCGACAAGGGGCGACTGAAAGTGAAAAGAATGATTTGCGTGGCACAAGTAAGATGGCACGAGCAGACAGTGGTGGCAGCGAGACTGGATAAGTAGAACCCAAACTTAACCTTACGTTAAGTTTGTTAGATAAGTAAGGAAATTGTGAACGTGTTTTAATTTGATGAGTAGAAGGATGCGTGAAAGCACATTTTGGAGCCAATTGACTGGAAGTATGTCTGGACGCCTCAAGTGCCGGCGTTGCGTGAGAGTACAACTATAGTACGGGTGACTTGCAGTGCCACGTTCACCGCATTCGCAAGTGGCAGTGGATCTTATCTTGAAGCGGTCCAGATAAGCCATGAAAGGACCGTGCCCTGTTAAGAAGCTGGTGGTGTAGGGTGTTAGGTTATATAGTGTGAGAGAAACTTTAGGAATTAGCTTATATGGGTGCCTGCCCTTGACTGAGGTATCCCAGTGTTCCTGCCATTGTGTTTACTTGCTCTAAAGACCCCTTTGACGTATGACTGGGAGGTGTGTGTCTATTGTTTCTCTCTGTGTGGCCTTCTTAGCTAGGTCATCTGCTAGTTCATTGTCAAAGATACCTTTGTGAGCAGAGACGTGGCCTAGCGAGATGCGATATAGGAGATTCTTTAGTTTTAGTTTGATTTGAGTACTAGAGGATGTTTTGTCCTGTGTGCCTGTATTGCCTGCAGGCGAGAGTGGCAGTCGCTGTAGATAGTAATACTATTGCTAGGGTGGGATTCCTGCCCCTCTAATGCGTTTAGTATTGCGAACAGCTCCGATTGGAATACGGAGTTATTATCATCTAGCCTTGTAGACCACTGATGGACCACCACTGTTCTTTCCGTGGCTGCGCCCACGCCGGTCTCTGTGCCTAATCCATCAGTGAAGAGTGTGGTGCTAAGGGCAGGCGTGTAGCTGTTGCGTGTTGTGTTTACTTGAAAGTGTGAAGCCTCCTCAGTGGGGTGAAGCTCCCAGCTCCTGACTTTGTGTTGTAATGTTGTGTTTGGAGAAAGGTAATCTATTACTGTGTCACGTTTTAGCTGTAAAATTGAGGGTTTGGCGTGTTCGCATTCTATTTGAAGTGTGACGGGTGGAATACCTGTGAGTATATGTAGTGCATCTGTGGAGATTGTGCGGTAGCCCCTTGATATTTGTAGGAGAAAAGTGTGTTAGATTGAGCTTAGTTTAAGTTTTCCCATGGATGATAATTTACCCCGCCCAGATACAGGCCCCGTAAAGTATTATTCTTTCGAACACTGTTAGGTACCAGATCTTTAGTGTTTTGTCATCTACCCCCCAATTTAGAAGTTAGTCTTAATGAGTTGTGAAATGCTGTCAATTTAAGTCTAAGGTCGTTAATGTATGGGATCCAGTTAAGATGTGCGTCAATGGTTATGCCTAGGAGTTTTATGGAATATACGTGTCCAATGGAGACATTATTGATCCTCATCACTGGAGGGCGTTTAGGGTCATATATGTATGGTTTGGTGAATACTAGTGCTTGAGACTTTTGTGGTGAGAGTGTGAGGTGCAGTGAATCCAGGAGCCGGCAGAAAATACGAAGAGCTTCGGCAAACTGTTCCTCCAGATGTCGTCTATAACGACCGGAGAAAATGAAGCTGAAATCATTGGCGAAGGCGAATAGTTTAAATTCCAGCCGATTTAGTTCTGTTAGCAGCACATTTGCTATCAGCAGCCAGAGGATTGGGCCACGGCACGGGCCCTGGGGGCAACGCTTCAGCAATCGCTGGGTAGATGTGCCAGCGCCCCAATTAATCAGGACGCTCCTCTGTGAGAGGTAGGAGCCGATGAGACCACCTATGTTCCCGGACAGTGGAGCGCTTGTAATTGTATGATAATGCCCCTCCGTTCTACGTTGTCGAATGCGCCTTGTATGTCTAGTGAGACGAGTGATGTTGCGTTGCCCTGGGCTATGCTTTCAGTACAGACAGTCATTATGGCATGAAGTGCGAGTTCGCATGAATGGCCGTTGCGGAACAAGAATTGTCTGGGGAGGAGGAGGTTGTTTGACTCCAGGAAGTGCGTCAGCCTGATAACCAGAAGTTTTTCCGGGAGCTTTCCTAGAATGGGAAGAAGGCTGATGGGTCTTTATGACTTGGGTTCGGAAGGAGACTTGCCTTGCTTCAGAAAATAAACCACATCTCCCTGCCTGAGTACTAAAGGAAAGTACCTCATGGCGAGGCAGAGGTTAGCCCAGCGCGTGAATATGTGTGGAAGTTGTTTGTGAGTAAGTTTTAGTATCAGGAAATCAATTGAATCCGGCCCTGCGGCCTTCTTGTCATTCAGTGTGTACACTGTATAGTGCTGTTTTTACTTCTGCCTTTGTGAAACGTTTGTCCGTGCGCTGTGAACTGGATATCTTGGTTGTCTTGTTGGGGATAAGCCGAGGTGCTAAAGAGAGTGTGTGTCAGGAATTCCAGGTTATTTTGTCGTGAGGTTTCGTGAGTTGGTCTTTCTAGATGTATTTCATCCGGAGTGACGAATTTGTCGGTCAAAAATTTTTGAGTGGTGCCGAAAGGGTTCTTGTTGTTGCGGCAGAATTTCTTCCAAGCCGCCCGTCTCGCCGCCAGAATCTCACGTTTGTAAACTGCTTTATGTTTCGTACGACGTGCTGGAAAGGTCTTTAGTTCAGGGGGATAGGATCGAGCAGGCGCAAGGTTTTAATCTTGAGTCTGAGGGCTGTCACTTGGTTCCTCCGCTTTCTAAGGTCCTCGTTCCAGAATGAGAAAGTGTGTGATTTTTGGACTGTTTTCAGTCAAAAGGAAAACTTCGCCGCAATCTGCATGGTTTCGATTGAATTAGATGTGAAACAGTTGAGTGTATCTTCGTTGTGCACCCCCTTCGAGTTGTTCTGAAAGGGATAACTTATGACTTTTGTTGACGTTGTTAAATTTGCGAAGGTTTCCGCGAGTTGCGTTGTACCGTCTACGTTGTGTGTAGAGTGGAGAGTTCATGTAAGAAATGTGTATGTATTTATGGTCTGAGCCACTGTGTTTGTCTGATATGGACCAGTGTGATATTCGTGGAAGGGTGAAGGAATTTGTAACTGTTAAGTCAGGCCAGCCTTCTGCTATGACACTGTCGTCTGTATCTCGTCTTTCGAAGGTGGATTCAGAGTTGTGCATGTTTGCAAGTGCCAAGTTA
This sequence comes from Maratus speciosus, assembly GCA_963932465.1. Classification (NCBI taxonomy): domain Eukaryota; kingdom Metazoa; phylum Arthropoda; class Arachnida; order Araneae; family Salticidae; genus Maratus; species Maratus speciosus. The sequence goes on along the minus strand of OZ010796.1, from coordinate 441,733,886 downwards.
TGGATAATTATGTGTTCTGACAGGGAGTCACCCCAGTCGTACCCTGGTATTTGATTTGACAGTTGAATTACTCGGTGGTACTTATAAGTACCGTCAGTACACTGGGTGTTGGAGAAAAACTTCTTGTTTACTTTCGCCTGTGTAGTTATCCATCGTTTTCATCTGCTTTAAAATATAATTACTAAACTGTAGTGTAGTAATAATTTTCCTAGTATTTCTTTTCTGTTTCGCTATTATTTTTCATAGGAAATCGAAAAAATTGTGGCAGAGGCACTTTTTTGCTATTCTAGAAATGGCATATGTAAATTCATGTGATGAATATGTGGAGATGCGAGAGAACATGTTGTCCCATGGAATATAGACGTCAATAACTAAAGGATGGCTAACAAGATCAAAACCTAAAAAAATAATAGTTTTTTAACCCTTTCAGGGGCAAAGCACTGTCAATGCTAAAGTGTTGAAATAAATCATTGGCACCGGAATTTGCCAAAAAATTATTTGTAAATAATGAAAAGGCTATATTTCACATACTTATCAAATCGAAAATATTTTACCAAAATTCTGGTGTCATTTGAAATACCTTGTGGGCTTTCTGTTACGATACTTTCTTCATAGGGTACTGACGGTACTTTAAAGTACCACTTTAATTAATTACCTGTAATTAATTAAATTTATCACGGATGAGTATTTTTTTTATGTTTATCCTTTATTTTTCATTGTAGTAACTGAAAATATTACATGAAAAAAATTGCAGTAGATAAAAGGTTAACCCCTTAAGGTCGGTGGGATATATTATATCCCACCTAAGATTAATGAAGATTTGCACTAGAAAAATTTTATTAAATTTTACTTTTCTTTGTTTGAAAAAAGTCGTATAATTGCTTTTCCTTATTTTGTAATAAAGTTTTTCAAAGATCCTGGTGTGAATTTGACATTACAGAAACACAATTACTTGCCCCTGAAAGGGTTAAAAAGGGTTAAAGTCGTTTATTTCAAAGTGTATTTTTACATGCAATCTTCACGGATTTATAGATCATATGTCGCTAGCTCCATGAGTACTTGTAGAGCAAGTCACATGCTACGATTTTTGGCTACCAGTATTTTAGAATGGAAAAACTTGACTTATTTTATAGGAGATATCTCAGTAATGGAATACGGCGAAGCAAACTTTTCGAAAATATCGGTGGCCAACAAGCATAGCAGTTATCAGCTGTGTGACTTACACTACAAAACCCCACGAAACTAGGCGTGTATATCTTGTGCCTGAACCTAAACATGTGTATATTTTAAGAAAATTTATATATTTAACACATTGTCGAAGGGCAATTTCTATCAAATCTGAATTTTAAAACAGTAGAAGCTGCTCCCTGTTCTGAAAGTCTTTTATAAATTGGTGTTCTAGATAGGTTTACCAAGTTTATGCATCGGTAAATATCTTTCAATGTACGAATTCAAAATAAAATGTCTTACAATCTAAAAAAATATGGACAACATGATGTAAATATAAATGCATTTTCTGTAAGCTAGAAGCCACGCCCTTAGTCGATGTTTTTTGAATAAAAACGAGAATTCTCGTTTCCCGTCGAGAATGTGTTAACATAAAGTTGAAAGTATTATATACTGTTTTTTTCGGAGTTTATGTATGCATAATTTTTTTGTAGCTGAAACAGTACACATATTTAGGTTCAGTGTTACGGCATGGATAGCGCAAAACTTGACAGCTTTGTCTTAACTTTTATCATCTTTATTGGAATGGTGAAAACGAATCTAAAATTGTCAGCTGATAAATCTCCTTCTAAATATTTTTCTGGCTTTGGATATGGAGATTCATGGAATTCAAAGGGGGTGCTAATAAACTTAATATTAGAAGGGATGCCAGTGGCGACTTTTTTTTATTCTATTCGTACCACTTAAAAAAATAAACTTTGCCATACGCTTATACAGTGTTGCCAGTGAGCTACTTTTTTTAAATTCAGATTTCTTGATTGGCACCACTTTTTTGAAACGGTAAAATTCACTTTGTTTTCTCCTTAATACGTAATTAAAAAAGGCATATTTTACCATTTCAAAAAAGTGGTGCCAATCAAGAATCTGATTTTAAAAAAAGTAGCCCATCTGGCAACACTGCGCTTCTAGGACAATTTCAAAAGAAAACTACCACAAAGAAAAATGTTTGTAAATTTTGGTATGATTGAATATAAAAATAATCGCCAGTCCTGGTCCATAATCAGGGGTTAAAATATTTGTGTATTGTAAAGTATTCAGTTCCAATTGCCCAGATTCGATTAGACCTTGACATAAATTGATGCTGATTAGGTCTTGGTGTACATCGCCCAACAGGTTGTGCTACTACGCTGCATTTTTCACGATTACCTCGATAGCTATATCTCAAAAAGTACAGTCAATCAGGGTAACTTTGAACCATGGGGTGTAACTTTGCACCACCTCCTATTTTTCAATATTTTTGACTATAAAAGACTAAATAAACTCCAGAACTGTGCTCTGTTGGCAATGTTCTAAACTGGGAATTCTACTCTTTGTTTTAGAAAATAAATTAGCAACACTATGCGCAATTAACCCTAGAACTACCGGAAATTTTACTCAAGTTTTATAAAAACATTCTACACCAGAATTTTTACTTAAAACTATTTAATTTGTTTATTTAACTTATTATTGTCTGATTTATACATTTAGTTTGTTTTGAAGAAATTTCTGGTTTGAATAAATATTTTGAATGTACATGTCGGGTCCAATGGACCCGTCTGGTAGACGGAAGGTTAATTGCATCATCTAACTATTTTTGTAAAGTACTGTGTTCAAGTTAATTTTGAATGCTGTTTTGAAGTTGTTGTAATACAATTAAATTTTCATAGTAAGTAACAATATACTAATTTATCAGACATATTATTATCTAAATGTTGTAAATGTGTTAATATTTTGTGATTATTCATTTATTAATAGTTAATAAAATGTAAAATAAGAAGGCACTAACATTTTACCACATTTTCAGGCTACTTTGAGCCGGCTCAAAGTTATACTGATGCTTATAATTTACTAATTATAGGTGCTACTGTCAAAAATTTCCCATATTTGCACGTACATCTTATATAAATGCCGAAAATGAACATTAGATATAACATGTAAATATTTTCACAAATATGTGTAAAATACATACAATCCATTTAAAGGCGTTTTTCGGGGCGGAGCTACTAAAATTTGCCATTTCATGCATACGACATTTTTTATTCTTCTTTGAATAATACAAGTACTAGTATGTATTACTGTAACTAATGATATATTATTGAGTTAAAACATTGAAAATTGTTTTCCACTGCATTTTTATGTTTTATATGAACAATAAACAGGTTTTTTTAATTTCTAAATGTTCATGGTTCTCTTCTTCCACTTTTCTTATGCCTGATATTTGTTGTAATATCATAAATTATAGAAATCTTGTGATGTTGGAAAATGTAAATTCTCAGTCTTTACATATCTGAAAACATTTTTTCGGGTTTAAAGTTGTCCTGAATACAATACTTTTTTTATAATGAATTATTTTATATAAAAATTTATCATATGGTGCAAAGTTACCCTAAATGGCTGGGTAACTTTGAAGCAGGCTAAAATCTATTTTTTATTGCCTTTATCCTTATTATTCCTTAATTTTTGATAGTCAAACAATAATTTAGGATAATTTCTTCTCTTTTATGCCCCTAGTTGCGACAATATTCATCAAATAAGAATGTGGCATATGAAAATAGAAAAAATGCGGATCAAAGTTACCCTGATTAACTGTAATGCACGGAGTTTCATCAAACTCCATATTCTGTTTGACATTGACAAAAATAAACGCTGATTGGGCTTTGGTGTAAATCACTCAACAGGTGGTGCTGCTATTCTGCCTTTTTAACGATTTCCGCGATACTTAGAACTCAAGAACTAATGCACGGATTTTCACCAAACTTCATATTCTGTTAGACATTGACATAAATAGATCATCATTAGGTTTGAGTGTATACCGCCCATCAGGTATCGCTGCTACGTTATCTTTCTCTCTATTTCCAGCTATATCTTAAGAACGAATAAATTGTCATTTAAATTTTGTTTTCAGGCGCTGTGATTTATATAGAGGAAAGTTTTATGATGGCCGCAACATATTAGATAGACACTAATCGGGTGTTTCAGAAAATCCATGCTGCTGTAATACGATAGATAAATCTTGAATAACTATAATAACATTTAGATTTAAAGTTTGGTCGAGAGACCCTTAATGTACAAAGATAATTTATGCATGAAAGTGCAAAAACTGTTCCATGAACAGGGCCTGGTCAACAACGCGGCAAACTTCCACCAGTAAATTTTAATAGAAATGTTTTTTTATTTAAACGTTTTATTCATGCAGAATTTATGTCATAAATAAGGTAAATTTTTTTATTCCTTTTTACTGGTGGGAGTTTGCCCTGTTGTTAATCCGGCCCTGCCCATGGATTTGGCGTATAATCTATCAAAAGTCTCGCTAAAAAAAAAAAAAACACACTCTCTAATGAAGATAACATACATTTCGTAAATCGAATGTTTCTCTTAAACAATCTGTTAAATTTTCTGAAACTTATCAAAAAAACCTCCAGGTACTTTGAAATAAAATTAAACGAGAAAATTTATTAAATATATGGCGTTAATTAAGAACCATATAGAATTAAAAAACATTATTAAATAATTTTTAATTCATTAAATAATTTTGCAGGATCAAATTATGATTATTCTACCCGAGAAAAGCAAAAACTGATTGATGGCAGCTATGATCTCCTCTAGAATAATCTAAATGCGGGTTGCATGGTTGTATGTTTGCAAGTTTTTTTTCTTCAAGTCAAATAAACATATTTTAAACCAAACATTTTACTTAAACCTTTCAGGGGCAAGGTACTTCTATTCGTAAACTGCTCAAATGAGTAAATACCACCAATATTTACAAAAAGAAAAAAAATCAAAATAGGCAAAAGCCTTTTTTTATTCACATACTTGATCACTCTACCAGGGAGCCAACCAAATAATGGCAAAGGTCCTGAATCCCTGGCAGAAAAACGTCCTCAGCCATCTAACTCAACCCCAGCCACCGAAACAGACCCGGAAACAGCGACAAATAATAAAACTAAAAAGTCACAAAAATATGGCACACTCTGCCTAGCAAATAAAATACAAAAATTAAAGTCATGTACAAGTTTTAACATATTCGCATACTTAAAAAAAGGAAAAGTTTCATTCCATTATTCTGATGCCAATGAGGCATTAAAGAATTAAAATAAAGTGGTCCAAGAATGAACCACCGCCCTTGAAGGGGTTAACAAAGGAAATCTAGTGAGTGCCACACTGAGATAAAATACATATTAAATAAGTTTTCTGATTAAAAAATGCTTTATAATCTGTTATTTGAGGATTTTCATAAGAAATTTAATGCGAAATATTACATTTTAGGTTATTATTATTATTTTATTGAGTGTGAAATAAAGACATTTTAATAAAAGGTAAGTGAAGTTGTTTTTCAGTGTTCTTGGCAATTTTGTGTCAACAGCTGAATCAATGAAAATCTTCCACGTTCTTAAAATGCTGCAAAACTTCCGTTTTTTCTTTGAAATCAAATAAACATATTTCGAACCAGACATTTTACTTAACAAAGGAAATCTAATAAGTACGACAATGAGATAAAACTCATATTATTAAATAAATTTCCTGGTTCATAATATGTTTATATGACTTGAAAAGTTGGATACTATGAGTGTTGACACGAAGTTTATTAACCCTTAACCCCTTCCGATGCAGTGCTCCCACGTCGGGACCACCTAATTTTAATTCCAAACTTACAAACGGCACCAAGACTATGTTAATAAAATTTTGATTTTACAATGAAAGTTTAAAGTAACGAGATTTTAATTTCTAAAAAAGTCGTTTGTAAATTCCGGTGACAGTCAATCATGCCATCATTTTACGAACAGAATTTTTCTGTGCCGGAAAGGGCTAATTCTCGCGCCCGCGACTTTTACGGACAGTGTCGGTTACTTTTTTTTTATTCAGCTTGTTTGATTACTCCAGTTTTTTTCTTAAATAGTGTAATTGGCTTTATTTTTGCATCACTTTATCTGCCATTAAATAAGGTGAAAATTTCTACTTCAAAAAAGTGGTGTCAAACAAACAATCTGATAAAAAAAAGAAGTTGGAAATCGCAGGTAAATGTGGCAAATGAGGTGCGTTTGTACAATAACTAGTTTTATAAATATTCAGATCTGTTACACTCTTATGCAAAAATGCATGAATACAAAATTTATTAGGATTATATACATTAAATTCATAATACGGAAATAATGAGACTCTGTCTTAAATAGGATGTAATCAACATGATAAACCTAGAATCACTATCTATCATGGAATATCATTGAATTAATTACGTATGATAGGATTTAATAGAATGAGGAAAACCTTTTTATATAGCTTTTTAAGTTTTGATTCGATTTTCATGAAATTTAGAAAGATTCGACAAAATTGTACAACAATTACATACATTAAATTTCAAACCATTCGTTTGGGTAATTTTTGCGCTGTTGCATGGCAGACGGAGTCTATAGGTTTTACTTATATAATTACGATATATAATAGGTCATAGTGTAATGGAATACTTTTGAGTATCTTTGTAAATAAACTATGAACGCTACATACTTATTTTCAATACCGAACATGACATAGTACAGGGTAAGTCAAAATGAATATAGCGGTTACAAACATTTAGAACTTTTTAATGGAAAATAATTTATCGATAAGATTAACACAGAATGTAGACGGAACATCATAATTTTGTATACATACGTCATAGATGTTCTACGTGACGTCCCTTGGTCACACGGACAACATCTAGGCGGTAGTCCATTCCACGCCATATATTCTGAAGCATTTGTTCAGTCACCGACGCACGCGCGTTACCCGTTTTCTTTGGAGACGGTAGGCTAACACGTAGACTCAAAGAGAAAGGTTTGGGGCTGTCTCACATTTGGCTCCCATGATGGCTAGCAACCGGTACCGGGTTTCCTTCACCCAATAAAATTGTTGTAAAACGATCCATATAATGGATCATTTTACCCGGCAACATCACCGTCCATTTTAGGTCATATAACTAGATGACGCCGAGAAACATAACAAACTCAACATGTGCATTTTACATCTAAAAACATACTCTATTAAGTAAACCAAGTTATATTTCTGTATCTGAAAGACTGCATATGTAAATAAATATGAAAGTTAGTGCTTATGTTATATCAGATGTTATAAAAACCACTTTTTCAAAGAATTCTATTCAGACACGTAATACTGCGATCGTTTGCATACCGCCATTGCTTCTTATTCACTTGGCACAACTAGTTTATGTGTTACCCTGTAGATAGCGCGACCTGTTTGGAAGAAAACCCATGTGGATGATTTTGCCCGCTGGGATCAATTTAGGCCATCTTCCCCTACTATCTTTATATACACGCCACTATTTAACTAAAATTTAATTAATGTTAAAATACGCATTAATCTAGAGAAAAAACACTTCCACAGATAGATTATCTAACATAGACGGTCATGTATCTAATTCTTTGCGTGGCCTTCTATACCATTTTTTCAATGTTCTATAAACATCTCTTAGTTTACAAAACGTAGTTCAGCGTAAAAATACATAACTCATTTAAAAACTTCCTTTAAGCTATTTTCGTTAATACTCTGTAAAAGTTACGAATTTTTTTGTGTTATCCTGTATCTGATTTACAGAATTTATACACACAACGTAATATGAAAAACTTAGTTAAACTTAAAAACTCATATCACAACTAAAAATGCTTTTCCAGCAATCATCGCTAATTTACAGTATTTCGGGTAAAGTATAATATCTGAAATCTTTTGTGTGTCCCTGTAAATACTATTCACTTTCTATTATACAGGAAGTAACTTGTAGAACACCTCAGCAGCAACGTATATCAATTTCATTGTATGTGAAATAGTTTAACATAGTTAAAATATGCCACAAACTATGTTTTCCTCTATACCATTATGTAACGGAATACTTTTGTGTGGCTCTGTAAATGAAAAATAAATATTTTTTGAACTGCATATTGTACTGAATGTATGTTTTAGTGCACTTCATAAGTGCATATCAATTTCATTCTGTTCGAAAAATGTAACACCATTAAAATGCACTTGAAATAATTTTTTTCCATTGGCCGTAATGTAACGGAAAATTTTGACTGTCCTTGTAATTAAACTATGCATCTAATTTTCATAAAATTTGAAATGACTCAACAAAATTTTATAACAATCATATATTTAAATTTAAGACCATTCAGTTCGGTAGTTTTTGTTCTGTTCTATGCAGACGGACGGACAGACAGACGGACCGAACGACGACTGTAAGTGCTACGTATTCATATAATTACGAACGCACCAAAAAAGTAACCAACACTTATCGGGCGCAACGCTTAAGGAGTTAACAAGATTGCTTGATTGCTGCCACTTTTTTGAAATAGTGTGCGGGATCCTAAGAAGGCGGTTGCGGGAACGGTTTACTTCGAAGGCATAAAATCCAATATCGAATTAGAATGAAGAAAAAGAGTTTTTATTTTGCAAAAATAAACAAATTTCTCTAGGCTAAATAATTGGAGATTATTTACACACAACAATAAATAAATGTTGAAGTGAATAGATGCAGAATCCAAAGAGTTTGTGAGATGGTGGCAGCTTTTTGCAAAAGTCCCTTTAATAAACACTGAAGGTTGCATCACTGTAATTTAGGTTCATATGATCAATGTCCCTTTGTGATTATCAATAATCAGTAGACGATAGTTCCTTTTTAGAGGTAAGATCTCTGTACTGCTATGGCACTCTGTAACTGTACCATTACCGCAGTTTCTTATTATCTGTAACCGGCCTGGATGCCGTCTGAGAGCCGTCTCGGCTGCTTCTTCACCTCGGGTCGGATGCCCGTGAAGCCTTGAGTTAACTCAGGAGAGATTTCTCCTCTCCTTCCAGGTCTAACCTGAATCTAACTCACTTGAGTCTAGACATTATCTAACTAACTTAAAGATCCTCATCGTCTCCTATATATTCACAAATTATCTTGTTCTAAAACAATGTGGAGTTTAGCCACTCACCATCTTTTCCTGTCAAAAAACCTTTGACAGCTGCTCTCTGAATGGCCGGGCGGGGGACCGCCTCCATTTATGCAAACGGTGCCTGCGAGAGGAAATCTCTCGTGGGAAAATATGCCTGTTATTTCGCACGCGGTACATCAAAGACAAGACCGGTGGTCTCGTGCATTAGTGACTGTCATTGACTGTCAAACGTCGTAGATCGATTGTGATCGACTGCTTCTTTTTATCTTACCGTTCAGATTACTGAACTTAGTCATATTTTTGCTGTGTTTTGGAAATACACTAATTTTTCCTATATAGTGAATCTGTACTAATGAGCGGTTTTCTGCAGGGAATATTGTAAGACAGTCCAAATCTTTTCAGCTACTCCCTCCTTTAAAGAATATTTTGGCCGCAGAACGAAATATTCTGGAAGAAAGAAGGTAGCTCACAATATGTAAATGGCTCATATGCAAAAAAACCTTTATCTACCTGTCTACACGTCTCTTTTCTAACGTTTTACCAGATGTCCTCCCAAAATATTTTTTTTATACACTGTGCATCATATCTTACACTTTACTCTATTACAAAGCGCATTACATTTTATTCTATTTCAAAACATTTAAAAGACATATCTTATTATATACAGTTTTCTAGTTTTTTTTCGAGACATTACTCTGCCCTGATCAAGAAATATACGTGCATGATGTCTCTTTGGTCTATGTTTTATGGCGTACTGGTATGGCTGCAAAGTTAGTGCCGATCTTAATAGCCGAGGATTATTTACTGCATTTTTCTTTAAAAATGTGAATAGGCTGTGATCGGTTTCGATCAGGAATTTTTGCCCGTCAGTATAGTGTTTTTGTTTTTTTATGGCAAAGATTATCGCCGCACATTCCCGCTCTGTCGCACTGTATTTTATTTCGGTTTCGTTGAACTTCCTACTTGGGTAAATAATGGGATGCTCCAATGGAATTTTTCCTCTGCAGCAGCACGGTTCCAATCCCAAAATTTGAAGTCCCGTTTGGAGTATAAATTCCACGTTGTAGTCTGGGGCATACAGTATGTGTTCTGTCGTGAGATTTTCTTTCAGAGTTTTGAAAGCCTCATCCATTTCTTCGTTTCACACTATTTTTTCTCTTTTATTTTTACCTTTTAGCGCCCTCGTGAGTGGTTCTACGATCGATGCGAATTTTTTATGTAGCGCGATTAGTATCCTGCCATCCCTAGACATCTGCGAATTTCTGTTTTTGTTTACGGTGGTTTCAACTCGTTTATTGCTTTAATTTTTGCTTCCGATGGTCTCCGCTGTCCTTCCCCCACTATGTGACCTAAATATTTCACTGTATTTTGAGCAAATTTGCATTTTGCTATTTTACGGACAGTTTTGCCTCTCTGATTCTATTTAGTACCGCCTTGAGATGCTCCAGATGCTCCTCCCATGTCTCAGAGAAAATTGCCATATCGTCAAGGTGGCAATCCTCGTAGGCAGAATTTCTCTAAGCCACTCAGCATTTTTGCCATGGATTTTGAAAACCTATAGGACGAATTGACTAAACCAAAAGGCATTTTTAACGGGAAAAATGTTGCGGAGTTGGTTACAAATGCTGCTAATTTCTGAGCCCGTGGCGTCATCGGTATTTGCCAACATCATTTTGTTAGATCTAATATTGTGATATATTTCGCTGCCGATACTCTTTCAACTCTTTCCTCTAATTTAGGTAAGGGATAATATTCTACTTTAGTGACTGCGCTAACCCTTTCAAGGGCAAAGCACTTCTGTTGCTAAAATGTTAAAATGATTGAATGACACCGGGATTTATGTACGAGTTTATATGTAAGTAAATAAAAGCTTTTCTTTGTGTATATTATAGAAAGCAGAATTTACCTTTTAAATTCTGGTACCAATTTGGCATTTGGGAATTAAAATTAAGTAGTATGTATAATATACCGGTGCCCTTCAAGGGGTCAAGCCGTCGACAGTCGATACATGGGCGGGGATCTTTTCCTTCTGATTGAACAAGAATCATGGGCGAATAGTAGTCTGATTCCCCCTCCCTTATAATATTTAGCTCGAGCATCCTTTTAATTTCCTTATCCAAAATTTTCTCTTGTCTCCTAGACATTCTATATGGTCTTATTCTTATTGGTTTGTCGTCTGTGACCTCGATATCATGTATCTCCATATCTGTTGTGCCCGGGTTGTTTGAAAATATTCCCCTAAACTCCCCAGTAGGATTTCTAATTCCCGTAATTGCTCGGGATTATACCTTTCTGTTAATTTGCTTTCCTCCACTATATTTTTAAAATTATAACTATCGGGTTCATCTAACGGGAATGCTATCATCTTATCCTGTAAGTCATCTGACTCGTCATAATTATGCGTTAGCATGTTTATTTTTTCTAGGCGTTGTATATACGGCTTTAGCAAATTTATGTGAAAAATTTGTGCTTTTTGCACGTCTTCCTGGGATACTATCAGGGATGAGATTTCCGCGTTTTTGCACACCAGTATATTCTTAGAGAAAGTGTTGTTCTGTTAAATCGCAAAAATGCTCCGATTAAAAGAAATATAATTTTTTCTAACAAAATACTTTTGTGCAAAAACGCGGAAATCTCATCCCTGGATACTATATAATTTGTATCCGAAATTTTCCCTTTTATTTTTCCCGGACCTGTTCAACTCGCTGACATTTTGTTCGCTTTCTGTGTTGCCAAAACTAACACTTGATCACCGGGTTTAAATTCCCTTTCGACTGTTTTCCTGTCGTACCATTCCTTACGTTTTTCTCTATTTTCTAACATATTTTCGTTTGCTAGTTCCTGACACCGTTTTAGCCTGTTCATGAGTCCGAAAACATACTCTGTGACTAATTCTGGTTCGTGATTGTCACCTGTCCATTGTTCATATAGCAAAGTTTCTGGCGTTCTGAGATTTTTCCGAAAACTAGCTCCGCAAAGCTAAACACTGTTGACTCGCTAATTGCGTTTCTTAAAGCCATTAATGCGTGGGGTAGATTTTCCTCCCAGTATGTCCCGCTCTATACACACATGACTTTTAATAGTCTTTTAATTGTCCTGTGTAGGCGTTCCACGTTAATTGCCTTCGGATTACAAACATTGGGTTGTCTTAGTCTGACACCGAATTTCTCTAAGAAAGATGTCGTTTGGTTTGACGTGAACGATTTTCCTAAGTCTTTCTGGACCTCCCTCGCAAAGCCTAACCTAATGAAGACTTGCATAAGCGTCTGAACTACGGTCTCTGGCAGCATATTTTCAATAGGAATCCCCTCCGGGTATTTTGAGAATACACAAATTGCCGTAAGCATGTATCTGTTTCCCCGTTTTGACTTGACCAGGGGTCCCACTAAATCTATTGAAAGTTTCGAGAATACCTCAGCAATGACCGGTACTCGTGTCAAAGGGGATTTTTTTTCACCGGATTTTCCCACAATTTGACATAGTGTGCACGATTTGACGAATCGTTCCGTGTCTCTTATGGCGTTTGGCCGGAAAAAGTACCTTAGCAGTTTATCTTTTGTTTTCTTTACGTTTATATGCGCGGCTGAATTCTCGTGACATGCGCTTAAAATAGCCTGTTTAAATTTCGTTGGCACTACTACTTGTATTCTTTCTAAGCCTCTATAATCTACTGCCTTTCTTACAACAATGTGTTCTTTGTATTCGAAGAACGATTTTTTTCGTGTGCTTTTTTATTTCCTCCAGCGTCTTCGATGAGAGCCGGGAAGGAAATCGGTTCTTCGTTTTCCCTCCTGTCTGACTCCAGTCCTTTGTCATCTATCGGTTCTTCATTTTCTTCGAACTGCTGTTTAATCCCCTGTGATGGACCCTTTCCTTGCTGACTACGCGTCGCATTTTGACAGCTTGTAATTTTGTTTTCTCTTGTTTGACTTCGGGTAACCGCGTGTATGATTTGAGTTTTTTTAGTTTTTTCTTCGTTTAATTTTTGCGTTTGATTCCCTAGAATGTAATAATTTATGTCGGAGTCTTCATCTGCGACAATTGCTTTTGTGCTTGTGACACATTATTCTGACAACTTGAGCGTTATTTCCTTTATTGGAAGGCATCGAAAGTCTTTAACAAAAGGCTGTTTTATCTAACTTAACCAGGGCTGCAGAGTCGGTGGGAAAAATTGACGACTCCGACTCCGACTCTTTCGCTCAAAAATGGGTCGACTCCGACAACGCAGACCTGCTTGTAAAATGGACGCCTCCAGGTCTCTCTCTTCTTTTTCTCTAGCTAATATCTCTTCCCTGTTCTGCCCAATGTACCCAGCTTGCGTAATTGCAAGGTCTTCATCATAGTCATCCGACTTTTCAATTTTTTGAATGATTATTGATATAGTATCATCGTTTTCGTCTATTTTCACCCCTAACTCGCCTGCTAAATTTTGGAGATAAATTTTCGTGCAGCACCTAAGTGCCGTAATCCTTGCCATATTTTACCTTAGATTTAACACAAATTTCATAAATACAATATCAGGGAACCTAGTCCTGTCAATTGACACCGTACCTATAATTTCAACCCTTTTTCCAAAATAAATTTTACTTTAAATACCTTTATAGACATATTTTTGAATACAAACTGCAAATGAAGAATTAATTTGAAATATTCTATGAAATTATTTGAATACCTTCTCCCTTTTATTAAATATACTCAATATGCAAGATAAATTTTTCCGTTTTAAGGACCCTATACACACAGAGTAAAACACAGTATATAATAATATTTTATATAAATTGCATATATATATATATATATATATATATATATATAGAATAACTTTTTAAATTACTCAAATTTGACCACGCCTTTGGAAGCCTTATCCAGTGTAACCAGTTTTGCCATAAATATTTAGACAATATCTTTAGTCAATAATTTAGTCAACGTAAACTAATTTTCCTCACGACTTACATGTAACATTACACTACTTTTATCCCCTATTTAAAAAGCTCTTCCCCTGGATCTTTTTTTTTTCGCCCCGTGACTGCAATTTCCCCAGAAAATTTTCTACCGTTACTTCCCTAGAAAATTTTTTCCGTGTATTCTTTTCGAATACAACCCAGATTTTAATCTGCTAACTAGCTTGAACTACCTTAAATGCCTATGAATTTACATTTATTTTACTTGGCTTGATGCCCTTATCTTAAAGATTACTTTACAAATTACAACAATTTTACTGCCTCAAAATTTTAGATCCCGAATTCAAAACACTTAGATTCTATTAAAAAATGAGAGCAATTCGAAAATAATCAGCTTATCTGCTCTGTTGTGGTGACGTCCCGTCACAGTTGCTTTAGTCAGTATTCTGCTTTTGAAGGTCAGTCGCTCTCTTTGCGCTTGGGTCAGGTCTTTCCAAGGGAGTCTGTCGGCTGTCGGCTCTCTCCGTTTGGTTTCTAGCGGATTTCCTGGATGTCACTTTGCCTTTTCCTGGGTCGCTGGACTGTTGATTCCTTCGCTGTGTTGCGGCCATGACGGTGTCCTGCTGAGCTGCTTGATGCTCACCCCTCGGGATTGCACTAACACTCTAAAGCGAAAGCTGAGTTCCCGAGGTGGTCATCGCTGTCATCGCTGCTTGATGCTCAACTTTCTTTTTTTATTTTTAGGCTGCTAACAATCTCATCACTACTATTTTTTTTAAAATCTGCACTAGAGTTCGTTTCAGTGGCTGCAACCAGTTATGAGAGATCCAAAGAAGGCGGTAGCGGGAGCGTTTTACTTCGAAGGCATAATATCCAATATCGAATTAGAATGCAGAAAAAGAGGTTTTATTTTGCAAAAATAAACAATTTTCTCTAGGCTAAATAATTGGAGATTATTTACACACAGCAATGAATAAATGTTGAAGTGAATAGATGCAAAATCCAAAAGAGTTTATGAGATAGTGGCAGATTTTTGCATAAGTCCCATTAATAAACACTTAAGGTTGGGTCACTGCAATTTAGGTTCAGATGTTCAATGTCCCTTTGTGATTATTAGTAATCAGTAGAAGATAGTTCCTTTTTAGAGATAAGATCTCTGTACTGCTATGGCACTCTGTAACTGTACCATTACCGCAGTTTCTTATTATCTGTAACCGGCCTGGATGCCGTCTGAGAGCCGTCTCGGATGCTTCTTCACCTCGGGTCGGACGCCCGTAAAGCCTTGAGTTAACCCCGGACAGATTTTCCTCTCCTTCAAGGTCCAACCTGAATCTAACTCACTTGAGTCTAGAAATTAACTAACTTGAAGATTCTCATCGTATCCTATATATTCACAAATTATCTTGTTCTAAAACAATGTGGAGTGTCTTAGCCACTCACCATCTTTTCCTGTCAAAAAACCTTTGACAGCTGTTCTCTGAATGGCCGCGCGGGGTACCGCCTCCATTTTTGCACACGGTGCCTGCGAGAGGAAAATTCTCGTGGGAAAATGTGTCTGTCATTTCACACGTGGTGCATCAAAGACAAGACCGGTGGTCTCGTGCGTTAGTGACTGTTATTGACTGTCAAACGTCGTAGATCGATTGTGATCGACTGCTCCTTTTTATCCTACCGTTCAGATTACTGAACGTAGCCATATTTTGCTCTGCTTTGGAAACACATTAATTTTCCCTATATAGTGAATCTGTGTCACTGAGGGGCTTTCTGTAGGGAATATTGTAAGACAGTCCAAGTATTTACAATAGTAATATTCACCTTATTTCATGACAGATTAAATATAGCGAATATTACTTTTTGAAAAAAGTGGTAGAAATTTGAATTAAAAAAATAGCCGATCAACAGCAATAGTGGTATCGTAATGAAGTGTACGTACAGCTCCCACTCTTCTCTTTTTTAAATACGAATTGACAAAGAATAATTTTCGTTATAGAATTATATTCGAAATGTTGCAAAAAGCAACCATAAATATTATATTTTAAAATAATGGGATTCAAAAAACGGATGAGTGGAACTTTTGTATATGCAATATGAAATGATAAAGATCTACTAAATATATTTGAACACACTGTACTGTTGTAACGTTTTGACACTTTGAATGTCACGGCTTTTTGTATGAGAAATGCATTTAAATCTGAAGGAGAAATTTAAATTTTATTTTACAATATTTTAAATATATAAGAAAACATGGAAAATTACTTTCTTTAACGTTACTCAATTTTGATTTTATATTTCCTCTTATGAGTTATTTCATTAATCTTCATTCTTGAAAAAATATGATTAAAAGTTTAACCAAAATCACTTGTGAACGTCACATGTAAAAAATATAAGAGCGATTACGAAGCCTAATTTTTTCACTTAATCTTTATTATTTAGAATTTAGTAACAGCCGTTTTTTTCGTCTTACACTTCATAATACAACACAGCAGATGCTTTAGCCATTATATAATAATATATCATTTCAAAACTGTCTTTTATTAGTTTCATTTAAGCTGAAGAATTTGATTGATATGACGTAAGTGGAAAAACTAATTTAAGGAATTTTATGGTTGCGTAACAGCAAAGTAATTTATCAGTGGAGACATAAGTAACATTGAAAGTAATACCACAACTTCGCAAATGCTTATCGGAAAGGAAATTTTGGGAATGCGTTAGTTTAATCTTATATTTAATATGCGATAAATTATATTTGAAGCTTAACTATGAAAAGATAAATTTCTAATAGAGGTTTGCCAAAGTGTAATACCTGACAAAAATAGATTTTCACATTTGTATTTTTATTCACGCATTTATAAGAATTTCTTTACATAAAATGATAGAATATAAAATTTTAGCTAAGTATTAATAGGCTGTAAAGTGGTACTTAGTACGTGGCGTAAAATTGTATGAGTTAATTGTCTATAAATGACTTTATTGTTACCGGGAGATGACAACATAAGATTGATATTTATTTGCTTAGATTTCTTTGAAATACATATTTTTTAAGATTGAGAAATTATATGTTTAAGCCTATTTTTATGCATGTTTGTAACGTAAGAAATATAATGCGCTAGGCGCAAATGGGTACATATTTCTATTAACCATTTAGGGGACAGTTATTAATGTAAAGTGGTTTTAAGATGATTTTGAAATAAATTGTTTTTTAGCCTCAAATACGATTATTATTAATTATACTTATAATATAATTAGCCTCTGTAAAGAAATAAATATATTTTTTTAATAGTTCATAACAATGCTAATTATACAAGGTTCGTATGGGTACTATTATTTTCAAGGCCGTTTATCATTATTTTATTTATAGAAAAATAAATCTAGTTTAAACGTGCGAAATTTCGCCTTATTTAAGGAGCGATTTTCTGTGAGAAAATACTGGTACCGAAGAATTTCTTAGTCTGGAAACTCAGGGATCCGTACGAACCCTGACTATAGTACATAATATACAATTTAAAAGCTTACTTTACATAAATTTAGACAAAACATATAATTATGCATTTTTTTCACATATGGACATTTCCATATATAGTACGTTTACAATTTATCAAATAAATACAAAAATATTTTAGAGTAATTTTTTTTAGTATTTTTCCAGTTCATTTTGCAACATTTTAAAGTGATTTTACCAACAAATTTCAGAAAACAAAAATTCAGGTATAAATGGGTTAATATAGGACGTAATTACCTATCGGTGACTACCAGACGATGATCTTTTTTTTCTTCTCAAACCATTCAATTGATTAAAAATGTTCGGGATACGAAAGTTGTCTGCGGGACACATAAGTGCGAAAAAATAATTACATTTTTACTGGTTTTTTTTAGAAAATACTCAATTTTTTAGAATAAAATGGCACAAAACCATATGCAAATTGGATAATTTGAGCAAAAGCTATAACACTTCTTTTGTTGTGTTGTTTCAGAGTTGAAAAGTAGGAGTTTTTTTTAAAATTCAAAACTTCTACGAGAATTTGCGAATAGCAACTCTCAGTTTATTTAAGAGCCGAAATTACATCTTTAAGTAATGGGCAGATTAAAATTGGGGGAAAATGGTAGCTATTTTGAATAATATATTCCTTAATCTGTGTCTGTTGCTCTTTCTTCCAGAAATTAAATGCATTTATCTCAGACAGTATAATTTCAATGTTTGTCATAATGATATATCTAATTTTCTAGGAAAGGTTAAGTTATGAAACTTTGTACAACGATTTTCTGTTTTTTATATATTCCTTATAATATATTCTTTAAATTAGGGGTCTGCAACCAGAAAAAAACGGACAAATACTAATTTTATTTTGAATACGACTTCTTTCGTATGGTATTATTCGCTTGGTTTTAATTAGAAAATTTCCGTAATTAAATAAGGCGACTATTTTGCGAAATACTATGCGAAAATAGCAGCATTCAAAAAATAATTTTAGTATTTTTCTAGCCATCGTGTATGTAACCTGTCGTCCACGGGTAACCAAGATACTACACAAGAACAAAAGAAATATTTGCTTTTTTTAATGGCAGAACTTTTGCAATTAAATAAGGTGATTCCAGTGCAGTAAGGTGACGCCAGGGATTTCTGGAGTTCCATTACCTGCTATTTATTCTGTTGAGCTGAACCTGATTTCAGACCAGATGCTATAATCAATAAGGTTAGCTGGGTGAAAAAGTTCCACCAGATTCGTCCGGATAGTTCAGATGGTAGAACATTTGTGGCTTCAGACAAGAGATCCCTGGTTCGAAACCTGGTCCGGACATTTTTCGCCCAGTTGGAAGTTTACATCTAATATGATTTATTTACCAATTAGAATAATTGTGTTAAAATTAATCTATTGTAATTACGTACCCAGTTATTTCTGGAGTTCCATTACCTGCGAATTATTCTGTTGAGTTGAGCCAGATTTCAGACCAGATCCTATAATCAATAAGGTTAGCTGGGTGAAAAAGTTCCACCAGATTCGTCCGGGATAGCTCAGATGGTAGAGCATTGGCGGCTTCAGCCAAGAGATCCCTGTTTCGAATCATGGTCCGGACATTTTTCGCCGAGTTGGAAATTTATATCTAATATGATTTATTTACCAATTAGAATAATTGTGTTAAAATTAATCTAGTGAAAGAACTTAGTCTTTCTTTATAAGGGCTTTCTACTTTGCAAACAGAAGCAAGACTAAGAGGAAAAAATTAAGAGGAAAGTACAAGTTGAAGCAACAGCAATAGGAAAGCAGAAGGCATCGGCTAATCACACAAGAGCATTACTCAGTCAGAATAACACATACTAGAAGAAGGGTCACGAAACAAATTGGGCCCAGAAGAATACCCAATCAGAAGAACACAGACTAGAAGTAGAATTTTGAAGCAAATTCTGATATGAACAATTGTGAAGAAAAGTTTTCAATTTGCTGTATAATTCTCCTTATAGTCTGTATTCTTCTGATCGGATAATGTTCTTGTGTGATTGGCTGATGCCTTCTACTTTTCTACTCACTGGTCCTTCAGCTTGTCCCTTTCCCTTACCCGTTTCTTCTCAGTCTTGCTCCTGCTTTGAAAGAAGAAGTACGTGTTACTTGCGTCTGATGAAGAAAAAGTCAGTTCTTTCGAAAGCCCTTGAGCATTTCTGTTGTTTTATGGTGGTTTTAAGAAGTTCTTTTTGATCTTATAAGATAAAACATTATAAAATATTTGAAATAAATAAAATATTAAAAATGTATAATATATTAAATAAACAAATATTAAATATTAAAAATATATAAAATATTATGAAATATTTATGGTATATTCAGGCGTATAATGCGTGGATCAAACAAATATATTTAAAGCTAGAAGTATTTTTTAATAAAAGTGAAATGTGTACGATATAGCAATAATTTGTATGCTATGAAATAAAGTTTGGTTCTAAATGGGCTTCTATAATGCCAGAATATGCTGTACATACCCTCATTGCATGCATGGTCATGGTGACGTCGTTGTGACGTCACTGTAAGTCACTGTGGTCACGTCACATCTGTGACCAAAATGCCACCACTCAGTGATGTCACCTTGTGACTGAGATGTGAACTTCTTAGAAAACTTTAAAAATTTACGAAAATTCTTCAAAACATGTTATTTACTGTAAAATTAATTTTTTCTGGTAATTAAAAAAATTGTGACGTCACTGTTATGTCACTGCTATGTAACGTGCGTCACGTCACATATGTGACAAAAAAACCACTATATTGCAAGTCACAGTGTGACGAAAATATGAACTTCAAAAATCTTTGAAAATGAAGAGAAATATTTTAAACAGTCACGAGTTACAGCAGCATAAGGAATGAAAATACATTAGTGGATAGCAAATGGTAAATTCTGTCATTAAAGGGGAGGGGGGGGGGGCATAATAAATAAAGTGCACGATACAAGCATTATTAAACTAAATTTTCAGGCTATATTTTATCAATTTGATATCTAAGACAGTGAATGCATACTTTTCATGATTTCAATTTTATCTAGCATTTGGATAATATATTTAGAATTAAGAATATTAAATTTATACATTTTACATATTTAGTTTGCTGGGAGGAAATTTATTTCTTTCTTTCTTTTTTTACCGACCAGGATTATTCGAAACACTTCTGTGGTTTCAAACTAAAAATTTTCTATTACAGTTAAATCTGCATCTTTTAATGAGCACGTAGAAAGAGTCTTCAGAGTTTAGTCATCTATGCATTTCTTGCTTTAGAATATTTTTATAATTTGTATTCAAGTCATAAATTCTACTTCTTTCAGACTTTTTAAATAAAATTAGCATTTTCCGAAAATAAAAGAAATATACAAAATTTGTGCAAAACAAACTTTACTTAAAAAAAAAAAAAAAAAAAAAAAAAAAAGAAAAGAAAAAAAAAGGGGGGTCGGGCAGTCGTTATTACCATTAAATTTATTTTTACATCTTTTAAAAATTTAAACAATGTTTTGTCTAATAAACTCTAATTATGAATATTATTATTATAATTATTTAGAAAAAAGGAACTTTACAGTACATTTTAACTTGAATTATTTGGTACGGATAAAAAGAAAGGTTAAATACATTGGACATTTCTTCAAATACAAAATTTTAATTAACGATACTTTCAGAAAATTACTCGCATTCAAGTTCTATACTTCTTGTATACAAAAACAAATAATCTGTAACAGACCATCTGCATGAAAATCGTCTGCCCACAGAAAAATAAATATGAGAAGACGCGGCAAATAGTTCACTGTTGTTAGAACATCACCACGTCTACAACACTTTAAGATAAGGAAATGACCATTTTAGGATACACGGATATTAATGGAACGTATATGTAAGTGTTATTTAATTTAAATATTTTGTTCCTGATTTGTATATTATGAGTTAAATAGTTTTATGTTATATTTGTAAGAGACTGATCTTTAACTGTCAGAAGCGATATTTTCCAATTCGATAACTGTAAAGAAAAATATCTTAATCTGCCATCGCTTGAAAAAAAAAAACTGCGCAGAGACTGATTCATGCCTACATTCATACTGGAATTAATATAAACATTAATTTACTCTTACTTGAGATTGAAAATGTATGGAACGACAAGGATTTGGAATTATTTTATCGGCTTCTTAATATTTTTTGATTACTAACGCTTATAGTTATTATTATTTTGGGGTTAAATATGATGTTTGATTATCATGAGATTACGAAACTGTTTCAGATTAGAAATTAACATTATACTGGGAAAATGTATTTTTACATATTACAGTAGTGAAACATTTGAAATAATTTTCTTTTATTGCTAATAATATTTTAAATTATCTTTTAAAATCCTAAATCTTCAAACCAATGTTTTCAGATTTAACATTTGCCAAAATTATAAAATAATAGGAATTCCTTATACCATATGGAAATATTTTTGAGATATTGTTAAATCTAATAATGCGTTTAATTTATCTATTGTAGTTTGCTGTTGTTTAATAGTACAATTATAAATACTAATTATTATTTTTAGTGTTTTTCAAATTGGTATATTTATTTTTTTAAATTGTATGTAAGCATTTTTTCTGCTTGTGATTTTAATCAAATATTTAACTGTAGACATTCTGACTCGGTTATTAAATTTTCTTCTATTGTGAATTCATTTTCTACGTTTATGATACGCGTAATTATCGGCACTAAAAAGTAAAATATGATATTTAAGCATTGAAATAAAGTGTTTTTCATGCCTGATAGGAAGTTATAGATTAAACTGCTTTAGTATATATTTTTTTAAAGTTCATATAATACAGGGTACATAATATAGGACACAAGTTGAAAAGTGCTTATGACTTAGGTTTGTGTCTCCGTCTGTCCGTCTAGCAGTCTGTCCGCACTCTAACTATCGAAAATATACTCGGATTGCTCTGAAATTTTTGGATGTTATTCACGTTTACTATAGCACGGTATCTATTTGTAATGAAGTTTGTGGCATGCTTTGTTCATTTACAGGGCCAGCCAAAATTTTTCCGTTACATTACGGCCTATGGGAAAAATCTTTTCAAATGATTTTTAATGATTTTACGCACGCTTTCAAATAATAAAATTTATATGCATTTATGAAGTGCATTAAAATATGCATTCTGTTGACTATCCGATGCAAAGAATAGTTATTGTTCATTTACAGGGCTATAAAAGGAATTCAAATACATAATGATATAGGAGAGGAGGGAATTTTTTGAGGCATACTTTAATTATGTTAATCTATTTCATATATAATGAAATTGATATATGTCTCTGAGGTTTACATTCTATAAATTATTTCATGTATAATATGAATAATACGTATATAGCATTTACAGGGACACACAAAATATTTCAGATACTATATTGTATCCGAAATGCTGTTCATTAGCGATGATTGCTGGAAATGTATTTTTAATTATGATATGCGCTTTTATGATTCTCTATATTTATGCATAGTATATGGTGTATATAAATGCTATAATTCCTATACAAGGCTACACAAAAGTATTCGTAAGGATTACTGGGTATGGGCGCAAATTGCTTAAAGGTGGTTTTTAAATGAGTTATGCTTTTTTTCGCTGAACTGCATTTAATTTACCCAGAAATGTTTGTAGAATATAGATAAAATGATATACAGGGTCACGTAAAGAATTGGATACATGGCCGTCTATATATTATAATTTCTGGAAATGTGATTTCAGCAGTTTTAAGAGTGTCTTAGTTTGAATTAAATTTTAACTAAATAGTGGCATGTAATAAAGATTCTAGGTAAACTACAGGGTTGTACAAAAGTATTCAAGTATGTTTCCATACATTAGTATAAATTGCTGAAAAAGAATTTCAACCTGTTAGGCGTTTCCTTGCTAAACTAAATTTTCCCATTATATAGCATATATACACTTAAAAAAATGGGTACTCAAAATTGAGTAAAAAGTACACAATTTTAAATGCGTCACATACTCAAAATAGCTCCGACTCAAATGTACTCAAAGTTGAGAAACACATGTACTCATTTTTTATTCCATGGTTGTGATCAAATATGAATCGTTATGTACCCTCCCCCCCCCCCCCCAAAAAAAAAACCCCTAAAATTTAAAGTAAAAATGTATTGACATTTATTTCCCGTTCAAAGTTCTTAACAAGAAATGTTTAATTGATTATTTATTAAGAAAAATAGCAAAATTCTTAACAAGATACTCAAATCGAATATTTTTATGACAAGAGCATTATTTCCAAGCACTTTTAAATTATTTTTAAAATGCTGTGCATAATTTAATATTTACATTAATAAACATCATTTATGCCGCTATAAATGAAATGAACCATTACAGGGTACAAAACTATTCGTTTGTTTGGGTTTGATAACATGTGATGTTTCAAAATAGAGAAAGCATAGGTTCATTTTTGATCCAAAAATATTCAATTCGATATGAGTACGTCGGTTTACTCATTTTTGAGTACTTCATTTTTTTCAGTGTATCAACCTACAGATCAAATACAGGGCTATTCAAAAGAATTGGAAAACATAGTTGGCTATGGACGGTATCTGCTGAAATCAGTTTTTCAAATGTTTTATGCGTTTTATAAAATGTTTACTTAGTTATCTTATTTACGTCATTTCCCTAAATTACGATGTCTTGTTAAAGCATTCAGAAAGTGTTGGAAAGTATTTTGTAATCTTTGCTTAACGCATGATTTTTCTTACTCGTTTTTTTTCTATTTCCCAGATTAGTCTTTTCCTATAAAACATACCAAATCTATTTAGCTCATATTCACAAAATACAATATACACGGAAATAAAAAATTTAAATAAATATCGCTTATCATGCCGCTCTATAAATAATAGTTGTATTAATATCCGTTAGTCTCCATGTTCATATTGAATAAAGCAATGACAAATCACAACAAATTAAAAAACTTACACATTCTAAATATCAAGCTTGAACTCAATATCAAGCATAGAACTTAATAAAAAAAATATGTCAGTTGATAAGCATTGTTTTTTAAGTGGAAAAGTAAATTTTAGAAGAATAGGACTCCAAAATAGCGATATTTTGCTAAAAAGTACGGTAAAAAGCTAAGATTTTATATTTACAGCAAAAGTTTATTTTAAAATTCATCGCTGTATTAATACTTAGAAATTTTTCCCGAGAGAATCATTCGCCTTATATACAATATTTCAAATGAAAATCAAATATCAAATTAATTGCTTAAAAGGCGCAAAGACCAACATAGTGAAAAAGATTCCATGCCGAGATTCGAACCCGGGCCATCAGTATAGCACACTGACATTCTACCGACTAAACCACATGGAACGACGTCCAGCCTGTAAAATTTCTCACTATTACATGTTGGCAAGGCTACAAATGCAGCACAAGATGGAATATTCATCGTGAGTCACCGACATGAGGTAAACACGAAACTTAATTAAATCCAGCATCGATTGAAACTATATTAATAATTGGAAATTTTTCCAGGGAGAAACATTCCTTGCATGCAACATTTCAAATTAAAATTGCTTTTTAAGCAATTGATTTGAAATTTGATTTTCATTTGAAATATTGTATGCAAGGCGAATGGTTCTCTCTGGAAAAATTTCCAAGTATTAATATAATTTCAATCGATGCTGGATTTAATTAAGTTTCGTGTTTGCATCATGTTGGTGGCTCACGCTAAATATTTCATCTTGTGCTGCGTTTGTAGCCTTGCCAACATGCAATAGTGAGAAATTTTCCAGCCTGGGTATCGTTCCATGTGATTTAGTCGGTAGAATGTCAGTGCGCTGTACTGATGGCCCGGGTTCAAGTCCCAGCATGGAATCTTTTTCACTATTTGCGTCTTTTAAGCAATTAATTTGAAATTTGATTTTCATTTGAAGTCACAGTGTTTATGACAAGTTCGTCACAAATGACACATATTTCAGAAATTGGTCACAGTGTGACTTAAAGCATTGTCGGTTTCGTCACAGGTTCGTCACAAAGTTAATGCCAAAATAGTCACAAATTACACACTTTTCACAAATTTGTCACACCGTGACTTCACAGAGTGGTCACAATGTGACGTCACAAACGACCTCTAAAACGGCCATAACGACCTCGCATTCTAGTCACTATGACGTCACATCGACGTCACGTGACGTCACATCGACGGTCATAAAATCACAGTGTGACTTCACAACGTCGTCGCCGTGACGTCACTATGCCTTACGGGTAGTACCTGTGCATTTCACTTTACGATACTCTAATTTTTTAATGTTGAAGGCATTTCTGCCAAGCCTTACGCTTTTTTGTACCATGAAAATTTCATAGAAAATTTTACCTTCTTAAATCGTCGCAATCTGTCAATTAACTAAGGCAAAAATTTCTATTAAATTTCTGTGGTACAAAAAAGCGTAAGATGTTGGCAGCTATGATTGAAGAGGATAATATTTCCCGTCATTATTTTAACCAAGTCTCCCACTGGTTCATGTTTAACCTTTTCCAGAGCAGGGTAATTCTGTTTGTAAAATGATGAAATGATAGACTGACACCAGAATTTACAGACGAATTTATTAAAAAAAAATTATCTTCCCGTACTTTATAAAAGGAAAATTTTAATAGAATATTCTTGGTGTCAGAACTCTAAAAATTAGGTGTCCTTTTTGTGGACACCGCCCGCTAAAGGGTTAAATAAAAGTAATTCCAAAGAATAACTTTCGTGATAGGTTTCTACAAAATTTGCAATAGTAATAAACTTCTGGGTATGTTTCTACAAAATTTGCAAGGGAAATATAGGCAGAAGAACACTCTATGAAAGAAGTGGAGTTACACAGAGTTAAAACTCTGTTTAACCCAGGCGTGGCCAACAGTGGCACGCCGGATACCACTAAACTTTTACAGAAAAATTCAACTTCTTGAATCGCAGAGATTCGATGATTAGATAAGGCAACGATTACTGTAAAATTTTAGTGGTGTGGCGCGTGCCACAGTTGGCCACCTCTGGTTTAACCCATCATTCACTGTTGTAGCATTCATGCTACGGTAAAAATAAATGCACTTGTTTAACCTCTTCGGTCCCTGGGTCCCAAACGGGTACCTCTGTTCTTTTCCGTATAAAAACTAAAATGTCGATTTTTTTTACATTTTCACATCACTTCTTAATACATAGCTGCCAACGTGTACGGATTTTTCCTACCACCAAAATTTAAAAGATATTTCTGCCTTATTAAATTATCAATATTCACGGCAATTCGGCGATTGAATTAAGCAAATTTTTCTATTAAATTTTAGTGGTAGGAAAAATCCGTACAAGTTGGCAGCTATGTTAATAGCTGAATGTTTTTTGCGTTCATAGCAATCGAATAAATGACAGTATCTAAGCTGATTGCCACATAAATTAAATGTTACTTTCATCTGAGTTTGCAAAATACCTAAAAATGCCCAAATGACAGTATGACCAAGAAAGTTAGAAATTTTCATAAGTATTTAACTTATATCTTTTTCAATACATTTTTTTAAGGATTTGTAGATTATTTTCTCATGTAAAGCTCTTAAATTTGTGATTGCGTTAATTTAGGTTAATGGTTATTAAATTGAAGTTTTAAGGGGGTTTGTTGTTTTAGATCCATATTTTTGAACCTAAATTACTAAACGCCTAAAGTATAAATTTAAGAAAAGTTTTTTTTCTATCATTTACGATGTCATTTTGTTTGAAAATAAAAACAATCAATAAGCATCTGTATTATTATTTCAGCTTCGGAACTGAAGAGGTTAACTTAACTGCCAAGCTTCCTCTGTTTTAGAATAAAAATATATATTGACTTATTTAACGACACTCACTTCGCAATTAAATCAAGCGAAAATTATATTTCGTAAGTTATGGTGGCAAACGAATTTCAGCAACAAAGTGGCAGATTTCAATCTTATCGTTTTCGGTTAACCCTCTGTCTACCAGAAGGGTCCAATGGACCCGACATGTATATTCAAAATATCTATTCAAACCAGAAAATTTCTTCAAAACAAACTAAATGTATAAATCAGACAATAATAAGTTAAATAAACAAATTAAATAGTTTTAAGTAAAAATTCTGGTGTAGAATGTTTTTATAAAACTTGAGTAAAATTTCCGGTAGTTCTAGGGTTAATGGGTCAGTTATGTAAAATATGCTCAAAATAATATAATACAGCGGGATCCAACTGTGAACTGTTTGGTTTCGTATTGCACCAGTATTTGCGAACAAAGAGGTTCCACTTATTTAACCCCTTAAGCACCATATTCAATTTAGTGATATGCTGAATACCAGATATATTAAATTTCATCAAAAGCAGTTTATGTCATTATTTTTAATTACAAGTGAGTTATTTAATTCCGTGTAATGTAATGAGATGAAATAAAGGTTTATTTATATTATACAAACTGAAATAAAGTTCGAAGTAAACAACTTCCATAATCAGAATATGAATTAGCGACGCAAAAAAAAACAAAAAAAAAAACAAAAAAAAACAAAAAAAAAACAGATGCTTAGAACTCTGCAGTAAGAACTTAAAATGAGGACGTACTCACATACGTCCTGGTATTTTAAATAGAAGAGTTCATGGCGTACGTAGATACGTCGTGGTACTTAAATGGCTACTTCAGTCAAGTGAAAAGACCCGTTCGCTAATGCTAATCCTATGGAAGAAATTTATAAAGATATCTCGGTTGCATTTCAATATTTTTGAATGATTTTTTTTGCAATGGATAGCTGAGATCGATCTGTACGAAGGCCGTTTTTTAATTTTTCAATTTTGTTTACAGATATTTTTAATGAGGACACTTAGAATTTCGGAACCGGTTTCGAAACTGAAAGCATCTTCATAAAAAAAAAATCTGCAATCGAAATCGAAAAAGTGAAAAACGGCTTTTGTACAGATAGATCCCGGCTATCCAATGCAAAAAAATCATTTAAAAATATTGAAATGCAACCGAGATATCTTTATAAATTTCTTCCATAGGATTAGTATTAACGAACGGGTCTTTTCACTTGGCTGAAGTAGCCTCTTAAGAGGTTAATAGCAGAATTTTTCTGATGAAAGAAGGCAAATATTTCTGACCGGAATTACTGGTGCAATGGAGACGTTTTGGGCCATAGTTGGACCTTCACTGATGTAGCTTTCATTAACACTAGAACGCACGGAAATTTTACTCAAGTTTCATGAAAATGTTTTGTATCAGAATTTTTATTTAAAATTATTTCAATCATTTATTTAACGTAAATCTGCGTTTTTAAGATATAACTTATTTTGTGAAAGAATTTCTGGTTCCGATTAACATTTAATCATATGGTCGGAGTCGAATCGACTCCTTCCGGTAGTGCTAGTGTTAAATACATTGCTTCTTAGCATTGTTAAACATATTTTTAAAAGAGATTTTTTACACAATCACAGTTAAAATAGAGAAATGTATAGTAAATAATATATTAAAAACCGTCAAATTTCCAAGAACAGGAAATATTTTTAATGCAACTTTTTAAAATCCATTGTGAAAACATAACAGACAGATCTTTTAAGGTAAATCAGTAAAAAAACAAAAACAAATAGATCCGATACAGTTTTTTGAATATGATTGATTGAACTAATAAAAATGCTAACCAAAGCATATTATTGTAAGAAGGAATTTCAATGACTTTGCCAGCACCACCTATACTCATAAATATTTCATTCTTTCAATACATAATTTTAT
The DNA here is from genome assembly GCA_963932465.1 of Maratus speciosus. Taxonomy (NCBI): domain Eukaryota; kingdom Metazoa; phylum Arthropoda; class Arachnida; order Araneae; family Salticidae; genus Maratus; species Maratus speciosus. The sequence goes on along the minus strand of OZ010796.1, from coordinate 441,704,631 downwards.
TTAAATAAACAGAAGAAAAATTCAATGTGTTATAAATGCTTGATTAAACATTAAAATTTTTTGAGTTTTTTATCTGTAAAACGTCTATTTTGTATTCTTAAATTAATCTGCAAAAATTCTGTTTCCCCAGTATATGAATACATGTTTTTGAAATATGATAGAAGTCAGGTGTTTAAAAAATTAAAGTGTAAAATTAATTAAGATTCAATAAAAAGAAAATTTAATTAAAGGAATTAAATAGTTTTTATTTTAGATTAGATATTAAAAGTTTACATAAAATTTTCTGAGAAATAAATATTTGTCTAGTTTTGTCTTTCGTACATGCTGCAAATAGAAAATACGCTATTTTAATGAAAATAGGTTTCAATTAACTGTAGCAAAAGTGCCCAAAACAGGGTTCGTACGGGTTCCATTATTTTCCAGGGGAGATATCAGTATTTTTTAATAAAAAAAATAAATCCAGTTCAAATGCGCGAAATTTCGCGTTATTTAAGGAGAGATTTTCTATTAAAAAAATACTGGTACCGAAGAATTTGCTGGCCTGGAAATTCCAGGACCCGTACGAACCATGCAAAAGAATCTAAAATATCAATTATTATGATATACAACAAGGGTTTTCAACAATTCAACCGCGGGACGCAGAAGTACCAGTAATTTTGTAACGTAATCTTTACCCTATTTCATCGAAGCATTTGAGCTAACTATCTCCGATTAAATAAGGCGAATATTAGTCTACAGTTTTGCTGGTTTGTATGCGGCCCACAGTATCAATCACCAAGGGATGGTGATTGATATATGGGGTGTCCATAATTAAAGGACCCTACTTTAAAGTTATCGACAGAAGAAACTATTGTTCATAAAGTTGTGAAAGACATAATAAAGGGATGGTGATTTGTTTAAGCGAAAAAATAGTTCAAAATTTTGCCACTAGAGGGCGTCCTTGAAAGAATTACACATTTAGCATACATTTACGATGGTATAGAAATTTTATTTTGTTAACTTCACCTGATATTAACGACAGCGTTTCACGACATGTTCTTACCCTTTTCCAGAACACACTGCGGTCAAATGTGGAACATGCTACCTTACGATTCCAGATGGTATCTAGAAATGATGGCCGTCATGGGGAACTTGTTTGGTTGTAATAAAATTTGTAAGCTATCTTAAATGTATAATCGTTAAAAATCGTCTTCCGGCGGCGAAATTTTGAACTATTTTTTCCCGTTCAAACAAATTCCCATAATTTTATTATGCCCTCCACTAAATTTCACATTTTTCTGAACGATCACACATTTAGTATACATTTACGATAATTTGCAAATTTTATTACAACCAAACAAGTTCCACATGACGGCTATCATTTTCATATAATAAGCATGCTATTTCGTCTGTAGACAACTTTATGATAGGGTCGTTTAATTATGGACATTCTGTATGTATATGTATTATATATAATCAAACTTTTGTAATAATAAACCATTTTAACAAATGAAATCATTTATGATAACATAAAAAATAGATAATCCAAAATGTAATACATCAAAGTGGAATAATTGAAAATATATTATGAAAAATAGTAAAAGGGACGTAAGAAACATGAATAAAAGTGGAAACTTACACTGCAAAATTCTCATCAGGGGCATTATTTTGCAATATAAATAATAAAAAACAGTTGATTTCTGAACGAGAAACAGCAAGCTGAGCTTTAAAGGCTATTTCCGTAGATGCCCGAGCAACTGTACCCAGAATTAAGAAGTGAACAAATATATAAATCGGAAATGAAATAAAACATACGAAAATTAACAACTGAAATACTGTTGAAAAAAACTCCAGAAAAAACGAGATGTGAATTACCAACCAAAGTTGTGAATAATGTTATTTTTACATTAAACCCCAATCTAACGTTAAGCTGAAGATTTTATCACGTGTTGTAGTCCCATCGTAATAAATAACTATCATAAAATATACCTCTAAACAAAATAAGATAAATACTTTATTGAAAACAAATCCAGCTAATTATAAGTGCTCTATCATAAAAAACTACACAACAGACTAAAGAAAATCAGAGTTGTAAAAAGATAAATGCTATAACACTGTATACCAGACAGCGTTGCCAGTTTGTCCTTTTCTTTAATTCAGAAATTCTGAATTCATATCAGAAATTTTAAGCAGTAAATATAGCTTTATTCAGTGACAGACATTTCGTAATTACCTAAACTAAAAATTCTTCTTTTGAAATTTCGGCTGTGAATCCGAATTTTCTAAATGAAAAAAAGGCCAATCTGGCAACCTTGATATCAGTGGCCATAATGAACAGATAAAAACGTTGTAATTAATATTAACCCCTTAATTCTCGCTCCCGTCATATTCACGGGCCGTGCCTTTTTTTCAGATTATTCAGATTTGTTTGATTCCCACCAATTTTATAGAATAGTGTCATTGGCTTTATTATGGTATCCTTTTACCTGTCACTAAACAAGGTGAGCATTTCTTTTTCAAAAAAGTGGTGCTAATAAGCAATTTGAATTTTTTAACCGTAATTTAATGCTAGTGTTAAGGGGTTAAGCATCACAAAAAGTTAGAATAAAGCAGCATTGTATATACAAGATTATGTATGGTAAGGAAAAGTAAAAATACATCATTAGATGCGCAAATGAAGCAATAAAATAATGTATTTGATAATTAGTAAAGTTATTTAATTTTGCCAAAATAAGGACTAAATATACAGGGTTCAAAGGAATGTCCCTTTAACCTGAAAATACTTGCGAACGGAGGAAGCTACAGCTATGCAAATGAGGTAACGGTATAGTAATGCGACTACGCCCGATTTAATGCAAAAGACAGCTGCGCCCCTAGTGGCGAAATTTGGAAGATAGCCATTGCAAATCGAAAACGAAAAGAGATAAAGCAAAATTTCCAGTTAGAAAGTTTTAGAGCATCAATTAATTAGTACGAAACGACATTTGGTTTACATGGATAAAATAAATCTTCACCTTTATACCCAAAAATGTCTGAAATCGACGCATTCCATTTTGTGCAAACGTTTGAATGGAATAGCCAGAAGTACGAAGAAATACGAAAATTTATGGTATAAATACGTACTTATCTCAATATATTTTGATAACATCACACAGAAAAACAAAAAAAGACAAACTGTCTCACAGTGATAAAAAGTTAATATTCAGTATGTTCGAAAAGTTCGCCATTGCTCACGATACACGTTTGTATTCGTGAGAGTAATTCAGCATGCATATTTCTCAGCATGGAACGTCTATTGCAAGCCTCTTCAGTACGACGACAAAAGTTTAACTTTTTTCAAGGGTGGTTGCTAGACGCTCTAGCCACCTAATTTTAATCCCAAAACTGACAAATGGCACCAAGAATATTTTAATAAAATTTTGCTTTTGTAATGAAAGTGCAAATTAGCGAGGTTTTATTTTCTAAGAAATTCGTTTGAATATTCTGGTGTCAGCCAATTATTTCATCAGTTTACGAACAGAATTCTTCTGCCCCTGAAAGTGTTATTCTAAAATTTTAAATGAATTGTAAATTAAATTTTTACAGGCATTACAGCACAGTAGAACGTCACAATCTGCAACGGTGTACTGCTATATTTCCGGAATGTGAATAGGCAAAGTAGAATCGTCCGTCATCGATTTCGGACATTTTCGGGTATGCTGGTGAAGATTTATTTTATCCATGTAAACCAAATGTCGTTTCGTACTAATTAATTGATGCTCTAAAACTTTCTAATTGGAAAAATTGCTCTATCTCTTTTCGTTTTCGATTTGCAATGGCTATCTTCCAAATTTCGCCACTAGGGGCGCAGCTGTCGTTTGCATTAAATCAGGCGTAGTCGCTTTACTATACCGTTACCTCATTTGAATAGCTGTAGCTTCCTCCGTTCGCAAGTATTTTCAGGTTAAAGGGATTTTCCTTTGCACCCTGTAGATGTTGTAACAATATGACAGCTGCAATCAGTGTTGCCAATGGGCTACTTTTCTTAATTCAGATTTCTTGATTGGCACCACTTTTTTGAACTGGTAAAATTCGCCTTATTTAATGAGGCGAATACAAGGAGAATTTTACCATTTAAAAAAAGTGGTTCTAATGAAGAAATCTGAATTTTTTAAAAAAGGTCCAACTGTGAAATCTTGAATGATAATCCCCCCTTTTTTATTGCAGATTCGGATTCTAAGGAAAAAAATACGTAATTTTTGTATTTAGCATTTATTTTCGGATCCTCGTTGATCATGGTGTAATCGAGCATATTCGACAGATACATATTTTGGTTTTCCCAACCTCTGATTGGCCAAAACATTTTTCGTCAAAGTAGCCGCCTTTTGCGGGAATAGTGTTTCTTGAAATTCATCATTGGTGGTTGTTTGGATGATGCTTTATATGCTTTTTCTATAAAAATTAATAGATATATATTAAATTATTACTCTATTTGCATATTTCTTTATCCAGTCAATCATTCTTAAATAATAACCTGCGAATTTTGATTTGTTAACGTGTAAATATACACCTTCCCTCCCAAACAGAAAAAGGATAATCTTCATTATTTGGAGGCGGGGTGTGCAGATATTCTGCGTTTTGATGGCTTCTGCTGTTATTTTTAAATATCATCTAATTTAGGAGCTTATGCGGGTGTACAGTTTTCAAAATTATTACTATAGGATAACATATAGGGCAAAATATTTAAAAAAAGAAAAAACTATAAAAACTTTTTATGCTGGCTGAACAAAGGATGGGGAAGTATCGTAAATTTCAGTGGGGGTGGAGTTATATGTTTTGATGATTGATTAGTTACTGCAACTCCAAAATATCAAGTCGGGCAGAATTTTTTTCAATAATTCTTATGAACGTAATAATTTATTGCAATTTAAAATATTTTTCAATTTAGCATTTTTCTCATAATTTTAAAATTAATATTTTTAAACAATTGAAAAATTTTAATCTTTTAAAATTTTTCATTTAAAAAGTAACTAGTAAATCTGCAGATCCGGAGCCTCAACGTCAGCTCTGCAAGTCTTTTTCTAAACACAATTTTGTAATATTCAATTTCCTGCAAAACGCAATTTAAATTTCTCGAATTACGTAATTATTTATAAGAATAAAAAAATACGAAGTTTTCAGACATTAGAAGCGTTAAATTGAAAACGTTGTTATGTAAGGATATTTTGAAAATTTCATGAGCTACTAATTCTGGTATTTTTTTAGATAATAAAGTAGATTTCTTCAGGGGGCGGAGCCCCCCTGAACCCTCCCATGGTCTCATTAAATTTACATATATAACTTTTAATAGATTGACTAATGGTTATTGTAAATCTTAGATTTCTTTTTACACTTCCGAGCCTTATTTTTCAATACTTGTGGACAGAAAATGATTTACATTGAGGCTATTATATTAAAAGTTTAGGTTTTATGAACGAAAGTGTAATTTACTTTTAAAAATAAAATACTTTTCATTCATATTTTCTGAAATGAGGCTGCATTATGAAGTAATACTCGTCAAAAAATATTTTTTCAGGCAATCTAGTTAATGTTTGGTTTTTAAGAATGAAAATATTTATTTCCCGATATAGTGACGTCATTTTCGACAGAGATCATTTTGCGGTGCATAATTTTGACATTTACTATCTATTTGCTTTTCAAAAGGTTTTTTTCTCATTGAAATTTTCGATTAAAAATTAAACATTTCTGTTAGCCGTGCAGACGATAAAACGTGAGATATTGGTAATTTTTTTTTAATAATAAGAATTAATATCATAACACAAAGCCCCTTTATTTCAACCTCAAAGCGTGTTCGTTTTAGTTTTGATATATGAGGTCAAATTCACCTTCTTTTCGTACATTCGAATTAATTTCCAATATGAAGACGTATTCATGCCTATTTTTTATTTCATTTTCCTCTTGCACATGAAAATTTTTTTAATCAAAATTAACTGTTTAGGATAAATTATTATTCCGCGATCTGATTTCCTTGGCAACGGTAAATAAAAAGATATTTTATAGCAAAATGTCAATTTATTCCTTATGAAAATAATGAGCTTTTTAATTTAAAAGAAAAACATTTGGACAAAATAAATAGAACACAACCTGTCTTTATTACTGGGGTAAATTCCATCTATATGTAAAGACACAAAGGCATTAATTAATTCATCCCTTTTGACGTTGATTTGACTTCAAAGAATTACACACACTTTCACATTTACGATATTTTTTAGGTGTAATTTCGTTGCTAGGTAACAATTAAAAGAAAATTAAAACAATGAAATATGGCATTTACTTTAATTAAATTTGTAAAAGAGAATATTTTATATTATTGGAACAAACATATAAACTCCCTCCATATGTTATACACCGAAAAAAAAACTCTGACAAATGTATACACAAAATTTCAAACTAATATGAATAATGTATGTTTCTAATTAGGAAATTTCATCATCCATAATTTACCATTTAAATCCTTCAATCATATTAGCCATTTCCTTTCAACAAATGAAAATGGAAAAATCGTCTGAATTGCTATAGAAAAGCATTATTGCGCAAAATAAAATATTCTATATTTTCCGAACGAATGAACCAAATATAACAAAAAACTATACAGCTAAATCCGGGTACTTCACCAACATACCCACTTAATTTCAAGCTAATCGGATGCTTTTTGCGGCAGTTATCGCGGAACAGACAGACAGACTAACAGATAGACTAACAGACAGACTAACAGAAACCAAAACTTTTCGTGTCTCCACAGTAAGCCTTCACTGACGTTTCGGCAATTAAATTCTTTAAGCTCTCTTGATTATTTCCTGGGGGGTGGGGGGGGGACGACGTTTTAATTTTCATAGGGGAAGAATGATGTAGAAATTGTTAGTTTATTTATTTATTATTTCAATAAAATATCAAATGCCACAAAATACAGGGTGTCCGAAAAGTCTGGAAACGGTCTAATAACTCAAGAAATTCATATAAGTTTGAAAAACGAAAAAATACGTGTTAAATATTTTTGAAAAAGCTATTCCGTGATACCAAAGTTGACACCCCACCCCGACCACCTGGGGGTCAGTGGTGTTCCAATATTGAAATATTAAATGATAAACCCCATTTTTTATTTCAGATTCAGATTCTACGGGAAAAAATGCGCAACTTTTGCTTTTAACATTTTTTTTCGAAACTTTGTCGATGACGGTGTAATCCAGAACAATGTGTCAGATACATATTTTGTTTTCTCAACCATGTTTTGCAATCACGAAATGTTAGGTCAAAGCTTTCGTCGGCAAAATGGTCGCCTTAGCTGGAATTGTGTTTGTCGAAAACTATCAATGGCGGTTGTTTCGATGACAAAAGTGTTTTATATGCTTTTGCCACGAAAATTAACAGAAATATATTGAATTAGGTTTCTATTCGTGCTTTTATTTTATTCATTCAATCCATTCTAATCAATTAACCTGCGTTTTTTTATATTTTAATGTGCAAACATGCCCCTCCTCTTCCGAACAGAAAAAAAGATAATCTTCGTTATTTGGTAGAGGTAGACGGGGATATTCGGCATTTCGATGGCTTCTGCTTTTTGTTTTTTATACTCTAAATCGTGGTGAGGATGTTGGTGTATGGGATTTTTTTTACTATTACTATAGAGTAACATATAGGGCAAAATAAAAAAAGTACATATAATTTTTTTTGTGCGGGTGGAGCAAAGGATGGGGGAGTAGTGTAAATTTCAGGTGGTGGCGAGATTGGAGATTTAGATCATTGATTAGTTCTGCAACAAGAAAATAACAAGTACGGAAAAAAATTAAATATTCTCATAGCTGCTAACTTTTACGCTTTCATTTTACCACTAAAATTTTATAGTAAATTTTGTCTTATTTAATCGTCGAAATTGCACGATTAAACAAAGCCAAAATCTCTACTAAATTTTAGTGGTAGAAAAAAAAAGCGTAAAAGTTGGCAGCTATGTATTCTAATAAATGTAATAATTTTTTGTAAATTAATATATTTTTTCAATTTAACATTTTTTTCATAAATTTAAACAATCGAAAATTTTTGATATTTGAAACTTTTGAATTTAAAAAATAATTTAACTCTTTAACTCTGTCGGGATTTGAGATGCATATATGCATCGTCAAAAGGTGCATGTATAATTTGTTTTGGGTACCATTAATAAATGAATGATAATATTTGATTTTTTTAATTAAAGGATTTTTTGGTATTTCACAAGTAAAGGGGACAGTTTAACTCCTTAACCTACGATTTAACCTACGTTTTGGCAAATCCATAGCTACCACTAAAATTTAATAGAGATTTTCGCCTTGTTTAATCATGGAATTTCGACGATTAAATTAAACTATATTTACTGTGAAATTTTAGTGGTAAGAAGAATTTACATTTGGCTCGATCATCGTACGCGGGCTATGCCGGTCATTGTAGGTTAAGGGGTTAACACTAGAACGGCGGCGAGGGGTCATTTTGACCCTTTCTGAATGAATACATGTCGATTCGAACCAGAAATTTCTTTGTAATATAAGATTAATATATGCTGCACAAAAATAACTTAAATAAATAAGTTAAAATGTTTTAAGTAAAAATTCTGATGTGAAATATTTTTTTAAAACTTGAGTAAAAATTCCCGCCGTTCTAGTGTTAAAAAACATGGTGTATTCCAAATAAAATTTGTGTACACGGTGCGGTCTCGAAAGGGTTAAGGTGTAATGATTATTTGCTAGGGTGGACGACGTTTTAATTTTCATAACAGAAGGATAATGTAGAAAATTGTTTATTTATTATTACAATAAAATAACAAATGTGATAAAAAATATAATTTAAAACATATTTGCAGAACAAATTAAAAACAACGCATACTCTGAAAAACTTTTGTAATTAACATTTTCTTTCGGATCCTTGTTGATCACGGTGTAATAGAGCAAATAAGACAGTTACATATTTTGGTTTTCCCAACCAGGTTTTGATATCTGATTGGCCAGAACATTTGACGTCAAAGTTGCTGTGTTTTGCGGGAATAGTGTTTCTTGAAAACCATCAATGGTGATTGTTTTGATGGCGCTTTATATGCTTTTTCCATAAAAAATTAATAGAAATATATTCAATTCGTTTTCTATTTGCATTTAGTTTTAATTAGTCGATCATTTTTAAATAATGAATTGCGTATTTTGATATTTTAACGAGTAAATATGCACCTCCCCTCCCGTAACTTATCAAATGTTTCCAAATTATGTGCAGTTTATTAAATACCATTTTTCTTTTTATGGTAATATATTTATAGACGTAAAATCTACAAATAACCTTTGTGAAAATTTTGACAAAAGATTCTCATAATAAATCACTTTCACAGAAGATATCAGTACCACTATTGTAATGTGAATCGGTGTCTGAAGAATCTCCGTCATTCCATAAAATGTCATCTACGTTTTCGCCCAAAGCGTCGGAGATTAATAGTAATATTCATTTGTACAAATGCAAGATGAGCTGCAAACCATATTTGCTTGTTTTGTTTTTTGTGCCACTAACTGAATTATATTTATTTCCTATTTTTATTAATTCTGCAATTACTTACTGTTCTCTCTAGTTCATTTTTTTTAAAAGTTGCAGCACCCTGCTCTTTTTAAAATGGGCGAAATACATCCCATTTTTTAAAAGTGAAATTCACCTTCAGTTGCAATCAGAAATTTCTTGTAAAAATCTACCTCATACGACAGTATTATTAAATCAGTGTGTCCAAGACCTTGCAAAAATTATAGAACTTTATTTCTTCAGAAAATACAAGATATTGTTAAATCATGTCGTTATTTAATTGTATTTTTCAATTTGTAATTCATTGAATCCTTAAAAATTAATGTCATTTTATTTATCATATTAACAAATTATATACTTTTTTCTTATAGCATTACGAAACACATTACTACATTACATTTACTCATGAAGTTCTGTCATCATGCTTTGTTTTTACTGAACTAGCACCTCTTTTTAATACATTTGACTAATAACACCAAAAGCATTTTTATATGAAAAATATCAATTATTTATTCAAATAAAGTTTTGAAATTCAATAGCGATACTTTCATATTAGCAACATTCCAAGAGTTAACAGTCGAAGAAATCGCCAAAGATTTTACTACATACAGCAGTTTTTTTTTTAAATTCTAATAGTTTTAGTAGTTTTAGCGAGCAGTTCGATTACATGTTTATTAAATTTGTGTTTTATTTATGTACAATTTTTGATGAAGTTTTTAATTTATTATAAAGGTTTTAGAATAACGTGTGGTGAAAATTTTAAATATACAGTATCTTACAAATGCCGGTAATCATATTTACTTTTATATGACACAGTAAAATAAAAAATAATGAAAATAATGTAAAATAGTTAGCCATTTTTATGTGAATAAAGTATAAAAATTCAAACCATAAGCACAAAATAGAAGCACACATTGGTTCATTATTACTATTATTATTTTATTTACAGGATTAGATGATAATTATAAATAACAAGCCCCCTTTAATTAGTCTACTTTCTAATAGAGTGTATAGTATTGATATTTTGAAGTTTATGCGTATAAAATCATTCAGGAAGTAAACTATTAAAAGTATCCAGAAAAAAAAAAAGAAATATATTTTACATTTTAGTTTCATTCATTCAAGTACATGGATATGTGTTTTAATAATTAAAATCTTTCAATAAAACCAAACTTAAATTCTCACTGGGTTGCATAATTTCTATATTTGTCAATAAATTGAGACACCGGTTTACTTTGAAAGCTTTTCGTTCATAATGTCTAACTGAAAAGTTCTTACCAGTTAAGGATATCTCTTTATAATTTTTTATAACTTTTTTCACATCGAATAATACTCATTGACACTGATTTTTCCCTCTTAATACTACATATGCATGGTATCCTTTAAGTAGTACTTCTCCATTATGTAAAAAATTCTTATTTCTTCTAAATAGGATAAACTATCTTCTTTTCTTCTGAACATATATTAATTTTTAAATAAAAATATGCAACGCAAATTGTTTGAGAACATCAAAAAATTTTATTCTATAAAAAGGCCTTTTTATTTAGAACGTTAAATACATTTAAATATTTGCTAATTATGTTAAACTTTGATAATAATATTTTTATATGTCATTTTAAAGTTTGAGAAAACATGTGATTTTAACCTATAATATTTTAAAAGAAAACAAATCTGATTAAAATAAATTTATATAATTGATTTTAATCATCTGATTAAAATTGTTTATAGACAGTCATTTATTTCAATAAATTAAATAATAAATCTACTAAACTTTATTAGGTTAATGAAATGTTTATAAGAAAATACTAAAATCGTTATAATTTAAAGAAAAGCAAACTCTGGAATAAAATATTTTTCCATACCTTTCTTTTTCTTAAAGTCGTTCTTTAAATTCCGATGTAATCCATGTTTTAGGAAGAAAAAATTTTGGAAGTAGAAAATATGTCCAATAATACATACAATAGCAATGATGGGAATCATTTAAACCACACCAAAGCTAGTGTAAATATCTCGAACTCATATTTTTGTCTAAAGTATTATCTTGGGATGATTATTCCTATGAATTTTTTAGGTTGAATGTTTATATCTGACAGACTGCATGTTCATAACGCTACCTATTGTCCAGCAAAAAACTCCATCTGCCTGTTTCAAAGATTAAACGCAATATGTTGCCTTTAATAGTTTTTATCGTCAGCGGTTTTTCGCGCTGTTTTGTTTATCAAAGCAAGCACAGATGGCTTTTCCGTTCTTATACATTTATATGACATAATATTTTTATAAGCATACGTCCAATTAAAATTTCTTGTTTGAAGAAATTTTTGATGCATTTAATTTTTTTTATGTGTTTCAAAATAGTTCAAGTTTTAAGTTTTGTAAAGCTACTTAACACTAGAACGCCCGGAAGGAATCGATTCGACTCCGACCATATTATTAAATGTCCACTGGAGCCGGAAAATTTTTCATAAAATAAGTTTCATTTAAACAACGCAGAATTACGTTAAATAAATCAGTTAAATAATTTTAAATCAAAATTCTGGTGTGAAATATTTTTATGAAACTTGAGTAAAATTTCCGGGCGTTCTAGTGTTAAGTTTTGTAAAACAAAAAACAAAAAATATGAATAATTAATTACGTCATGCGTTTTACATATATTTTGTATACAGTGAAACCTCCCTGTGCGACCACCTCCCTGAACGACCATTTTTTCATAGAACGAAATTTATTCCCATAGGCTCAATACTAATTTTACCTCCATTCAGAGACGATCCAAGTTGAACTCCCTCATGAGCGACCAATTGCTTTGAAGAAAATGAAATAAATTACGCTTTTTCCTGGTCGCTTGAAGAAGGTTTTATTAGAAAATTAATTCCGGAGAGCGCATTATGTATCAAACTTCTAAACTTAGTTTAGAATTTTTTAAAAGTATTTTATTCCGATAACTTTTAAGTGTTTAAACACCCTTGTGCCACTTTAGGCAATGAATTTAACTCTGATGACAAATTAAGAATGACGGTCCTGTTCTGCTCTATTCTGTCAGGAAACTATCAAAGAAATAGATAAATTAATGAAATCGTCCTTATTTGTTCCCGTCCCAAAAAAAAAAAAAAATGCATTTATTTACTGAACTTCGAAAGGACTTGGAAATAAAAGATATAAAAGATAAAACTGTAAAATCACAACAAACGTCAATATATTCATTTTTTAAACTCTGCAGTAATTAACTTATGTAATTAACTTTTGTTTTGAAACCTAAATTTTCATATTTTTTCCTAATGTGAAAAATAAATTTTAGTAACATTAATTGTTACCTTTTTTTTAACGATTAAAATCTAGATTTAAACGTGACCTCTGTTAAGGGACCACCTCCCGGTGCGACCAATTTTTATTTGAACGGAACGTGGTCGCTTTAAAGAGGTTTTACTGTATTTTATTTTTATTCGGAAAAAGTTAAATTTATTTAAAAAGTGTGACACAAGTAGCCAAATTTTTTTTTTAAGAATTACTTAAAACAATTAAACACTAGCAGAAAAATTTATTACTGAAAATATGCAAGTGTTTTTATTTATTATAATAAAGCATTGCTTTATTACAAAACTCCGTCCCCTTACCATGCCCACACACAATTTATACACACAATAATTTATAAATAACAAACCATTTTCCCGGATTATATAATACAGGAAGAAAACATTTTCTTATTATTGAAATCTCTACAGTTGATACATTTTTCTAGATTGACCACTAATAACACCAAAAAACATTTTTACATGAAAAATATCAAATATGTACTCAGATAAAGTTTTAAAATTCAATAGCGATACTTTCATATTAGCAACATTCCAAGAGTTAATAGTCGAAAAAATCGTCAAATATTTTACTACCTACAACAGTATTTTTAATTCAAAAAGTTTTAGTAGTCTAAGCGAGCAGTTCTGTTGCATGTCTATTAAATTTGTGTGTTTTATTTATGTACATTTTCTGATGAAGTTTTTAATTTTGTTGTGAAATATTAGACGGAAACAAACACTGAATTATTTTTATTGTTTGATGTGGAAAGTTTTAATCTTAACATATGTTTTGTCCACTTTTGTTTACAATATGGTAGGTTTTTTTTTGTCATATAATGAGACGTACGTTACATGTAGTGACATAACCGTGACGTCACAATTTTTTTTAATTGCCAGAAAAATATCTTTTACAGTAAATAACATGTTTTGAAGAATTTTCTTAATTTTTAAAAGTTTTCTAAGAAGTTCAGATATCAGTCACAATGTGACATCGCTGAGTGGTGGCATTTTGGTCACAGTTGTAACGTGACCACAGTGACTTACAGTGATGTCACAATGACGGTACTGTGACCATGCATGCTATGAGGGTTTATTCATACATTTCATTCAGTTAGTTCTACGTTTAACACTAGAACACCCGGAAATTTTACAGGCCCCACCTGTGGCTGAGAGGTTCTGCTCTCGAAGCTTGTAGACGGGAGGTGCTGGGTTCAAACCCAATCGCACCCGTCGGCCTAAACTTTTCGGAGTTTTCGTGGTTTTTTTCGAAACCGTGGATTCCTATGCGTAAATACGGGTTAGGTTCCCTTAGAAATACCCCCACGAAGGGCACCCCCTAAGGGCCTATATCCCACGTGTTGATAATTGGCTGTCATAAATACAAACCAAACCAAACCGGAAATTTTACTCAAGTTTCATAAAAATATTTGATACCAGTATTTTTATTTAAAATTATTTGACAGATTTATGTAACGTAAATCTGCGTAGTTTAAATTTAACTTATTTTATGAAAGAATTTCTGGTTCCAGTTGACATTTAATCATACGGTCGGAGTCGGATCGACTCCTTCCGGGCGTTCTAGTGTTAATGTTAAATTTTTGTGACAAATAAGTTAACACTTTTGCGGTCAGTGTCCTTAAAAAAGGACACCTAATTTTTATTTTACTGGCAACCAGAATATTTAATAAAATTTTTCCATTTATAACGTACTTGAAAATAAGCAATTTTTTATTTTCTAATAAACTCGTTTATGAATTCTGATATCAGTCTATCATTTCATCAGTTTATAAACAGAATTACTCCGCGCCGGTAAGGGTTAAATCAAATGAACATTAAAAAATAAAAACAAAATTGAAACAGTATGGTTATTTAAATACCCTAAAAACTTCCCTTCAAGTTAAATCGAAATAAATCTTAGACTTATGTTTTTAGTATTTTACACGTGCTGTATCATTTTGTACACAATCATCATAAGCATAATACAGAATCTGCAATACAAATATTTGCTACTTAAAAATGAAAAAAATTCTAAAATTTATTTAGATTTTTTTTTAACGGAACCTAAGTTTTTAATGTGTTTTATGTATAATATTTTTTGATGTTTTTTAAAATTTTCAACAGGTGTATCTTATTTGTTACAAAAATTTAACATTGAACGTAGAACTAACTGAATGAAATATATTAATAAATTCCCCTTCTCCGGCTTAAAAAAATGTTGGACAAAAACTGATTTGTTTTTAATTTGTTCTGCCAATTACGTTTTAGTTTATATTTTTTGTCCCATTTGTTATTTCATTGTAATAATAAATAAATAAATAAACAATTTTCTACATTATCCTCCTGTTATAAAAATGAAAACGTCGTCTACTCCAGCAAATAATCATTACACCTGTTGTGGTTACTTATAACCACTGCCATATTTTTATTTAATTTCATTTAGAAAATATTTTTATTTAATCTTGTATTCATTTAATTTTAATATTCGCATTCCAAAATTATTTTAATTCCCTTTTTTTCAACTTTCCCCTGTAAGATTTTCTTTCTAGCATAGCATTTCATTCATTTTAAAATCAGAAACGTCGTTTTGAAATCTGTACTTCCGGTAAAAGAATTATCTGGAAAGTTCCAGATCTTTCTATTTGTGAAGTCATATCCTTTTATAGCTCCGCCCCTTAGCCAATAATATTTAAATCAGTTTAATTCGTAATTTAAAAATTCGTAACTCTTTACTACTGTTTGGCATCTTATCTCAGTGAAAGCTATCAAATTTCCTTTTTTTAAAGCAGTTTTTTTATATACTTTAGCATTGCATTTTATGCCAATGCAAGGCGCCTGTATGTTCGTTCAGCCAAAGTTGGCGTGTTTCAAGGATTATAGCAACCCTTTTTTACTCCTCTTTTCGGAGAGCTCGTGCGCATTCAGTGTAGTTGAGTTGGGATTCCAATGCAGAATGGCTGCCCTTCTTGCCGTTTTGCGAAGAAATTATGTCTGCGCCTGCATGAGTGTTCTATCAACGAACGCAGTGAATGGGTGGATGCCTCTTTCCCTTCTACAAAAATAATAATAAATGGGTTTTCGTATCTACAGTAAGAAATATTAAAAGTGCGAGAATACGTCTTTAAAATTGTGTAATCGGCTGCATAGTTTCGTCTTTTTTGTGGCGAAATTCTTTGATCAGTTACTTCTTATTCTTCAGTAAGATGTGGATAAAATTCTGTTGACGGCATTATTATTATTTTTATTCAAATGGTGCTTTTATTTGGAGTCGTAGAATTGTGATGCTAAAAAAATCATCTAAATGCCTGTGCCTCCATACTCCCCAAAGGAAAGAAATTATTTTATTTTATTTAGTAAGAACGTAGAATGAACGTAGATTGTATGTGTCCATCATAAAAAAAGGACATCTAAAAGAATAAGAGATGTACTCTATGATAATGCGCTATGTTCTGCAAGAAAAATTGCTTCATAAATAAAAAAAATTCAAGGAAGATTTGTCTTCTGTTTATTTCCTTCTGCAAATGTCTCCATCATTTTCTGTTCTCTTGGGTCAATGCAGTTAATTCTTTTACCTTTTACTTTTTTATTTTCAATTACCAAATGTAATGACTGTTATGTCAAGGTGGTCTTTTGTGGCCACAACAAAAATGTTATAACACTATACCATCGATCCTAAAAAAATGATTTGGAATTTCAATATCCAAAATAACTTTACAATATTATTCTATCACCTCCTACCTCCAAAACACAACAACACCTTAACCCTTTTGAGACCGCATCGCGTACACAAATTTTATGTGGAATACACCGTGTTTTTTAAACTGTCCCCTTTACTTGTGAAATACCAAAAAATCCTTTAATTAAAAAAGTCAAATATTATTATTCATTTATTAATGGTGCCCAAAAAAATTCCACATGCCCCTTTTGACGATGCATATATGCATCACAAATCCCGACAGAGTTAAAGAGTTAAATTATTTTTTAAATTAAAAAGTTTAAAATATCAAAATTTTTCTATCGTTTAAAATTTTGAAAAAAAAAGTTAAATTGACAAAATATATTAATTAAAAAAAATATTGCGTTTATTAGACTTATTGAAAATTTTTTTGCCCTACTTGTTATTTTCTGGTTGCAGTAACTAATCAATGACCTAAATCTCCAATCCCAACACCACCTGAAATTTACACTACTTCCCCATTCTTTGCTCCGCCCGCACACAAAAAGAAATTATATGTACCGTAATTTACGGCGTATAATCCGCGGATCAAACAATTCTGTTTGGACCCAGAAATTTTATTCAGTAATTGAAGCCAAATATGTTCCGCGATCTAATAAGTTACATTTTATTTTAAAAACTTTCTGGGTCGAAAAATGATTGTTTGATCCGCGGATTATACGCCGGAAATTACGGTACTTTTTTTTATTTTGTACTATATGTTTCTCTGTAGTAATAGTAAAAAAATCTCATACACCCACATCCTCACCACGATTTAGAGTATAAAAAAACAAAAAGCAGAAGCCATCGAAATGCAGAATATCCACGTCTATTACTACTAAATAACGAAGATTATCTTTTTTTTCTGTTCGGAAGAGGAGGGGCATTTTTACACATTAAAATATCAAAAAACGCAGGTTAATGGATTAGAATTGATTGAATGGATAAAATAAAAACACAAAGAAAAATCTAATTTAATATATTTCTATTAATTTTCAAGGAAAAAGCATATAAAGCACTTTTGTCATCGAAACAACCGTCTTTGATGGTTTTCGACAAACACTATTCCAGCTAAGACGACCACTTTGGTGACGAAAACTTTGGCTCATCACATTTCGTCGTTGCAAAACATGGTTGGGAAAACAAAATATGCATCTGACGCATTTTGCTCGATTACACCGTCATCTACAAAGATTAGAAAAATAATGTTAAAAGCAAAAGTTGCGTATTTTTTTCCATAGAATCCGAATCTGAAATAAAAAATGGGGATTATCATTTAAGATTTCAAATTTGGAATGCCTCTGACCCCCAGGTGGTTGGGGTGGGATGTCAAATTTAGTATCACGGAATAGCTTTAAAAAAAATATTTAACATGTATTTTTTCCTTTTTCAATCTTATATGAATTTCTTGAGTTATTCGACCGTTTCCAGACTTTTCAGACACCCTGTATTTTGCCACGTTTGATATTTTATTGTAATAAAAAATAAATAATTAAACAATTTTCATCATCATCCTTCCCCTATGAATATTAAAACACAATCTTCCCCAGGAAATAGTCAAGAGAGCTTTAAGAGTTTAATTATTTTTAAAATGAAAAAGTTTAAAATATAAAAAAAATTCAATTGTTTAAAATTATTAATTTTAAAATTATGAAAAAAATGTTAAAAGGAAAAATATTTTAAATTGCAATCAATTATTACGTTTATAAGAATTATTGAAAAATTTTCTGCCCAACTTGATATTCATCCGACCCCGAATTAAATGTTTCTTTTTACAGCAGAAGCCATCGAAACCCGGAATATCAACACACCACGCCCCCTAATAATGAAGTTTATCATTTTTCGGTTCGGGAGGGGAGGTGCATATTTACTCATTAAAAGATCAAAATACAAAGGTTATTATTTAGAAATTATCGACTGGATAAAAAAAAAATGCAATTCGAAAACTACTTTAATGTATTTCTATTAATCTTTATGAGAAAAGCATATAAAGCGCCATCCAAACAATCTCAACTTATGGTTTTTGAGAAACACTATTTCCGCAAAACACAGCAACTTAGACGTCAAATCTTCTGGCTAATCAGATTTCGAGATGTTAAAACCTGGTTGGGAAAACCACAATATGTATCTGTTTTATTTGCTCGATTAAACCGTGATCAACGAGGATCCGAAAAAAAAATGTTAATTGCAAAAGTTACGCATTTTTTCCATAGAATCCGAATCTGCAATAAAAAAAGGGGGAGGGGGTTATAATTCAAGATTTCAAAGTTGGACCCCCTCTGACACCCGGAGGGTTGGTTGCGGGGGTCAAATTTGGTATTACTGAGTAGCTTTTTTTAAAATTTTTAACATGTATTTTTTCGTTTTTCAATCTGATATGTATTTCTCGAGTTATTTGACCGTTTCCAAACTTTTCGAACACCCTGTATATATATATATACATATCATCAATAAATAAAAAATGTAAAAATACAATAAATTTGGAAAGAATGTGTATATAAACCAGGGGTGGCCAACAGTGGCACGCCGGATACCACTAAAATTTTACAGAAAAATTCAACTTCTTGAATCGCAGAGATTCGATGATTAGATAAGGCAACGATTACTGTAAAATTTTAGTGGTGTGGCGCGTGCCACAGTTGGCCACCTCTGATATAAGCAATAGTTATGACAGTTAACTATAAAAAGTTCAAAATTGTCAAATTTAAACTACACAGGTAAAAAAAAAATGTCTGTTCTTCGTCAATGGGTGGACAGATAGACCTAACTCCATCTCCACTGTTAAAAACTATCAGATTTCTAGGCACACATCTATCTTGCATTCAAAACAACAGAAAAAAACTAGACTATTGTAATTTTAGATATAAAATTTAAGAATGAAGGTAAATAAACCAAACGTAAACAAAAATGTAGTATAAACAGAGCATAATTATATTACAAAAACAAATTGTGATGAAAAAATGTCATTTAACCCTTAAATGCCTAACTTTTCAAAAATCATTGTAATAATGTTTTTCGGCTTTCACTTTTTAAATATATCATGGGAAAAATACTTAAAAAAATCATATTTTGTTTTAAGTATAGTTCACGGCTAAAAAACAGTTTGTCACTAATCGTCAATACTGGTGTTTAATTGAAAAAATAATTTCCTTTGATAAAATTCTATAATATTAAACACACAAGAATTTTAGGAACTATAAAAAGAAATAAATTTTACTTGCTCACTGCAGGTCAAAATAGAGTATTTCGCAAATTTCCAAACAAAACAAAAAGAACAAGTAGCAACATTTGAAAAAATAAATTTATCTTTATTCTTAAATAGCACAAGTGTTGCCATCTAAATGCTGAAAATCGATTTAATAATAATTTCAGAATGTATTTTATTGGCAACATTAGGCATTATAGCTTCAATATTATTCTAATAGTATTTTAGAGCCTAAATTGGGTATGTTGCCGAAAAGCAACACCAGGCATTTAAGGGTTAAAAAGTTAACTAAAAAAATGTAACTTAAATACTATTAAAAGGTAAACAAATTAAAATATTATAACGTGTATGAATGCAGAAGGGCGAGTGCCCACCCAAATATAGTAATTTTGTATAATTTGTTTAATGTTTAATTTTGCAATAATTTTGCTTTGTTTATACTACAATTTTGTTTACGTTTGGTTTATTTACCTTTTTAATTCTTAAATTTTATATCTAAAATGACAGTAGTTTAGTTTTTTTCTGTTGTTTTGAATGCAGGATAGACATGTACTTAGAAACCTGCAAGTTTTTAACAGTGGAGGTGGAGTTAGGTCTGTCTGTCCACTCATTGACGAAGAACACACAGTTTTTCCTGTGTTTTTTACCTGTGTAGTTTAAATTTGACAATTTTGGAATTATTACAGTTAAATGTTATAAATATTGTTGATATACACCTTCTTTCCAAATTTATTATATATTTGCATCTTTTTATTTATTGATGAAATACATTTTGTTGCATTTCATACGAGCTGACTTTAGCGCCAGTTATGCAAAAATTTTCATTAATTATATTTGAAATATATATACATATATATATATACCGTAATTTCCGGCGTATAATCCGCGGATAAAAAAATTCTGTTTGGACCCAGAAATTTTATTTAGTTATTGAAGCCAAATATTTACCACGATTTAAAAAGTTAAATTTTACTTTAAAACTTTTCTGGGTCGAAAAATGATTGTTTGATCCGCGGATTATACGCCGAAAATTACGGTATGTTTCTTTGTGGTAATTTGTAATTGTTTTTAATGGTTTTATATATATATATATATATATATATCAGTGCAAATGGTACCAATTTCGTCATATTTTAAAAAGAAAATCCAGTTTGAAAATGTCTAGCCCATAATAATTTACGGGAGGAAATCTTTGTTTTGGCACTAATTTCCCCCTGAAATTCTGTGGCATTCTATTCATGGGTGGACCGCTGGATTCAATGCAAAGGAATAGGGAGTTTAGCCCTCTGTTGTATTGTCGAGCGCAGTGAATAAAACAAGAGTAGTAGATATTAAAAAAAGTATACGAACACAAACACTGCAAAACCCTTTTAACAGAGTAATGGTATATATAATAATGTTAAAACATAATAAAACATAAAAGGGGGAGGATTGTACTTTGTGCTAATTATATTAAGAAAGAATGGGGCACGTTAGATAGCACAAATTAATGTATACAAAAAGTGCATAAGGCTGTTTCGGGGCTTCTAAAGCCCCATCATCAGTGCGAAATAAAAATTTAAAGCTAAAACATAGCGAACCAGGGAGACGCACCTTACAGCTCAACGATCAAAGGCGAAAAAGTGATGAGTATCGCAAAACAATAATTGAGTCGAACTTTCACGCACATACGAGGAGACCAATTATAAAATAGATTAGAAAAATGTTCAACAATCTACGATCTGCTTTTTTGACAAGCTTATCATGCATGGAAGAATTCTAACAGTTTAGTTGACCCTTTCAGGGACAAGGCGTTTCTTCTCCAAAAATGTTGAAATAATTGATTGATAGCACACTTTTCAAACAAATTTATTTGAAAAAAGCCAAAAGCTTTCCTTCTCGTATATAATGAGAGTAAAATGTACTAAAAATTTCTTGGGGGAAATTGAGATTTTGGAATTAAATTTAAGCGTTCGCGTCATGCAAACGGCACCCCTGAAATGGTTAACACATAGCTGCCAACTCTTCCGCTACTTTGTACCACAAAACTTTAATAGAAAATTTGGCCTTATTCAATCGGCAGATTACGGCGATTCAAATAGGTGCATTTGTTATAAAAGTTATGTGGTACTAAAGAAAAACATAAGAGTTGGCAGCTATGTTAACGATTTGTTGAGTACGCCCAATTTTTAAAAAGTATGGATTCCATTTCTTTAACCCCTCAATTCTTGCTCCCGTGAAATTCACGGGCTGTGTCTTTTATTCAGATTGTTTGATTCCCACCAGTTTTATAAAATAGTGTAATTGGCTTTAGTATGGTATCATTTTACTTGTCATTAAATAAGGTGGATATTTCTTTTTCAAAAAAGTGGTGCCAATAACCCATTTGATTTTTTAAACCGTAATTAAATACGACCGTTAAAGGGTTGACTCGCTCTGTTTCCCCCTTTTTTTATCCTTTCTACTTAAACTCGCCCAGAATGGCTCAGCACTTCTAATTGGCCTCCTCGTATCCGCGTGACAGTTCGACCCCGCTGTTGTTTTGTTACGCTTTTCTGCCTTTGACGGTCGAGCTGTGTGGTGTGTCTCTCCCGCTGGTTATGTTTTAGCCTTTAATTATTTATTTCGCATTCATGATGGAGCTTTAGAGGCCCTGGAACAGCCGTACGCGCCTTTTGTATATATTCATTTGTACTATCTTACGTTGCTCATTCTTTCTTAATATACACTGCTCAAAACAATTAAAGGATATTGCAGTTTTAGGTGGATTTTGTATCTGGTAAACTGTTTAGCTGATTGATACATGGTCGACAGACATAGTAGGTTATATGAGAATAAATTACACATGTTTGGCAGAAAAAAATGCATTTTATTGCGCATTTGTGTACTAAAGGAAAAAAATACAATTTGTGCATATGAGAAAAAAGAATAAGTAAAGGTGTTTTCTTCAAAGAAAATCATTTTCAGTAGGGGGTATGTTTTCCACGGGCGGCCAGCAACGTTGAACACCTTTGAGGCATGGACTCAATGATGCTATTAATGACGAGTTGGGGTATTCTGCCCCACTCTTCCAGAAGAGCTCTTTCCAGTTCTTGGAGAGTTTGTGGGGGTTGTTAGCGGCCAGAAACTCGTCTTCCTAGAGAGTCCCAAACGTGCTCGATTGGATTCATGTCTGGAGAACACGCTGGTCATTCCATTCGAACGATTCCTTCCTCGAAAAGGAAATCCTCCACCAGGTTTGCACGATGTGGCCTGCAGTTATCGTCCATTAAAATGAAGTTATCTCCGATTGCTGCAGCGTAAGGGACTACAATAGGTCTGAGGATCTCATCCCTATATCGGCGACCAGTCAGAGCTCCATCTCGAATGATGTAGAGGTCAGTGCGCCCGTCACTGGAGATGCCACCATACACCAACACTCCTCCACCGACAAATCTGACACTTTCGTGCACGAACGCAGGATTATTCCTACTGCCACGGTCCCTCCAGATGAAAATACTCCTATTATCCGGATGCACAGAAAAACGGGACTCGTCAGAAAACAGAATATTGCTCCATTCATTTCTCCTCCAGTTGACATGCTCGGTTGCCCACTCCCTGCGGTCGCGACGATGCCTTGATGTTAATCTAACACATACCATCGGTCGGCGAGCATACAGACCTACAGAATGGAGCCGGTTTCGGACAGTCTGAGTTGAAATCGTGGTGCCTGTAGCCGAGCGAAGGTGTTGTTGGAGAAGAGTAGCGTTCATGGTTCGGTGTCTCCGAGCTGTTAACGCTAAATACCGATCTTCATTGGGCGTTGTTGCCCGTCTACGACCTTGCCCTGGTCTTCGGCCTGCACATCCACTCTCCAAAAAACGGTTCCAGATCCTGGAAATGACACTTTGTGACACTCCAATGGCTTGCGCTACTTTGGCTTGAGTTTGGCCACCTTCTAACCTACCAACAATTCTCAAAGCTTCTGAATCTGTCAAATGTCTTCGCTGAGACATCGTACTCATCGAAACAAAGCAATCACTGAATGCCGATCATCCTTGTCTTCATGCTCTTTTATCCAGTTGAAAGTCAAATTTCATTCGCTGCCGCTGAAGCGACGTTTTTGACGTCGAACTCAAAATTTGCATACTCCACAGTTTGAAAACCAGAAAAATTTGCATTTGTGATTCTCTTCTTCTATTTTCGGCAAAAAAAATTTCGTTTATATCTTTATTTTATATAAAACTTCCAATATCCTTTAATTGTTTTGAGCAGTGTATATTAAAATCCTGCAGAACAGACACATCCATCTAGTATGCATTAATATAAGTTTTAACAGATGGGATACAATTTGTAAATAAAAAGAATAAAAAAATAAACTGAAATAGAAAGAATACATGGGCGATTCTCCAATAAGCGTGTTATTCCAGAACTTTGGTGTTATATGCTACATTTTATCATTTAGATAATTTTCGTTAGCATAAAATGTATTCTGAAATAGCTTTCTACAGTTTCGAAAAAACTTTTCAAGAAAATAACTGCAAATTTGAGTTCAATAACATTTTATATACTAGTCAAATTGTCACTTCTACCCCTTGTCCCAAACTTATCTTCTGGAACGAATTTACCGTATTTTATGGAAGAAACGCCGCCGCGGCGTTTACGAGTTTTAAAGTTAATTTTTATTTCAAGTGCGGCGTTTACACCATGTGCTGCGTTTACACCATGTGCTGCGTTTACACCATGTGCTGCGTTTACGATTATTTTTTTCGCGCGCATAAACTTGGGATAAAATAAAAATTTCTCAAGACTGTTCTCAAGTCCCCTGCTCAACAACGCGGAACTTTCTGACATATTTGCTCATTTATTTTTAAACGTAACGTCATAAATTTGGAAGGTCTGACTATTGAAACGATTTGAAATCGCAACAGATTTTCCTTTTTTTGATAAATAAATTATTTATCGAGTTATAAGCGATTCTGGTCACGTGACGACAAGTTTTTCGTCTTTCTTGGGCTGCCGGAGCGGGAATTCGGTTCAAAACGTCCACTTTGACAGTATTTTCTGGAAGTTCTTCTGTCTTTACCAAAAAATGAAAAAGTCTTACTATTACATACTTTCTGAGTAAGAAAATCTGCAAATTACATACATTTCCGATCAAAAACGAATTTAGAAATGCATCATAAAGTAGCTTTTTTGGAAGAGGTGGCAAAATGGATATCACGGGTTTTAAAAGATGTGCCTGTTTCTTCAGTTAAATCCATTTTTTCACAGGCTGGAATCATTACACCACTTGCCGATAATAAAAACCGTGGCTGATGATGATACCGAACCATACAACGTAGACGATGAAAATTTACAACTCTTCCACTCTGATATTGAGGACTTCGAATCGAAACTAATGAAGACCTAAAGTGGATACGACCCACTCATAAAAAGCGTGCCAAGTGGCGCCAACCACTTAAAAAGCGTGGAGCGCATAATGAGAGGGATCCACGTAACGCGCTCTGGATGGTTTAAATTTACCAACTGATGTCTGCTTAATTTAAAAATTACATAAAATATTTAAAACCTGATTTAAATGTTTTAAATAAAGTTTTAGTCATCTGAACTTATTAAAAATGTGGCACCCTACACTGTCCAGAAAACTTTGATTAACCCTTTCAGGGGCAAAGCAATTCCACTGCTAAAGTGTTGAAATTAATGATTGACACCGGGATTTGAAAGCAAATTTATTTGTAAATAGGAAAAAGCTATATTTTGCATATACAATAAACCGATTTTTTTAAAACCAAAATTCTGGTGCCACTGTGGCATTTGGGAATTAAAATTAAATGGTTCCGTAAAAATGCCATCGTCCCTCAAGGGGTTAACCCCTTAATTCTCGCCCCCGTAATATTCACGGGCTGTGTCTTTTATTCAGATTGTTTGATTCCCACCAGTTTTATAAAATAGTGTAATTGGCTTTATCATGGTATCATTTTGCCTGTCATTAAATATGGTAAATATTTCTTTTTCAAAAAAGTGGTGCCAATAAGTAATTTGAATTTTTAAACTGTAATTTAATGCGACCGTTAAGGGGTTAAATGTAAGTCAATGTGACGGTGTCGGACAAAAGTATCGTTCCCACAGTTGAGGCGTTTACGATAATTTTTAGCTTATTTACGCCAATTTGAGGAGTGCGGCGCTTACGACGGGTGCGGCGTTTCTTCTATAAAATACGGTAAGTGTGATGACAAACCATTTTTAAAAATTTTACTGTGCAAAATAAAAATTTACATTCTAAAGTAGGGGAGGCCAACTGTGGCACCCTAGACACCACTAAAATTTTATATTAATAATTTCCTTATCTAATCATCGAATCTCTGCGATTCAACAAGTCGACTTTTTCTGTAAAATTTTAGTGGTATCCGGTGTGCAAAAGTTGTCTACCCCCGTTCTAAAGTATAAAATAAAGAAATTTTATTGTAAACTATCAATAGTTGTATATTTATTCTGGCCAGAGAAATGTTGACCACTTGTTTTTATGTCATCGGTACCATGCCAAACTATCCAATGGAAACAGTGGGCTACTTTTTTTAAATTCAGATTTCTTGATTATCACCACTTTTCTCAAATGGAAAAAAATCCCATTGTTAATTACTCCTTGTTGCCTTAATTAATATGTCATGAAATATGGCGAATTTTGCTATTTCGAAACAGTGGTGCTAATCAAGAAATCTGAAAAAAGAAAGTAGCCCACTATTTTCACATTGGATAGTTTGACATGGTACCGACAATGTCACTACTGTCCCTTTGTATAAAACTGCTCATGTGACCATCAAAATGTCAGATAAAATTTGGAGGTCTGTTACATTTAGTAGAAGCAGTGATCTTGATTGCTGAGAAAGTCACATGGTTTAATTATCTGGAATTCAAAAGCAGTTACAAGCTGTAAAATATATAGAAAGATAAAATATGTTTATTACCTGTAACCACTGTCCCGTACTTAAATTTTTCTTATCATTGTTTTTATTTATTTATGATTTTGTCATGATGTATCATGCTTTTGATTAGCTCTAAATATCAATTTACAGTCTTACTAATATTAACTGTATAGTCTTACTAATACTAACTATGAGCACAGAAGCAATTTTCTTAATTTTTGTCACTACTGTCCCTGTCACTCCAGCCCATTTCTATGAAATTGCATTAGCTCACTACCCTGTTGGAATTTTACCAACCTTGATTAAAAACACATACATCTGAATTTTTATTTAAAACCATTCAACACATTTATTGAACTTAGTCCTATGTGGCTTTTATTTAAATAACTTTATGAAGAAATTTCTGGTTCGAATCGAATGCAATAAGGTACAGAAACGGGTCGATTAGAGGTAGGTAAGTTAACACTAGAACGCCCGGAAGGAGTCGATTTGACTCCGACCATGTGACTAAATGTCAATTGAAACCAGAAATTCTTTCAGAAAATAAGTTGTATTTTAAAAACGCAGATTTACGTTAAATAAATCAGTCAAATAATTTTAAATAAAAATTCTGGTGTAAAATATTTTTATGAAACTTGAGTAAAATTTCCGGGCGTCCTAGTGGTAAATAGAAATACTGTTTAAAGTTTACGCCGGAATATTGTACATCACTCACTACCTTATGTTTTATATATTTCGAAAGAAATTTTTTTAAATGTATTTTTTATGTTTCACTAAATCACAGAGTGAAATTGCTCCCTTGTTGGAGGATCGCCGTATATAAATAAGAGCCGAAAAGGAAAAAATAAAACATGAATACCGTATATACTCGCGTATAAGTCGACCCCAAATTCGGGAGGAATAACAGACTGAATACCAGTATTTAAAAAAAATTATCTTCGGCTTATCTAAATGCAGAATTTGAAGATATTAAATAAGCTGAAGATGGCGACAAGAAATTACTGTATACAACCCATTTTTTTCACGAATTTAGGGGTTGACTTATACGCGGGTATATACGGTAACTGAGATCATTAAAAGAAGCAAAATTACAAAAATCAAAAATTTAAATTACTTTTGAAATAAATAATCAAAAATTAATGATAAACTAATAAATATTATTAATTATAATAATATTTATTAGTTTATCATTATGAGTACTTCAAAGTCGGTAGTTCCTATAAATAAAATTTGAAATAGTGTTTGTAAAGACAGATTTGTATAAATTAGAATCCCAATAAGCAATAATTATGACAATATATATTTATTTATTCTTTATTTTTAATGTTTTTTTCATGTATTTTTTTTAAACTCCTTAAAGTTTTCCCCCATAGTCTTTACTTTTGTATACACTTCACTACCACTATTTCCAATTATTAGAATTTCTCTTATTTAATCCTAGAATAGTCTATGATTAGCCCATTTGCACCTAGTGTTGCCAGCAGGCTACTTTTTTTTAAATTCAGATTTCTCGATTGGCACCGCTTTTTTAAAATCGTAAAATTTGCCTTATCTAAAAACATGTTAATTAACCCTTAAATGCCTGGTGTTGCTTTTTGGCAACATACCCAATTTAGGCTCTAAAATACTATTAGAATAATATTTAAGGTATAATGCCTAATGATGCAAATAAAATACATTCTGAAAATATTAATAAATCGATTTTCAACATGTAGATGGCAAAACTTGTGCTGTTTAAGAATAAAGATAGATTTATTTTTTCAAATGTTGCTACTTGTTCTTTTTGTTTTGTTTGAGAGCTTGCAAAATGCCCTATTTTGACCTGCAGTGAGCAAGTAAAATTTATTTCTTATTATAGTTCATAAAATTCTTGTGTGTTTAATATTACAGAATTTTATCAAGGGAAATTAGTTTTTCAATTAAACACCAGTATTGTCGATTAGTAACAAACTGTTTTTTAGCCGTAAACTATACTTAAAACAAAATACGACTTTTTAAAGTATTTTTTCCATGATTTATTTAAAAAATGAAAGCCGAAAAACATTATTACAATGATTTTTTAAAAATAAGGCATTTTCGTGTTGAGGCGAAAACAAGTGAATTTCATTGTTCCAAAAAAGTGGTGCTAATCTTGAAATCTGATTTTATGAAAAGTAGCCCGCTGGTAACACTGTTTGCATCATTAGCGTGCATTTCAGGATTTTTTAAAATCAGAAATTTTGAAAGAAGAAAGTCTAAGTAAACAAGAAACGTCTGTAATTAAATAAAGCAAAAATTACTATTTAGAATTTCTGGTGTGAATTTGGAATTTTTGAATATAAAATAAATTCCTGAAATGGGTGCATATTGTCGGTACCATGTCAAACTATCCATTGTGAAAACAGTGAGCTGCTTTTTTTAAATTCAGGTTTCTTGATTGGCACCACTTTTTTGAAATTGTAAAATTCACCTTATTTAACCTTAATTAATGACATATTAATTAAGGCGAAAAGAAGGGAATTTTACCATTTCAGAAAAGTGGTGCCAATCAAGAAATCTGAATTTAAAAAAAGTAGCCCACTGTTTTCACATTGGATAGTTTGACACTGAACCGACGATATATGCATTAACGATGCAAAGTGTGCTAAATAATCTTTGTAATATGGTTTCTGCGAGTGTACAAATGGAATAATTGTTATTTGAATTATCACCACAGGTTTTTTAGATGTTTCTTTGATACATACGTGAGAACTTGCAAGAACAGCAAATAAGATGTCCAAATCCAGTTGATTTTATTCTCTTACAGACAGACATAAGATAGCCGTGCCAGAGAAATGACAGCAATTCCAGAGAGAGACCCGGTGTGGGCCATGTATTATAATGCCAGGAGTCAAAAAGAGAATGACTATCTTTTCAAAATAATATGAATAGGTGTATATGTCAAAAGGGATGCATGAAGTCAAATAAAAACCCGTTTGACCTATTATAACCCTAAAGCATAGCTGCTGCTGCCAACTCTTATGCTTTTTTGTACCACAAAATCTTAACAGTTAATTTTACCTTCTTAAATCATCGTAATCTGCCGATTAAATAAGGCAAAAATTTCTGTTAAATTTTTGTGGCACAAAAATGCATAGGATGTTGGCGTCTATGCCCTAACGGATAATACTTTAATATTAATTCTGAATTGCTGTTAATCCAAGCCATTAATCAATTGGCGTAATTGAAACGCCAAGCGAACGTTAGGGAATTCGTAAGATAATGAGAACAATAAATTTTAGGCAATGAATAGTAGGCGTCAAATAATATAAAACAACAGGCAGTAATATGTCTGCAAGATGCTTGTTATTATAAACAGAATAAAATCATTAAGAGCGAAATTGCAAGTTGAATATCTATTTCTATCTACAATAAATTATGAAGATTATTGAGCAATTAGATCATTTTAGTAGGGAAGGCAATTAATGAAAGATTTTCTTTTTATTTATTTACTTTAACGGTCAGATGAATGCGATAGCTTTGTTGATAGAAAAGTTGATTTGCTTTTAGTCATTTATCTATTTATTTTATTAACGGTAAAATATCTGGTAAATATTGGAGAAAGATAGATATTATCTGCAAAAGAGATTAAGCGAGTAATATATCTTAAAAAGGAAGGCAGTTTTGATTAAATATATTTGTAAAAGAATAAGTTTTCTTTTAATTGGGGATAATTAATTATATATGATTATTTGCTCATTTCAGAATCATAATTATTATTAGGAAATATTGGTCGTAAAGTGTTTAAAAATGTAAATACAACGGGGATCCTGTTTATAGTTACATCCAGGGATACATCCTGAATACCTGCAACATATTAAAATTTCCAACAATATTTCAGAATTCTGTTTTTTTTTCATTATTAATCTCCGATTAAATATGAGTGAAATTACTATTCTGAAATACTGGAGGAAGTTATCACATATTACACATATGCATGACATTGTCCTGGTAGTTTGCATATTTTTCTCATAACTACATATCCTCTAACCTGCTATATGTACTCTAGAGTATTGTGTATCATTTTTTTAAAAATATTAATTGATATTGTTACTTCATTTCCTTTTAATCTGCCAGATATACCACGAAACTTTCCTTTGAAAAAAAACGAATAATCATATAAGTTATCGTTTACGATTGGATGATACGCTGAAACTACACTCATCTGTTCCATATCACAAACACAGTCGTTCTTAGTCAAATTGCGATGAGTGTTGCCAGTGGGCTACTTTTTTTAAATTCCGAATTCTTGATTGTCACCACTTTTTGAAACGGTAAAATTCACTTTGTTTTTGCCTTAATTAATGTGTCATTAAATAAGGCACATTTTACCATTTCAAAAAAGTGGTGCCAATTAAGAATCTGATTTTAAAAAATGTAGCCCATCTGGCAACACTGATTGAGATGCTGACGACGCTTGCAAAGCGATATAAGTAAGCATCCTATCTTAAATGGGAGAGGTAACAGCAAGATTAAATGCGAGGTCACATCAATCAAGGTCACACGCCACGTAGCGGACGGGTTTAAACTACAGGAAGATGGCTAACTGTTTTCTTACATCACACCACTAAAATTGTAAAGTTTTTTTCACCTTGATTAATAGCTGAAATTACTCTGACAAAGCGCGGAAAACTTCGTGGTGTCAAGTGCATCCGGACGCTCCTCTCGCTGCGCCATTATTTTGCAGTAATTGTGGCAAACTTAATTCAGTTTCAGGCGTTACTAAAGTTTTAGAGAACATGCGCAGATGGTAGATATCCTGTCATATATGACGTCACACTAAAAGCCGGCGTATGCGGATTATCACCCCGTCCACAAGATGGCGCGACTGTATTAAGTTTGTACGCTTACTTATATCGCTTTGGGACGCTTACTTAGACCAGTTTGATATGCTACTAAATAAAGTTAAAAATCCATCTTAAAATTTCTGGTGTCTAATCTTTAATATAAGGATAAAAAACATAATTCTAAAAGAATAATTCGTGCATTTAAGGGTTAAGTTTTACAAAATAAAAAATTATATAAATTAAGGTATTTCGATTCATACTTATTAAAATATTTACTAATTTGCAATATTTTAGTTATGACAGTAGTTTTTACTCGTCTTGGAGATGTGCAACATAAGAAAAGGTTGACGTATTATACGAAAAATGTACCATTGATTTTTTCACTACTTTTCCTGTGTGATAAACATTTCTGAGAATCATATATAATTTTTTCGAAACAAAACAAAAAAAAATCATTTATTTAAGGGTAAATCACTATGACTAATTAATACGAAAATAACATTTAAAAATTAGTGGTGGAAGTTATCCTGATTTGACACCGCTAAGTCGTTGCCTATGGCTGCTGCCATCGAAATACTCATGGCCAGAGGACACGTGTGTGACGTCATCACTAATGGACCAACTTCTCTCTAGTGTTGGAATTTACACCGTGGCAACACTGTGGCATTCCGCATCTGACTGAAGTTTTATTTAGGGATTCCGAATTGTCACCTGTAAGTTTAAATAGTTATTTTTGTTTTATAAGATGATAGATATTCCACAAATAAAATAAAATAAAATTGCTATTCAAAATTTTCCAGTGGGAATGCCAACACTAGTGAGATTTGTATCGATTAATGATGACGCACACTCGTGTCCTCTGTCCTTGAGTATTTCGATGGCAGCGCTATTGCCATCAAGAGACCGACACGCATGGGAATAAAAAAAATATGTATATTTACTGTATCCGCATTTACGCTAATTTTAACATGCTGCTCAGTTTGATTTTGCAGCAGATCACAACTGGAGATAAGATTTAACCCTAGATCTACCGGGAATTTTATTCAAGTTTTAATAAAACGTTCTACACCAGAATTTTTATTTAAAACTATTTAACTTATTTATTTACCTTATTTTTGTCTGGTTTATATACTTAGTTTATTTTAAAGAAATTTCTGGTTTGAATGAATATTTTGTATGTACCTGTCGGGTCCAATGGACCCGTCTGGTAGACGGAGGGTTAAGTCACATCTGCCACTTTTACGCAGCTATGTGTATACTTTCATGAAGTTATCCGGAAAGAAGTTCTCAAGTTATTATCCATTCTTTCACAAGAGATATTTCAGAAAATGGAGTTATAAATAAAGAGGAGGAGACATATAGTGTATTGTCTACGAGTTGTGAGTGAAGTAAGTGAGGAGATTGGCACAAGATGACTGCTGAGTTTTTAAATTGATCAAAAGTTGCCAACTATCGCCGTAGCAAACTTCCACCGGTAAATTTTAAATAGAAAATTTTGTCTTATTTCAGTGGCCTTTTTCATGAAAAATTTCTCTCTTAAATATGGTTAAATTTTCTATTTGTTTTTATTGGTGGCAGTTTGCCCAGGTATTATAATCTTTTTTGACTGATACTGAGAGGTGATTGTCTATGTTGTCACAATATGGTAGAAATACAGGGCCTGACTACCGCCAAAGTAAACTTCATTATTTATGACTGAAATTTTGCCCTAATAAAGAGGAAATATCTTTTTAAATTTACTAGTGGAAGTTTTCCGCGGCTGTAATCAATCCCAGCAGAAGTGGTTACAGTTGAAGCTTCACAATTTTAAGGTTATGTCTGTTCCTCTTTATTAATAGTTCCATGTTTCAGAAGAATAACAGCCTTAACAATGCAGCTTGTGTTGTTGATAACTGTCTTTTCTAAATCCATACATTTTCATCACATGCCATTTGAGGCGGACATTTTTTACCAGCACTTCTAAGGCATGTTAGAACGTCAATTGAGGCATTATCAAAGCATCAGTTATACAGGGTGTCCGGTCTCAACGGTGTCCAATGGCTAATTCTTAAACCGTTAGTCATAGACATATAGTTCCAATTACAAAAATGTTTTAAATCAGGTAAACAAATATTTTAAAAGCGATTTGGGTCAATAAAAACATTTCTTAAAAAATTACGAAATTTAAATTTTTATACGGTCCCCCGGTCCTATAAGTTATATTTAGTAAAATTTTCCTTTTACACTGACAAGTAATACAAAAAAAGTCCCGCTGTTCTACGATTAAAATTGACCGAGTAATAGCTGTTTAAAGTTGGAGCATATTTTTTGCTGCAAATTGGGGGTCATTCACAAATTTAGTCGAAATATAATTTCGTCAGATATATTAAAAAATGGTTGAGAGTAAAATTAACATTGCGATATAAATTTGAAATCTTTAGTCATTCTGACATATTAATGCAAAATATACAATTTGTAATAAACATTTAAGAAGAAAGGAAAAAACAGAATTTTTGTTAAATAAAATGATGCTAAATTAACAGGCTATTTTCTTTACAAAGTGATACGTATTTTAAAATATTATTAGATTACACTAGCCTGCAAAAGTTGGGCTATTTCATGTTTTTTATCTTTTGATAATTGATTTTTATGTATTCTGTACCGCTGAATTCCGGAATTGACCTTCATTTTTAGCCATCACATCAGGATTTTTCGCAAATTGTAAATTTCAAAGTTAAAAAGTACAAAGTTAAAATTTAATCTCCTCCCCCATCCCATCACACCACCCAGCTGTAAGAATCCCAAGATAAGCAAAAATATCGAATAAATTATTGAATAAAATAAAATAAAAAAAGTTTAACATATGTATTATAGTACGAGATTTTCGCTATATTTTAACTTACACATTTGCAAAAAAATTCTAAAGTGATGGTTAAAAATGAAAGTCATTTTCAGATTTAGTGCTAAAAAGTACGTAAAAATCAATTATCAAAAGTTAAAAAATACAACCATCTCCTCTACTTTATAGTATCCGATTTTTGTCATTCTTTAAATTCGAGAATTTATGATTTGCGAAATATCCTGATATGATGGTTAAAAATTAAGGCAATTTTCGGATTCAGTGCTAAAAAATACATAAAAGTTAAAAAACCCCAACAATCTCCGTCTTGTATTATCTAATCTAAAACTTTTTCTTAAACTTCTTGGTGGTAATCTATCCGAAATTTTTTGTGTTTTCCTGTAAAATAAGTATAAATGGTAACCACCGAAAATCATAATATTATTAGATTGCTATCAGATTTGCGTCAGTATGTAAAATGTAATCTCGATCGGATATTTGAAAGTGTGTTAAAGTTGGAATACAGATTTTGAACTGGAAAAACGTACATAAGATCTTTGAAGTAACATAAAAACTTATAATAATAACATAATTTTATTAAAAGAAATCATAAAAGAAAAAGTCTCAAATCCTGACAAAATAAAACATATGTTATTTCAGCCAATCTGAAACTTAATAAATGTTAACTTAATCGTAATACTTGTACGATTTTTTTCAAAGCGCAGATATACATGGAATGAGGTCTTCGAATACTTTAAGCACTTGGAATGTGACCCCTCAAAGCCAATCCGAACTCATTTGTTTTCAGAGCAAAAAAGTGGCATAAGTCATGCATTTTTAAAGTTTCATAACTCGCACAATTTTAGTGTTGTATGAATGGGACTTTTTTTTGTCTTACTTGTCAGTGTAATAGGAAAATTTCACTAAATATAACTTATAGGACCTGGGGACCGTATAAAAATTTAAATTTCGTAATTTTTTAAGAAATGCTTTTATTGACCCAAATCGCTTTTAAAATATTTCTTTACCTGATTTAAAGCATTTTTCTAATTGGAACTATATGCCTATGACTAACCGTTTAGGAATTAGCCATTGGACACCGTTGAGACCGGACACCCTGTATATAAGACGTATTTATTAAATTAAAGTGCACCGTTTGCAACAACCAGCAGTGCATACCTAGAAAAGGGGATGTCCTCTTTACAAATATATTAAAAAAATTCGTCCTATTTATTTTCAAAAATCTGTGTTTAAATAATCCGAAACTTTTATTTAAAATAGTGGTAGCCAGGAAACTTATTGTCAGTGTCTTCGGTAACAACACAACATCAAACGTTTAAAGATATATGAGTGTTCTACACTTTGTAGAAATATATGTTGCAAAGTTTTTTCAGAACATAGGTATACTATATCACAATTCTTCACCATTATCAGTGGTCTGAGACCTAACTTTTTTGGCTACTACTATTTCCAAACAATAATCTTTTTAGAAATATCTATTAGAAATGTATAATGAATAACATTCTTTGGAAATAACGTTAGCCAAAAGAAGACCGTGCCGAGCGCTGCATTATTTTCGTAAAAATTCCGATTAATTCAATACCCTTTTTAGGTATACATTTTCATAGCTACCAACTCTTACGCTTTTTTGTACAAGAAAAATTTAATAGAAATTTTTACCTTATTTAACCCCTTGAGGGGCATCGGTATATAATATGTACCACCTACGATTAATGAAGTTTTACACCAGAAAAA
Organism: Maratus speciosus; assembly: GCA_963932465.1. NCBI lineage: Eukaryota > Metazoa > Arthropoda > Arachnida > Araneae > Salticidae > Maratus > Maratus speciosus. Next base: position 441,668,628 of record OZ010796.1, on the reverse strand, counting down.
TTTTATTGAATTTTACTTTTCTAACTTAGGTGGAAAAAAGGCCGTAAAATTGCTTTTACTTATTTCGAAATAGAATTTTTCAAAGATTCCGGTGGGAATTCAACATTTCACAAACGTAATTGCTTGCCTCTCAAGGGGTTAATCGGCAGATTACAGCGATTAAAAAAGGATAAAATTTACTTTTAAATGTGGTGCAAAAAAGAGTAAGAGCTATGCATTTTGCCCATTTAACCACTTAATAGTTTTACCCTTACGGACAAGAGTACGTGCAAGAAGAGCTTGCGTGCTCCATACCATTACATGAAGGTTTTCGATACCACTAATTATTATTTACAATCTTCGCTCTATTTAATGACAGAATTTTTAGATAAAATAAGGCGAATATTTTAGTTCAAAGCAAAGTGGTGTTCAGCCCATATTTTTAGTGCATTGTGTCAAGAAAAAAGAAACTGTTAAGGGGTTAATAAATAGGAGAAGATATCTAAACCATTTATTTTCAATTATATGTTTTACTATCAAATTAATCTTCAAAAAGTAATCTTTTTATATGCGAAATCGCAAGCATATTTCTTATAACACCTTTATGTTTAATATTTTAATTAAAATAATATTACTTTTGTTACAGCTTGTCAAGGTTTCTTAGTGTTTCAATAACTAAGAAAAATTGAAGTATGACAGCAAATTTTAACACATCTCACTGCATTTTCAAATATATTTTTAAATTAAAATTAACAAAATTATCATTTTATTTTAATTTTAGAAAGTTGAATTTTATCTATAAAGTCTTTAGAACTGACAACTGAAAATAAACTATTTTTTTCTTTTAAAAAAATTCGGCTTTAGAAAATTAATTAGTTTTAAATAATAATACGTAATCCTTTTAACATCGCTGTTTATTTGCAATATGTTTGTTGCTTTTTCTGTTGAAAAGTTTTCAAAAATTGCGAATGTAATGGAGATACTTTTGTTTCTGTGACATTTGATACCGATTCATTAAACACACATGATAATATTTTAGTTTGCCTTTTTCTGACGAGAGTGTGTTGTCATTTAACAGCAAAATTTTTCTTGTGAATACGCTTCAAAAGAACATTTAAAAACCAAATTTCAAAGAGTTTTTAATTATTTTTGATAATGTCAAGTTTGTCTTATTGTATGATCAGCCATGTTTTGGAACAATCATTTGTTCATAAAACAGAATATAATTTTCATTAAAAATAACGATATTTATTTATATTCTTGGACTTTACAGGAACTTGATTTTTCTTTCTCTCTCTCTCTTTTTTTTTAAACTTTTCTATTTTATGATCATATTTAAAATCTTACAATTATATTAAAATGCTGAAATTTTTTTTCAATGTTTCTGTATTTTTAATGTTTTAAAAATAAATTTTAGATTTATATATAGCTGTAAATTTATTTATTTCGGAGAGAAAGTGTATTGTTTTTAATAATAAAAATTAATATGTGTAAAAATCTTACGTTTTATTAAAAAATATATATTAAATGTTTTCATGCTCTGTGGAATTCACAGCTAATGATTGAAACAAATAAAGGTAGACAAAATGATTAAAATTAATTTTAAGATTATCTAAAACGAATAATAATATAATGTTTAAGTTATTGCTACACAGCCTTTTTGCCTAAAATTCATTTTATCTCCCAATATCCGAAAGGTTATTCTTCGACTAATTTAATAACAAAGTCATTAACAGTACTTATGGCACAGTACTTATGTTAATTAAATGTTGAAATCATTGATTCACACCGGATTTAAGAACAAAATTATTGGAAAATAAGTAAAAGATTTTCTTCACGTATAATTATAAAAGCAAAATTTCGTTCCAAAATTCCGGGGCCGTTGTGTCATTTTGGAATTAAAATTAGGTGAGATATATTATATCCCACCGCCTTTCAAATAAGGCAAATTATTCTGTGTAAAAATAGTGGTATCGCGGTGTCCAGCAGGCCTGTGTTTGCGCACCCGTACTTTAAAATAATGAACGGGGTACGGGGGACATTGGAGCGGCAACACCGTGGCAATCCACATATGGCTGAATTTTTATTTAGGGATTCCGAATTCTCACCAGTAAGTTTAAACAGTTATTATTGTTTTATAAGATGATAGATATTCCATAAATAAAATAAAAGAAAATTGCTATTCAAAATTTTTCGGTGTGAATTCCAACATTAGCGAGAAGTCTCTCGATTAGTGATGACGTCACACTCGTGTCCTCTGGCCTTGAGTATTTCGATGGCAGCGAAATTACTCGTCCATAATGTGTTAATTAAAATTTCAACATTGTTAAATTGTGATCTTCCATCATGCTGCCGATTGTGGTTCCTCCCGTACGGGCTTTCCTCTGTTCTCGTAGAATAGAACGGAAAACGTTCCGTTTTCTCTACAATTTGAAATCGCAATCGTCAGATTTTATGTACATAAAAAAAAGGCTCGATCCCTTTTGCTATACATTTCCGATTCTAATGATACCTTTAGTTTAAAAAAATAGTAATACTAACATTTTTTTTCTAGAGCCCGATTGCATGGTAGTTTTCAAGTTTTCTGTTTTTTCAGCGTTTGAAACTGCCATATATGTTTCTCGGATGGAAATACAAAAAACGAAATGTACTAATTTTATTTGGAGTGTTCTTCCGCTTCCAAAATATTATTCTCCAAAGTTCGATTTCATGGTTGTATTTCACGTTTTCTGATTCCTTTTCACGCTTTCCATTTTTTCGGCATTTTGAAACTGCCATCCTGTTTCTTGGACTAGATAAAATACCCATTCACTTAACACTAGAACGCCCGGAAATTTTACTCAATTTTCATAAAAATATTTCACTCCAGAATTTTTATTTAAAATTATTTAACTGATTTATTTAACGTAATTCTGCGTTGCTTAAATTCAACTTATCTTAAGAAAAAAATTCTGTCTCCAATGGACATTTAATCATGTGGTTGAAGTCGAATCGACTCCTTCCGGGCGTTCTAGTGTTAATGCACATTTCCAGTTCTAACCGTCTCTTTGTAAAAAGCAAAACAAAAAGAAATCACATTGATGATTGTTTCTCGGAGGTCGATTTATGTTCGTTTTCATCTTTTCCGTTTATTCTGCATTTTAAAATGCCATCACTTTCCCCGAGTGGAAATAAAAAACAGCAAAAATATTCACTTATTTAGGATACCTTTCTGGTTCCAAAGATATATTTGGTTTAAAAAATATTAGTATTTATTATTTCAGAAAAAAACCTTTTTTGGAAATCGTTTCACGAATTCGCCCGAACTTTTTCCTTGACTGCCTTCCCAGATATCTTTTTGAGTTTCAAGAGAACTATGATTTTGATCCTTTTCATATGGGAAAACGAATGTTTTTCGTTTCTGCGCATGTCCGAGGAAACATCTACATTTCACGTTTTTAAAGATAGTGAAGGATTCAACGGAGATTTTCTTTGGAGCCTTCAAATATTGGTCATAATTTAAGGACCAAATGAAGTTAAGGCTCCTTCGTAAGTGCAAATAGTGCAAGATAAATCATTCTTCATTTGACTTTATGGCAGTCAACATTTCAGGCTCGTTTTATTTCTTTTCTTTTTTTGAGAATACATTTTTAATTGTGTATTTTTATAAAATTACATTATCGAATTGGCAATTACTATAACGGCAACCGCTTATTTCGTTTGGAAAGCTTTCGGTTAATAAATGTAAAATAAAACATATTCAAGTTCGTTTTCAAAATCAGACTGTAGTGCACATAATACGCTCGGGCATACGCTGCCAAAGGCAGCGGGGACTCCAGATCTATCTCCTTTTCGATAGATTTAAAAATGTGATATCGTAGAAATTAGAGGGTGTACGCTGCCGAAAGTAGTGACACCACAACACGAACCCCCATATCCCAGAGAAAAATATCTTAATTCAACGCTTTTTTAGGTATTGGGTCGATCGGAAAGTCGTGTCGTGTTTGGAAAATCAATTCGTGCCGGAAAATTCTATCATTTAATTATTAGATATTGATTCCGAAAACTAATGTCTAATAATTAACGGGCAGAATTTTCCGGTGCAAACTGATTTTCCCAACACCTTTCTTTTGACTTTTTTGACTTTCCGATCGACCCAATATATTTAAGGTTATTACACCTGGCCAAGGGGAAAAAACGCCAGGTGGGTCACATAGTTAATTAATAAAATCATATAACTAACTTATCCTTTTTTTTGCATAAACCTCCAATTCCAATCGCGCATTATTTAATTCAACGGGATATCGAGAGAACATAAAATTTCCAGTTGTGTTATTTAATCGTTTTATTCCTCGATGGATGGTCACAACTGAAGAAAAACAGGGAATCATTATTTTTAAATAGTAATATTTACTTTATTTAATCTAAAAATACAGCATTTAACCCTTAAATGGATGACTTTTTATTTTGTTTCGAAAAAATTATATATGATTCTCAGAAAGCTTTATTACACAGGAAAAATAATGAAAAAATCACAGATACATTTTTCGTACAATACGTCAACCTTTTCTTATGTTGCACATCTGCAATACAAGTAAAAACTAAAATATTGAAAATTAGTAAATATTTTCATAAGTATGAATTTAAGTACCTTATTTTATATAAATTTTTATTTTGTAAAACTTAACCCTTAAATGCATGAATTATTCTTTTAAAATTGCGTTTTTTATTCTTATATTAAAGATTAGACACCAGAAATTTTAAGATAGATTTTTAACTTTATTTAGTAGCATATTTTTGTAACTTTTACAGAATTAATATTTCTATATAAATATAGTGGTTGCTAAGATTTAAATAAAAAGTAATGCAGATATGCATCCCTATGCATTCAAGGGTTAAACAAGGCGACAATTACTATTCCAGGGCTCCCACTCTGCTCGTTTTTGTGCATTGGCTGGCAATCGATTCGGATTGCCGATTTTTATTGTCTCTGTGTTCCTACGTACTTACAAATAAAGCAGAATGCACGCCCTGAGAAGATGGTTTTATCTTGGAATTTAAAATTTAATCTTATTCAATTTAATATGTCTTGAAATATTCGTGTCAACTTTATGTCCTGAAGTTGTATCCATGAAGACTGGGAACCTTTTACAGGGCTCTCACTGGTCCGCTTTTTGAAAACCAGTAATTTTTTAGAAAGAAATTCGTAGTAGGTTTCTGCAACAGTTGCAAGAAAAACGCTGTTCTAGGTATGTTTCTAAAAAATTTATAAAGAAGGTTTAAAAAAATAAAATAAAAGTGGTGTTCAAAAAGTGGACCAAGTGGGAGCCCTGCTTTTATTGAACGGCAATATGTCCCTACAATATATAAAATACTTCATGATGACTGATATTGAACAATGTGAAGCAGTGTTGCCAGTGGGCTACTTTTTTAAAATTCAGATTTCTTGATTGGCACCACTTTTCTGAAATGGTAAATTTCCCCTTGTTTTCTCCTTAACCCTATCAGGGCAAGACTTTTCTGCTCCGATTATGTTCAAATAATTAATTCACACCGCAATATACGAACAAATTTATTTGCAAATAATCAAAAGCTTTTTTTCACGCTTATTATGAGATCGAACTTGTACTAACAAATTACTGGTGCCATTTGAAATTTTGGGCATTAAAATTAACCGTTTGCAGACTGCAAACGGCGCCCTTCAAGGGGTTAAATAATTTGTCATTAAATATGGCGAAATTTACTATTTCAAAAAAGTGATGCCAATCACGAAATATGAATTTTAAAAAAGTAGCCCACTGGCAACACTGACTCTTAAGGGCTATCCGGATGTAAATCCTATCCTAACACTGCTCTCGACATGCGACTGCCTGTCTGATTATTAGACTCTTCATAATTACCAAGAAACTGACTACGACACGTTAAATGGCCATTGAGATCTAGGAATCATTTATTAAAATCTAAGATCTAAAATTTACTGCCCGTCTTATTCTATACACCAGGGGTGGCCAATTGTGGCACGCCGGATACAGCCAAAAATTTACAGAAAAAGTCGACTTTTTCAATCGCAGAGATTCGATGATTAGATAAGGCTATGCAATTTTAGTGGTGTCGAGTGCGCCACAGTTGGCCACCCCTGCTACACACGCACGCACACACTGGTGTTGCCGCGTGTCCTGCTTAAATCGGAACTTTAAATGCTCTGTACACCAGTATTTTAAAGTAATTATCTTCACCTTATCTGAGGGCAGAATTATCTGCGATTAAAGATGGGGAAATAAACTATAAGAAATTAGTGGTGTCTAGAGCCTTTAGAGGTCAGATTTACATGGAACACCTGGCAACACTATGGCAACTACTGAGCATACGCACACACATATGTATGTTTATAATTTAATTAAACTATATATAAATATAAATATAAATATATATATATATATATATATATACATATATACATAAAATTTAATTAACCTATATGTATACACAGTGTTCCAAAATCTTAAAACGCTTTTTAATTTTTTACGCGTTGGAGATATAGAGGCAATGTAAATTACAAATGCGTTCAAAATAAAGTAGGAATTATGATTATGTGATGAAATAGCCCTGCCGTTAATTTTCCAAAATGTTGCACTTTTCACATTTTTATATGGTCCCTGGGTCCTATAAGTTATATTTCGAAAAAAATATTCCATACTCTGACAAGTAAAACAGTAAAATTTCATTCTTCTATAATTAAAACGAACCGCGAATTTTCCCCACTGGTCCGTTTTCTGGCTACCTTTATTTCATTTTATATTTTTAATAATTGATAAAAAACATTTCGTGCTACTTTTTTATAACATTTCCACTAAAAACTTTAGGGTAGGTTTCTGCAAAATTTGTAAGAAAAATATAGAGAAAGATTTTTGAAAGCTGACCGGATGCTTAACCGAGCTATGATACTTTGAATTTCATGAAACGGAGCTTTCCGGAACTAAAAACACATAAACGGGTTTTTAGTAATAACATAAACGGGGAGCTTCGAAACTTCATAAAATTGAAAGTATCATATCTCGGTAAGTTTTTGTCATGGAAGAATGGAATTTTTACTGTTTAACCTTTCAGAGCATGGAAAAATACTATCAAAATCAGTGATGGCCAGCCTACGGCACGCGTGCCACAGAGATACAAGCATTAACCCCTTGAGGGGCGGTGGGATAAAATATATCCCACCTAATTTAAACAAGATTCTCACCAGAAAATTTTAACTAAATTATATATTTTTAACTTTGGAGGAATATCGTTAGAAAATTGCTTTTCCATATTTAAAAATAAAAATTTTCGATTATTCCGGTGAGAATTCAATATTAAGAGACATTCTTTCTTGCCCTTCAAGGGGTTAATGTACGGAAAAAAATGTATTGTTTAATGAGAGAAGGTCTGTAATTTAAAAAAGACAAAATTACAAATCTTAGGAAACGGTGTCAAGTGAATTTTAGACAAAAAGGTTGGCCACCCCTGATCTAAATATAACTTCATAGTTCCGAACTTTTACATTTTTCAAATACCACTATCATAGCTGCCAAGTTTTACGCTTTTTTCCCACCATTATTTTTCAACAGAGAAAATTGTCTTATTTAATCATCGAAAACATAGAATTGAAAATAGCAAATTTTTCTAATGAAAAATAGTGGTAGGAAAAAACATAAAAGTTGACAGACACGCACAACAATTAGCTGCAGATTTCGGCGAATAAGCAAGTAAAAATTTACCAGTAAATTTTAGTGGTAAGAAAAAAGCATAAAAATAAGCAGCCACGTAACTTATAGGTGTCAGGGACCGTATAAAAATTTAAAAAGTGTGTTTAAAAAATAATTACACGACTGTTTCATAAACACAATCTTAATTCCTACTTTATTTTGTATACTTTTGCAAAATATTTCCTTATTAACAGTTAAAAACTGAAAGCGCGTTTTAATCTTTTTGGGACATCCTTAAAAATATATGCAAAAAATATATGCATATAAGTATGTAACATAACTGCTAAGCCTCCCGTTTTATGGGTGCCACTATTTCCAAATGGGAATATTCGCTATATTTAATGATAGAAGTTCTGCGGATGATCAGAACTATTTTCGGAAAGAATTATTCTCTACATTTCATCACTGAATGCTGTGAATTAAAAATGCAAAAATTACTGTTCGGAAAAGTAGTATCCATAGTCAACACCCGGACCCACATGCACATAAGGTTAGTTGGAGCAACTGGGCCATGATTTTACAATGTGACTCTGGAGCTTCTGACAATTCAGCTTCAAAAAGCTAATGTTCATTTGAATTAAAGTCTGAACTTCTGTAAATGTGTTCAGTTACGTTCCCTCTATCAAACAGAAATGCTAAAAATTACATTTTAATATTTAAAAATATAAAAATATGCATATTTCATCTTTCTTTCCTCATCCGTCGAGTTGCCCCATAAAAATGGGGTAAGTGGATCAGGAGGGTCTATGTTCCACACGCCTTTATTTTTTTTTCATGTGGGATATCAGGTCCTGTTTGAAAAAGTGTAAACAATTTAAAAAAATTTAAACCAGGCAGATCATGTAAATTATATGTCAATAAAGAGCGTTGTAAAGGAAACCTTTGCTGTCAATGTGTCTAAAAAAGCACTAAAAGTGAAAATATTAGATTTATTTATATCAAAAACATAAAAATTAATTAAGTACTTATGTAATTTAGTATAGGTAATAAGTATAAAAGTCACATGAGTATTTTAAGGAAAAAATAGCAAGGTAAATCTATAAACAAACGGCTACGTAAGTACTTAAGTACTTTATCTGTATCCAGGGGTCGCACTATAGAGGAAAAATTTTATTGTTCCTACCAGAACACTTAATGAGTTACCTTCAAATTCATTTTATTTAACATATTCTAAAGAAAGGTGCGATGAAGATATTATTTTCAAAATAGTGGTCGGAACAATAAAATTTTCCCTATAGAATGCTACCCCTGTGTATCGTACAATTTCAAGGTTTGGCTATCTCGCTTTCAGGGACATGGTGTTTGCATTCGTAAAATATTGAAATAATTTAATGACATCAGTATTTACAAGAGAATCTATTTGAAAACAAGTAAAAGTATATTTTCGCGTACTTAATAAAGGTGAAATTTTCATTATAAAATTCCGGTGCCAATGTGGCAATAAGGAATTAAAATTATGTGATGCCATAACAGCATCATCTCCTGTCAAGGAGTCAAGAAATTTGGTTTGATATTACCTAATATGCTTTTTAAAAATTTTATTACGTAATTTTAATAAGGTATTCTATAATTTTCCTTATTGTGAGCAAAAAACAATGGAGAAATTTACTTCCTGTTGTAAGAGAAACTCAAAAAAATTATTTACAACTATTGGGGTAACTGGATCCAGCGTGGTCCAGTTACCCCGGATACATGTCCCAGTACCCTATTCTTGAAAATATTTGGGGAACCTGGGACACCGGACTTACATTTGAAACATGAAGTAAATATATATAGATACCTAATAATATTAACGTAGTTATATGCCTAATCTTTAAAAAAAAGATTGTTTAATAAAAATACTTACAGTATTTTAATAAAAAGCCGAGGAAGTTCAACCAAATTGACGTTGTTTTTTTAAAAAAAGACGTAAATTTTCGACAACCTATCACAGCAAAGAGAGAGTTATGATTGGGTTGACACACGTTGTTTTAGGAAGTAGAGGTTAAGGGGCATTGTTCACAAAAGCTAAAACTTAAAATACATCAAAGGTATAAATAGCGTATGGCCCAGTTACCCCAACTAACCTTACTCTGAGTTCTACTTTTAATTACATTAAATATACCGGATATTTCAAAAAATTCTTCGACAAATTTTAAGCAGGCCTCGGTGCGGTGTCTTTTTAGACAGACTAACTGAAACCAACACTATTTCCTTCCGAAAAGTTTCGTTTTATCTTTATCTTGGAAACGGCCTAGGAACTCGCTTACTAGTGAGATTTTATTTCAATTTTTGTGGTACTGTTCCATAAAAATAAATAAATCCTTAACCCTAGAACTACCGGAAATTTTACTCAAGTTTTATAAAAACATTCTACACCAGAATTTTAACTTAAATTCTTTATTAATTTGTTTATTTAACTTATTATTGTCTGATTTATACATTTAGTTTGTTTTGAAGAAATTTCTGGTTTGAATAGATATTTTGAATATACATGTCGGGTCCATTGGACCCTTCTGGTAGACAGAGGGTTAAATGCGCGATTTTTTATTTTGTTTCGAAAAAATTATATATGATTATCTGAAATGTTTGTTACACCGGAAAAATAATGAAAAAAATCAGAGATACATTTTTCTTCCAATACGTCAACTTTTTCTTTTGTTGCACATCTGCAATATAAGTAAAAACTGCTGTCGTGTGACTGTTTTACGCAAAAATATTGCAAATTGGTAAATATTCTAATAAGTTTGTCTCAAAATACCTTATTATATGTAATTATTTATTTCATAAAACTTAACCTTTAACCCTTTTATTCCCATGATAGAACACGTTCTAGAAATTACGTAGTTCAGATAATCTGACTTTGCACCAGAAAGTTTCAATGGTTAATTTCGCTTTATGTAAATAAGGAATGTCTGGTATTAATTAAAGCAAATATTGCTATTTTAATTTTCTGTTGTGAATTAGGTATATACGAATAAAAATATCTATTAAATTCAAAACACTGTTGTTTGCATATATGCAAAGCTGCGCACTAAAGGGTTAAAAAATGACCACTCCGAGGCCTACTTTAAGGAATGGTGGAACACGCTCAGTGATCGTATCTGTCCTGAGATTTCAAGACCAGGAAATTCTTCGGTGCCAGTATTTTCTTATAGAAAATCTCTTTTTAAATAAGGCGAAATTTCGCGCGTTTAACCTATATTTATTTTTCTATAAAAAGATGACATTTCTCCTGAAAATTTCCCTGAAGTGTACGACACCTGCACACTACAACAAACAATTTTTATATGGAAAACCAGGACCATAATCGAATTATTCAATAAAAAATACAGGGCGTCTCACTTCAAACCGAACCTGGATTTTTGATAGTAAATTTAATAATAATGGATTTAATAAGTCTAACGAAATTTACGCTAATTCGTTTGAAATATAAATACACTTTAAGAAGATAAGATGTTTCTTAATCTATTAAAATATAATATATTCGCGAATGAAATCATGCAATAACCTCTTCTGACTTACCAACGATACCGAAAAGCGTTCTTTATCTTTAAAAGCCTCAGAAACAAATATATTTTCAAAATTTAAAGAATAATTTACAAAACCAACGTTTCTTTCGCTGTCACTGATTTTCGGAAACGTGTACGAGTAGTTTTCATAGTCTCAACCCTTAATATAGTTTTATCAAGTTCTGTCAATTCTCAAGTAAACATTTTCATGTTCAACAAACATGTTTTACAGTTACACATGATAAATTGACACCACTAACATTTACATTAAAATTAATATTATTTTGTTATTCTTGCATGTATAAAATCAATTACGCAGATGAAATTGTTTAACTGGGAATTAATATTATCCTAAGCACATATGTACCGGTTTGAGAAGGTCGAATACTGCGCTATAAAAAATGAAATGATAATACCCACTTATACTTATTACATACACATCTCGTAGAAATTAATGGTAATAATTATACCAGAAGTTGTAGATGTGCTCACTATCAACATCAAAACAGAGCTGAATTGGAAGCACTGTACTTTCGAACGTCACTGGCATTATTACGGATTTACTTACCGAAGTACTGTTTAAAGTTTTTGGACTTTTCATGAAAGCATTGTATATATATATATATTTAAGTTAACACTAGAACGCCCGGAAGGAGTCGATTCGACTCCGTCCATACGATTAAATGTCAATTGGAACTAGAAATTCTTTCACAAAATGAGTTAAGTTTTAAAAGCGAAGATTTACGTTAAATAAATCAGTAAAATAGTTTTAAATAAAAGTCCTGGTGTTAAATATTTTTATGAAACTTCAGTAAAATTTACGGGCGTTCTAGTGTTAAAATAGTTGAAAATTTCACATATAGATTTACTTTTGTTAACACTAGAACGCCTGGAAGGAGTCGATTCGACTCCGACCACATGATTAAATGTCTATTGGAGCCAGAATGTTTTAATAAAATAAGTTAAATTTAAGCGACGCAGAAATACGTTAAATAAATCAGTTAAATAATTTTAAATAAAAATTCTGGAATGAATTATTTTTATGAAACTTGGGTAAAATTTCTGGGCGTTCTAGTGTTAAAGTTATGAATGCATAGGTGCCAACCTCTTGCGTTAATTTGACCCTGGTTTAATACGTTTCGAACCAGAACTTTTTTAATGAAATTAAATTGTTTCTACGTAGAAACCTGGAATTAAATAAATAAGCATTCTTGAAATAAATTTTCTGGTGCGGAATGCGGTGAACCTGGGTCAAATTAATCCAGACATTACGGAAGATTAGTGGAAGGTTGGCAGCCATGTGAATGAAATTCCGGCTTCTAATTGGAGTTAGACTGTTTTTTACCGAATAAATGAATTACGACTCTGGTCTTCTCTAGGCTAGTTCCATGGGTTTTTGTAGTGTAAGTCACATACATGATAACTGCTATGCTTGTTGGTGACGGTTATTTTTGAAACGTTTGCTTCACCTTATTCAATTAATGACTTATCACCGATAAAATAAGTCAAATTTTTTCCGTTCTAAAATACTGGTAGCGAAAAATTGTAGCATGTGACTTACACTACAAGTACTCATGGAACTAGCCTCTACAAACATTTTTTGTTCTTCTTCTCTAGACCATGATTACCATGCGGCCTCCTCCCGGTGGTCGTCAATCGGCCCCTTGAATGGGGAAGATGACGAGGAGCCAGGCTGCGGATGCTGTGTTTCAGGGAGATCACTTAAGTTTGGAGAGACCGGAAGCAGTGTCCCCGACGGGGGGCAGGCACTGGTGTTTTCTGTCCACCGCTCGCGGAGGACAAGATGGTGGACTGGGTTGAGACAGTGCCAACATTTCTCTGGAGATGTGGGGGTGGTCCTCTCTTGAGGTGTTTTAATCATTTGGTGTCCTAAGTATTTATGTGTGAAATAAATTAAAAATTGGAAATAGTAAAGTAAAAAAAATGTGTAGAAATTTAAAGTAAAAAGTGTGTTGTGTGTGTTTGGGTCTTTGATCCAATGTTTGGTGTTATGTTAGATAGGGTTACACCTTGACTCACTGGGAGGCAAGTCAATCCGGTGTCGATTGTAAACAGTGTGGGTAGCTTAGTTCGTGGCCCTGTTGACTTGCAAAAGGTGTGTGTTGGATGGAGTCAATCACTCTTTTCCGGAATTTACCTTATCTGGGGGGTTGCTGGGAGTGGCTACGGTCATAGCTGTGGGGACTGTGACGCGCAAAATATAGCCACTCACAGTTGAAGCCGTGCATGCGCTTCCTGCGTGGTCCCAGCGGATACTAGGTTGGTGTTTGCCTTCCTAAGCCGAAGTATGCACGGCGCGGCCCCCTCTTGGTGGTCTCCAACCAACGTCTTTGGCGTGTGGGTGACGGGGAGCCAGGCTGTGGAAACTGTGGTTTCGTCCCGGCCACCATTTGTGGAAGGTAAGAGAAAGCAGGCTCCCCGTTGGGGGGCGGTCCTTGGGGCGATTGGGCGTTGTCCCTCTCACGGGCCTTGGTGTCTTAAGTGTTTGTGTGTGTAATAAATTGAAAATAGCTGAAAAAATTAAAAATGTAGTAAAACCCGTAATAGTGAAGTGTGTTTAGCTGTTTGATCAGGTAGGAGTTCTGAGTCAGTTCTGAGTCAATGAGAGGCAAGTCTGGCCGGTGTCGACCACAAACTGTGTGGGAGCATAATTCGTGGGCCCGTCGAATTGTGGAAGGTGTGTGCCGGATGGGGCCAACCACGCTCTAGTGGAGGAAGCTCTATCTGGGTGTGTGCCCGGTGGGGTGGATGAGGCACGGACGACCGGTGTCGACTGCGGCTGGCGAGGGTAACATAACCATGAAGCCTAGCCAACCTGTAGAATGTGTGTGTCGACCGGATTACCAAACCCCCTCTCGGGTATCTCCCCAAATTTATGTGTTTGATGTTAGTGTATTTGTGTGTTGCTTGGGAGTGGGAGCGTCGAGTCATGCGCCTCGAGGGCAAAGCTAGTCCGGCGTGTCTATGCGTAGAAGAGACTTTCTGCGTCCGCCGGTCGAAAGAGCATTTTTTCTTGTTTTTCTCCGTCTTGGTGTTCTCTGGCATGGTGGCGCGTGCCAGAGGCTGTTCTACTGGAGTGACGGGCCTGGGGTCATGGCACGGCTCGTGGCTGGGCAGTTTGATTGAAGCGATTTTCCGCCCGTTCCGTTTCTGTTGGCTCCTAGGCAGGGTGACGATTTAGTTCGTCATTTGAGGGGGCACATGGTGACCCTCTCGGGGCGTAATGCCTTGCAACTTGAAAATCTTAACTTTGTTTGTTGGGAACAAGTCTTGATACGTACACAGTGCGCCGGGCTGTGGATCGTGCTGGGGCTCTGGGGCGCGCCTTTTAAGATACTGAGAAGCGAAGCGCCCTGCTCTACTCTCCGGGCGTTTGGGCAGGGTGTGGATTTCGGTCCGCACCTAAGGGGGCATAGCAACCTCCTTAAGGCGTAATGCCCTCATCGTAGATGGTGGTCTATCGTGTGGCTGTTGAGTGTGGAGGATGGTGCACGTCAGCCTTGCTGGTCCTCTAAGAAGGGTACTCAGGACTGACCACCCTGGGTACCTGAGGGGGCTGTCGCATACCTCGAGGTTTGCCAGCAACATTTGAAAGATCCCTTCTAGTTGCACGGCCTGTCTTTTCGTAGTTAGGTCTAAGCAATTCTGTTGTGGTGTTGGGTTGTCAGTGGCAGGCTTCGTTGCTCTGGTTCGCCTTGACTGGCCACTTGGTGGTGTGTTTTAGGCTCTGTCGTACGTGTGCGGCTTCGCCCCGGTTGCAGGCGTTTTCTTGAGTCTCGAACTTGCCACAACAGTCCGCGGGGTGAACAGAATCAGGCCGCAGTGCAGACTTTGCGAAGTTGTGAGATGTGGTTTGTTTGGTCTTGTGTGTCCCATGTGCAGCTGTTCCGGCTGATGGGTTGCGGTTGTAGCGGTTGGGCGTCACTTGGTGCCTTGGAGGATTGGGGGGTCGCTACGCGACCTCTTTCGGAGGACCGCATGGATCCATTCGGATCTGGAACGGGAAATTTTAATTTTACCTTATCTGGGGGATTCCTTGAGCAACAGAGAGGTGCTGATGTCTGGTGCCAACTGTGGCTGGAAGAGGTTGCATAGCCACGACGCCTCACCAGCTAACAAGAGATGTGTGTCATTCGGCACCAAGCCCCTATTCCAGATTCTTCCCCGTTTTGTGTCTCGTGCTTTCTAGCTTTGGTTGTTGGGCTGTCGGACCCATGTCACTAGAGTGTAAACCAATCCACCGCGTCTAGGCGTAGATGAAGTTTACTGCACCGCCAGTTGGATTAGCAGTTTTCTCCTCTTTTCGTTGCGGTGTGCGGAACACTGATGCCATCTTTGACGGTTTCTGTTGTTCGCTGTGAACTCAGATAGGCTTTCGCTATTTGGAATTCCGTTTAGTTCTGCCATGGTTTTCTGGTTGCCCGGTCCTTGATAGTTCATTTTAGTTTTCTCTGGTTTCGGTTTGTGTGCACGACTCTTGTCCCTCGTCTGCCATCATTGAGACGTGTGGCCATTGGTGTCTGATAGCTTTCTTTGTTTCTTGCTGCGTTCTTGATCTGCGATCTCTTTACCCCTTCAGGGGCAAAGCACTTCTGTTGCTAAAATGTTAAAATGAATGATTGACACCGGTATTTATTAACAACTTAATATGAAAGTAAGTAAAAGCTTTTGTTAGCGTACATTATATGAAACAAAATTTAATTCCTAAATTCTGGTGTGAATGTGGCATTTGGGAATTAAAATTAAGTGGTATATAACATATACCGGTGCCCTTCAAGAGGTTAATGTCTTCATTCATGCTTGTGGTTTTGAGGAGGGATTGAACCGCCCTTCCGCTCATGTACGCCTCTAAGCGGGATACTTTGGGTACTTGTACTCTTTGTACTCGAGGGGTTTTTAACGTCCTCCGGAGGCGTAATGCTAGTGACAACTGGGATAGATTTAGCCATCGGCCTGGATGAGCGATTCGTTCCGTCCTGTTCGATATTGCAGGACTTTAAGCAGACTGCCTCTCGTACTTTGGTACTTTTGGTAGCCGAGGGGTTGGTCACGTCCTCTCGAGAGGTAACTCTGAGTGATGTATGGTATGCGGAGCACAGAGTAAATGTCTTCGAACTGTCTCTATTGCTCCTTGGTGAATTCCTGTTAGCTTCGGTTAATTTGGAAGCATCGTACGCTGAATTACGGATTCGTCGTAATATTACGCGGATGGTAAATTATCATGCATCTACAGGCGCTTCGTTGGGAGTTTTTTGTTGTGGTGGGCCTTGTGTCTCCCTAGTTCAGCTGTTTCGTATGATGGGGTTGTCGTCGTAACGGTTGGACCTCACTTGATGCATTTTGGGACGGAAGATCGCTACGCGATCTTCTTTCAAGCATGGATAAAGCTACTCTGGTTCATGATGCTCTTAGTATACCAGGATTGCCAGTTTTGCATCTTCTTTTATTCAGATATTTTGAATGCAATTTCGAATGGTATTTATTTATTTATTTAATGACAGGCTAAACGCGATAATATGAATTAAATATTATACTTTCGGAATTTATGGTATTCATTCAGAATTTCTCAATAACAAGGAGTTCAAACTGAATATAATAAATTCAGAATAGTATTTTTCTTATTTATTTAATGACAGACCATACGTGATAATACAAATTAAATATTCTTCTTTCGTAATGTATGGTATGCATTCAGAATTTCTGAAAAACAAGGAGGTCAAACTGGCAACTCTGTTCTCTACCGCTCCTTAAAGATTTTTGAAGGTTTTTTAAATCACCCTGTATAGCTTCAAAATTTTTTTCTTATGTAGAATATTTTAAAAAATGGTTTCCATTAGACATATTCCTTCTAATTTAAACTGATGTGACATATTTCTAACATTAAATTAATACTTACGCTATTGGCTGAATGTTCTTAATTTCAGACATTCTTTTAAGAATTTTCCTGTTTTCGTGTAAATTAATCCTTTGAATACTTCGCAATTTATTTCTTAAGCAAGCAAAAATTTTTTAATTCTTATATGTGAAGACGAAAATATGTAATAACTGACACTTTTCATCTTTTGTTTCACAATTCTTCGATAAGCATTACATGAAGGTGAAGCAATTAATTTGCATTCTTTTGTAAGTATTACCTGTTTAAATAAAAAAAAAAAACCCTTCTTATAATCATGTCTCTTTTGACAGGGAAGTTACTCTCTTAGAACAGAAAGAAGAACTTACAACTTATAAAGCTAGAATGAAAATTAGATTTTACGTTTTGGTTTTATTAATTAAACGAGATCCTTGAAAAACACAAAATATCTTTGGTCATGGATTAAATTTTATATTTGTTGAAGCTTTGAAGTTTATTAATTAAAGTTATAAACGTCAAGAATTGCAAAGCTGAACATACTCATATTTTAACGGATTTAAAAAAATGGACGTAAAGTCAAATTTGTGTCCATAAATATGTTTTCTTACTTCATCGGAACACATTTTTGTTTTACCATAATATCCTCTACCAGTAATTAAAATTTATTTGTTGTTGAGTACTTCTGTATATCTTCACAATTCTTTCGAAGTTGAGAATTTAAAAATATTTAAGCTTCAATAGTGATATTTCTTACGATTTAAGCTGCTGTTATATATATTTAAAATGAATTACATACATATACTTTTGAAGAAATTTCCTTTATTTCAGATATTCTTTAAATGGCAAAAAAAAAAAAAAAAACCTTTCCATATTTTGGGATTTATTTCATAAGCCAACAAAAAGTTTTAATTCTTAAAAGTGAAGACAAAAATATATTTTATATTTGACACTTTTCACCCCTTGGTTCACAATTCTCCCTAAAGTAATTCATGGATGTTAAACAATTCATTTTTATTCTTCTGTTATAAGTAATAGGGTTAGTTGAGTTACCACGCTACCACGAGGTAACTGGACCACAGGCTATTTTATAAAAAACCGTTGGTGTTGTTTAAGTTTTAGTTTTTGTGAACAATGCACCTTAATCTCTACTTCCTAAAACAACGTGTGCTAACTCAATCATAACTCCCTCTTTGCTATGATTGGTTGTCGAAAGCTTACGTTTCTTTTTTAACGTCAATTTGGTTGGACTTCCTCAGCTTTTTATTAAAATACTATAAGTACTTTTATTAAACAACCTTTTTTTCTAAAGATTAGGCTTATAACTACATTAATATTATTAGGTACCTATACATATTTACTTCATGTTTCAAATGTAAGCCCGGTGTGCCAGTTACCCCATAAATGTTTCATGAATTGGGTAACTGGGACATGTATCAGGGGTAACTGGACCATGTTGGATCCAGTTACCCCAATAGTTATAAATAATATTTTTGAGTTTCTCTCACTACGGGAAATAAATTTCTCCATTGTTTTTTGCTTACAATAAAGAAAATTATGGAATACCTTATTAAAATTACGTAATAAAAATTTAAAAAGCATATTGGGTGGTATCAAACCAAATTTTTTAACTCCTTGAAGGGCGGTGATGCGCTTATGGCATTACATAATTTTAATCCCTAATTGCCACATTGGCATCAAAATTTTATAATGAAAATTTCACCTTTATTAAGTACGCGAAAATATACTTTTACTTGTTTATAAATAAACTATCTCGTAAATACTGGTGTCATTAAATTATTTCAACATTTTACGAATATAAGTACCTTGCCCCTGAAAGCCAGATAGCCAAACCTTGAAATTGTACGATATAGATGAAGTACTTAACACGTTGAGTGTCACCATACAAATTTGCCAGTTTGGCCTCCATTTTTAGCCAGAAATTTAGTGTTCACACCAGAAATAAAGAATAGTATCTTACGCTTTATTTAATAAAAGACATTTAGCGATAACGTAACGTAAAATATGTTCTTTCGAAATTTCCGGTATCAATTTAAAATTTCTGATCACCGATGTCATCACGCGCTGGCGCGGGATCGGCAGCGAAAGTGTTAAGTACCTACGTAGCCATTTTTTCATAGATTTACCTTGTTATTTTGTCCCTTAAAATACCCATGCAATTTTTATACTTATTACCTATACTAAAGTATATAAGTACTTACTTAATTTTTATGTTTTTGTTATAAATAAATCTAATATTTTCACTTTTAGTGCTTTTTTTGACACATTGACAACAAAGGTTTCCCTTACAACACTCATTCGTTGATGTATAATTTACATTATCTGACTGGTTTAAAATTTTTTAAGTTGTTTACCCTTTTTCAAACAGGACTTGATTTCCCATATGAAAAAAAAAAAAATAAACGCGTGTGGAACATAAACCCTCCTGGTCCACTTACTCCATTTTTATGGGGCAACAGGACCCACGAGGAAATAAATAAGAAATATGTACATTTTTTATTTTTAAATATTAAAATGAATTTTGCGCATTTCTATATGATAGAGAGAACCTAACTGAACACATTTACAAAAGTTCAGACTTTAATTCAAATGAACATTAGCTTTTTGAAGCTGAATTGCCAGAATCTCCAGAGGCACATTGTAAAATCATGGCCCAGTTGCCCCACGTAACATTGTAAGTTACATTAAAAAAAAATACCTTTGTTGAATCACATCTTATCTGACAGGTAAACTACATGCTAGGAATTAAAAAAAAATTACAATTTATAAATATAAATTGACAATTAGATTTCGCGTTTTGCTTATGTTAATTATACGATTTCACTGACAAACTCAAAAGTTCTTTGGTAATAAATTACATATAATTTTTGATGAAGTATTGAAGTTCCTTAATTAAAACTATAACACAGACTTCAAGAAATGTAAAATTGAATATAATAAAATTTTAACTGATTTTGAAAAGGGTACTTCAAAAAAAAAATTCGTTTTTGTACACAAATATTTTTTTATGTTATAGTTATCTCTTCATGCCAACAAAACCAGTTTTTTATTAACTAGATAGCCTGCCCGGCGTTGCCAGGGCCCGTCAAAAAACAGCACGAATTGCGAAAAAACTCTGAAAATCACAATAAAACGTCGCAAAAAAATTAAAAATCGCTGCGCGAATTTTGAATAAACTTCACCGAAAAAAAATACTATATTGGGCTAGAAGATTCAAACTGGATTCCTTTTACTAACGTGAAAAAATCCGAGCTAATCACAGGGATGACATTTGCTAATTATCGCATTAAAAATTCTTTAAAATTACAAATTCGTGCAGGTAAAATGTACTACATTAAGATAAAATGTTGAAACCGAATTCCTTTTACCAATGTCAAAAAATCGCCGCGGTATTAATACAATAGCTTATAATCGCATTGAAAATCGCATTAAAAATCATAAATATTTAAAAATCGCAGGGGTCAAAATTTATTATAAAGAAGTAAAACACTGTAATCGGAAATCTTTTATGGATGACAAAAAATCCTCGCAGAACGTAAAATATCTTGAAAAATCGCTAAAAATCTCATTGAAAATCGCATAGCTAGGTGGTAAAATTTACTATATTAGGCTAAAAGTTTGAAACTAAATTCCTTTTCCGAATGTCAAAAAATCACCCGAAAAGCCACTAAAAGTCGCATTGAAAAATGCACTAAAAATAGCTAAATATTAAAACACAGCAGGAGTCAAAATTTACTTAAACACCAAAACGACCGGAAATTTTACTCAAGTTTTATAAAAAATATTTTACACCGGAATTTTTATTTAAATCTATTTAACATTTTTCTTCCTTGAGTCTTTTAAACTTATTTTACGAAGAAATTTCGGGTTCGAACCGAAATATTCATGTGGTAAGGGTCAAAATGAACCCTCACGGTATTTTTAGTTGTAATGGGGTAAAACATTGTACTCAGAAAGCTTTCATGAATGACAAAAAATCGACTCAAAACGTAAAAAAATATCAAAATTTCTCTACGCATTGAAAATCGCGCTAAAAATCGCATTAAAAATCGATAAAATTCAAAATTCGTAAATGGCAAAATTTACTGTATTAGTCTAAAAGTTAGAAACCAAATTCTTTTTCCGAATGTCGAAAAATCGCCGTGGGACTCGAAAAACCGCATTGAAAAATGCATTAAAAATTGCTAAATATAAAAAGTATCCCAGGAGTCAAAATTTACTCTAATCGGGTAAAACACTGTAATCGTAATTTTTTTTATGAATCACAAAAAATCGACGCGGAACATTAAAAATCTCGAAAATTCGCTAAAAATCGCTTTAAAAGTCGCTAAAATAAAAAAAAATTGTAGATGCTGAAATTTACTATGTTCAAATGTCAAAAAATCGCCGCGTATTAATACAATAGCTAAAAATCGCATTGAAAATCGCATTAAAAATCACTAAATATTCAAAAATAGCAGGAGTCAAAATTTACTATAAAGAAGTATAACACTGTAATCAGAAATATTTTATGAATGACAAAAAATCAACGCAGAACGTAAAAAATCTCGAAAAATCGCTAAAAATCTCATTGAAAATTGCATAGCTAGATGGCAAAATTTACTATGTTCGGCTTAAAGTTTGAAGCTAAATTCCTTTTCCAAATGTCAAAAAATGACTGTGCAGATCGAAAAATGCTAAAAATCACATATAAAAATGCATCAAAAATCGCATTGAAAAATGTATTCAAATCGCTATATATTAAAAAATCGCAGAAGTCAAAATTTACTTTAATGTTCAAAACAGTGTAATCGGAAATCTTCCGTGAATGATAAAATATCGACGCGGCACGTAAAAAATCTTGAAAAATCGCATTGAAAATTCAATTAAAATTCGCTAAAATTGAAAATTGCAAATGGCGAAAATTATTATATTAGACTAAAAGTTTGAAATCAAATTTTATTTCCGAATTTCAAAAATACGCCGTAGAACTCGAAAAAACGCTAAAAATCGCATTGAAAAAGGCATTAAAAATCGCTAAATATTAAAAAATCGAGAGGAGTCAAAATACACAAACAAAACCTTGACACAAAATTCCTTTTACCAATGTCAGAAAATAGTCTCAAAATGCGAAAAAACACTAAAAACGCATTTAAAAATTCGCTAAAAATCCAAAAATCGCTGTACAATTTCCGAATAAATTTATTGAAAAGATGAGAAAATTTACTATATTGGGATAAAAGAACGAATCCGTATTCCTTTCACTAATATGGAAAAAATCGCCTCGAAACATAAAAAACGCTAAAAATGGCATATTAAAAAAACTTAATCAAAAAATCTAAAATTGGGCTTCGAGGTGCAAAACTACATACCGGGTGTCCCAAAAATGACTGATGAATTTTAAAATTCAATAACTTCCAAACGGTGACAGATATTTAAAAAATTCTTGCAGAAGGTTATGCATGATGTCAGAAGTTTTTGTACTGTCATTCTTGATTTTAGTTCGCATTTCAAACAATAGATGGCGTTGAGAGCAATAGGCGCTCAGTCCAGGCCCGATTTTTGGTCCTTCGGCACCAATAAATTTTAATCTCCTTTTTTCGCATGGAAGAAGAGAGAGGCCGAAAAATCGAACTTGGATTTAGCGATTATTGCTTGCAGCGCCATCTATCGATGCTAATTGTAACTAAAACTGAGAATCACAGCATAAAAACTCCTGACATCTTACATAACACTCCTCAAGAATTTTTTTAATATCTGTCACCGTTTGCAAGTTATGGAATTTTAAAATACATCAGTCATTTTTGGGGCATCCGGTACATAGAGGTTTCGCCCCAAATGACGCCCAAATGAGGTTTTGCCCCAAGAGGCTTAGAGAGACCTTTGCCCCAAATTTTGAAGCTCTGTGTGCAACAGTCTCTTCAAAACACCGTCGACACACACACTCACAATCTTATTTCCTTATTATTATAGATTTGACATCTGGAGAGCTTACATTTTAAAGAAAAAAATTAAGTATAATGATTTAAAATACTTTTAAACACTTTCAAACATAGTTGAAAAGTGTTAATCAATTTGGTCTGTCTCTTCGTGCTCGAACTCACGTAAATACTCGGATAGCCATGTAATTGATATATATTATTTAGGTTTAATATGGCACATTCGGAATTAAAAATGAAGTGAAATCCTCTACCTCTCCTTAAAATGTAAAAGTTTTTAGACATCCTGCACATCTTCAAATTTCTTTCACAAGTAGAATATTTAAAAAATATTTAAGATTGATTAGTGCTTCCATTCTTCCGATTTAAGTTTCTGTTACATACTTCTAAAATTAGTTATACACGTATGCGTTTGGAGAAATGTTCTTTTTTTTTAGATATTCTTTTAAGAGCAAACAAATTAATCCTTTCCATATTTCGGTATTTATTTGTAAGCAAACATATTTTAACTCTTAAAACTAAAGGCAAAAATATATTTTATGTCTGACACTTTTCATCGCTTAGTTCCTAATTCTTTCTAAAGTAATACACGGATGTCAAGCAGTTAATTTTTATTCTTCTGTTCTATGTATTACCTGATTAAATTAAAAGAAAAATATTAACTTCCTTGAATCATGCCTCATTTGACAGATAAACTATTTGTTTGGAATAAAAAACAAATTACAATTTCTAAAACTGCAGTCAAAATTAGATTTCCCGTTTTGCTTGTGTTAACTAAATGAGTTCACTGACAAACTCAAAAGTTCTTTGGTCCTAGATTATATTTTGTTTTTGATGAAGAATTGGACTTCATTAATTAAAACTGTAACACGGTCTTCAACCTCTTAATTCTCGCTCCCGTGATATTCACGGGCTGTGTCTTTTATTCAGATTATTTGATTCCCACCAGTTTTATAAAATAGTGTAATTGACTTTATTGTGGTATCATTTTACCTGTCATTAAGTAAGGTGAATATTTCTTTTTCAAAAAAGTGGTCCCAATAAGCAATTTGAATTTTTAAACTGTAATTTAATGCGACCGTTAAGGGATTAAGAATTCAGGGATTGGAGTACATATGGCCAATTTTATTGTTCTTACCAGTATCTTTTATCAATTATCTTCTAGAGACATTCTTATAAGATATGCAACAGGAATACATCATGAAGAATATTAACAAAATATACTGATAAGAGCAATAAAATTTGTCCTATATTCATAGCTGCCAAGTCTTTCGCTTTTATTGTACCACAAAAAATTGATAGAAATTTTTGCCATATTTCATCGGCAGATTACGGTGATTTAAAAAGATAAAATTTACAATAAATATTTTGTGGTACAAAAAAGCATAAGATGTTGGCAGCTATGTTTATAATATAAAAACTGGTGGAATCAGATAGAAAAGTAAAGCTCGATCTAAAAAAGTTACAGTAAAAAATTGTCAAATAGTTTCAGTTTAAAAAAGTAAGTAGTGCGTAGAAAAGTAATGGAATCAGATTATCTGCAAAGCTCATGAAATTACCCAAATTTTTGTTGATAGCTGAAAATGTGGACTGAGCTTTACTGGTGCCTTAAAATCAATCAGGGAAGTAAAGGCATTTTTAACTCATTCTGAATTCCAATCATTCATAACTAGTTTAAAAATTTGGGTTCATAAGAATAGGTTAGAGGTTGATTTGGAAATGAGCGAGAACATGAGAGATCGTTCAGTACGAAGTATGGACCAAATTCCATTCCAGAGGTCACTGATAAGTCTGGACGATCAAAGTCCAAAGTCCGGCCAAAACCCTAAGCATGTACGATTCAACCATATGCTAACTGCTTGTCTGGCTTAAGTGCATTGACATAAGGCTCCCTTTTCACAGTAATTACATGAAATAAAAATTATTACGCTACATGTGTTATGTCAGAAATGTTAATAACAACAATGCCTCAACAACTTGACTATATTAATGTTATACTTAAAATATTACTTCATGGTTTACATTCTTTTAGCTTTGTGTAGTTTACCTTGACTTGATGCAGGCATGTCCAGAATTCTGGGCCTGACAGAAATTTTTTTGCACATAACTACTCATTCTGTTTAATATACCCAGTACTCATTTTGAGTGGATACTATGATTTTGAATATAAGGCACCAGTAAAGCTCAGTCCACATTTTCAGCTATCAACAAAAATTTGGGTAATTTCATGAGCTTTACAGATAATCTGATTCCATTGCTTTTCTACGCACTACTTACTTTTTTAAACTGAAACTATTTGACAATTTTTTACTGTAACTTTTTTAGATCGAGCTTTACTTTTCTCTCTGGTTCCACCAGTTTTTTATATCATTTCACATCTTTTTCAGATCCTTTCAGGAACTTAATCAACCAACTTCAACTAACCAAATAACCGCCCCAACTAACCAACCAATGAACCAATTGTCACAATCAAAAACTAACGGAAACATTGGTTCAGCAGTGTATTTCAAGAGCTCTGATGACCCCATACTTATTGCTAAACTTTACTCAGGACCTATACTTTACTCAAGACTGACCGCCAGACTAGCCCTTAGACTAAGTTTTATATATAGTGTGATCTCTTGAATTTTTCTGCTATGTGCCTACGCTCCTCTGGTTTGAGGGACTATGCAGTACCCTAGGCCAAATCCTCAAACACACAAAATGCCAGGGTAAGAAACAGTCATAAGAAATGAATTAAAACTTCGAAAAAACTATAAAAAGGGAAAATGTCTGTTTTTGGGACTTAATTTGAATTTAAAATTAAAAAAAGTCTGAAAACGACTGAATGCAGAAAAATGATCAAAAGTGATTGAAAATATTATGCAATACACCTTTAAATAATATCAGAAATATTGCTAATATTGGATATTTATAATAATATTTCAGAGATCAAACTAAAATATCGCGGTAATGACTAACATATCTACATCTAACTGTAACCGTTGATAAAAAAATCAGGAAAATTGGAAAGTAGGCGTCCTTGGTAAAGTATGCATTAATTAAGGATATAAATTACGTAAACGAGTTTATTGACAATTCGCGTATTTGATACGGATAAATTATATAATTGAGCCTACAGACAATTGGCGCATGTTACTGGGCGTCGTTTAGGGCATAATTAACTGAACCGTAAGCACACGCATCTATTTTATTAACGTTAACACACTCGTGGGTCAAATCTTACCTCATTTTATCTCCCAGTATATTTTTGACTAAATGCGTTTTAAAAACAAGTCTACTACTCTATATTGTAAAATGCATCAGTGCTACTTCTTTTTAGGGAAAAATCAAGCGTTTCATATGTATATATTTATTTTCCGATATTATAACAGTTTCTGTGAAAATTGCAGTTTTTTCCCCTTAGAAAATATGCAACGATTTGTTTTACCTCTTAAAACATGAATTATTTTATAAAATTTACAGTAATTACATTTAATACACTTTCATCAACATATGCAGGTAGCTTTTATTTCACTCTTTCAGTAAAATTATTTTAGTGTGTGTTATCCCGTAACGAATGAACATATCGAAATGTAATTTTGTACACGCGCGAGATTATTTAATCCCAAAAGCCATATTTCTACTTTTCTAGCCAACAAAGTAAAGACATTCCTTCATACAACCTTTCTCAACCTTGGCCTTGAAAGGTACAAGTAAGGCCAGAAGTGTTTCACGACGAAATTTTGAAGTTTTTTCACCTGCATAATCCCTTCTCCCGCTGGTAAATGCGACGTCTCCCGCCAGCTAGACCGTCTGCATACATACTACACCATAAAACGGAAGACCATATAGAAAAATGAGCTTTGTTAAAATGAAGAATTTTTAAAGTTTTTTCACCTGCATAACCCCTTTTCCTGCAGGTAAACGCAACGTCTCCCGAAAGCCAGACCGTCCGCATACGTACTACACTATAAAACGGAAGAGCATATAGAAATACGAGCCTTGCTAAAATGACGTAATTTTGAATTTTTTTCACCTGCATAATCCCTTCTCCTGCAGGTAAACGCAAGCTTTTTTTGAGCCAATATTGAGCCAATATTTGGATAAATTAAGTTATATTTCAATTTCTTCAATCTGTGTGACAATCACAACCAACCGAACTAATCGGATTCAAGTAACACAGACGACATCTATATTAATTAATGCATTTTGCGAAATTCTACTATATTTTGATATAAAACTTAAATCTATGCCGTGCCAAAAATAATCTGCAGCGTGCCATAGGTTCGCCGTCCCTGTCTTAGACTGTTACTTTCGGTCCAACTATATAAAATTTTTTTTAAACTCGCGAAATTGAATTTCATTTGGCGTTATAATGACGTAATTATAGTAAATTGTTTCAGCTTTTAAAATTAAAATGAATCTTTTCTTTGGCAATAGGAGTATATGATTTCCTTGACAATACGCAGGAAAATGTAACAAATACAACCAAATGAGCTGGCGTTTACCGAAAATTTCTTTCGTAGGACTTAAAAATAAATCTTTCACTTTATGGATGAAAATAATAAGGATTAATTTCAGAATATCAGGAGTCTCTTTTCAGAATAAAACATCATTACAAAGTTATGTCAGTTAAACGGAAATTGACGTCATACCTAGCAAACGTTTTTTTTTTTTTATTATCTTTTCCTAAATTGTTTTCTTGAAATTAAAACTCCTGTATTAAAATAGATTTTTAAACGTTAAAAACATTCAAATGAAGATACTACGTCATTTTAACACGTGTTTAGTTAAAGTTTTTACATATATATA
The DNA here is from genome assembly GCA_963932465.1 of Maratus speciosus. Lineage (NCBI taxonomy): Eukaryota > Metazoa > Arthropoda > Arachnida > Araneae > Salticidae > Maratus > Maratus speciosus. The sequence continues at coordinate 441,640,832 of OZ010796.1, read as the reverse complement.
AGAAAATGTTTCATTTTCTGATTAGAATGACGTCGATTTGAAAAATGCAAAAATACAGCGAGAAAATCTGATTTTTATTTAAAACAAAATACGCGTGTTATCACTTTTTTAAAATTATTGTGCCGCTTTTTAGGATGTGGCAACAGGAAAGAAAGATTGAAGGAGATATTTCTATATTGTTAAATTATGGAACGCTATGTAAAGTTTAAATGGGTGCCATTCCCTTAATATTGGATATTTTTTCACCCGACCTTCGAAAGGCACATCGCTAAATTAAGACCTTTCCAAAAAGCCATTATTCATCACTGAATGTTTTCTGGTTTGCATTGTTATTGAGTTGTTGTCCTTTCATCATGTTTCGAAACGTGAAAGATGCGGCTGAGCTCTACTTTACAGCACTATCGTGCTGTATGATACTACGACCACTGAGAATTGCTAAGTTGAACATACCGTAATTTTCCGCGTATAAGCCACGGCATAGTTAAGTCTTTTTCACACCGGAAATTTTATTTAAAAAATGAAGTCAAATAAATGCTAAGCCAAAACAAGTAACATTTTATTTAAAATAAATTCTGGTAGGAAATCGAGTTACATGTGCTGTGGCGTATACGCGAGAAATTACGGTAATCAAATTTTAATTGATTTAAAAATGAGTACTTCCCGTAAAATTCATCTTTATATCGCATTTTCTTTCATGTTGCAGTTATCTCTTCATGAAAAGTAAACCAGATTTTTTATTAATTTGACAATCGGTGGGCATAAATTTTTAAGAAAAAAATGATGCATAATGTTTTAAAATACCTTTAACAATTTCCAACATACTTGAAAAGTCCCAGCAAAGAAAGAAACATTGGGCCATCAGCTGGAAAAAAGATCGCAGTCAGCACTGCCATCAGCGGTAAAGTGCAATAGTGCCATTACTTAAACCTGACGAAAAGTGTCCGAGCGGAATGCAGCTGGCCCATCAGTGGTGGCCAACAGCAGGCTAGCATTGGTATGCCATCACATTACTTCAATCCGGCACTTTTCCTGCAGTGCTAGCACCTATCCCACTGCTATTCCTTTGCTGGCCCAGCACTTTTCCTTACAAAAATTACTTATAGAATTCTATAAGAAAACAACGTATTATATAATTATGGCTCTTTTTTCTATAAGTTAGTTTCACCAAGAGCTATAGAAATATCTATAGAAATATTCGAACTTTCTGTGGTTTCCATGTGGTCACCCTCCCAAGTACTAACCGCGTTCGATGCTGTTTGGTTTTCGTGATCGGACAAGAACAAGTACTTTCAGTGTACGCTACGACTGCTGGTAGTTTTCAAGCTCTTATTACGCTATTTCAAGTTTGTTTCTTTTGTGATTTACGTTCCCAATCATTAAACTGGTATAGAAATTGTTCTATTGTATAGAAATCCTACATATTTTATACGCTTTTTTTTATTATTGATTCTGAACTGTGTAAATTATGAAAACCGAAATCCTTTGTAACCTAGTAAAACCAGATTTAAGGAGAGCAAAACAGTGCTTTTAAATAAAGAATTTATTTATTTATTCATTTACTTATTTATTTTGTTGGTGGCAGTTGTGCTATATTTTTTAAAGTTTAAAAAAAATTAGCTTCACAGCTTAAATTGTGTTAAGATATTCATTTCAGATTTGTGTTCAAATACTCAATGTCTTCGATATTCGCAGCGCCAACTAGCGTAAGGGTTCCCAGCAATAATACTGCAAAAGTTCGTGCGCTTCCATGTAGTGGTGGGCCAGCGCATGAGATAAAATGGATGCCCACCATAATTTTATCTGATGATTTCCAACAGCAAAGTTGACTGAAGCTGTCCAGCTGTGGTCATGCAGTGGTAAACCATCAGCCAGCACTTCATCATCATTGCCAGCACCTATCTTACTGCTGGCCAGCAATTTCCTCTATGCTGGGGTGTTAACCAATTCGGTTTGTCTGGGCGTCTGTCCGTCTCTTCGTGCTCTATCTCGCGGAAATATACCCAGATTACTATGTAATTGAGCATTGACATACGTTACTTATGTTACTATGGCATATTCGGTATTAAAAATGAAGTGAAATCCCCGATCATTTCGTAAAATGTAAAGATTTTTGAGTAATCTTGTATATGTTCACATTTATTTCACACGTAGAATATTTAAAAATATTTAAGTTTCATTAGTGATTTTTATTCCGATTTAAGCTGCTGTTACATATTTCTAAAATTAATTACACTAGCCTGCATTGTAAAAATTTTTGTCAGATGATTTCTTATGAACAAGTTTTTCTGAATCAATTTTTGATGCTGATTCCGGAAATAACCTTCATTTTTGTCTATCACGTCAGGATTTTACAAAAAATAAGAAGTAATTTTTTTATAATATTTTAATTAATGCAATCAAAAATTTATCACAATTTCATACAAAGTATTTCTTTAAACACGTTAAAAATACTGCAAAAAATGTCCTTATGAGTTCATGAAATTTCTTTAATAAAACGAAAAGCAAACAGTATTCAATTAAACATACTTTCTTCTTTCTAAATTTCTTGCCGATCCTCCTTCATCGTTTACGTCCCTCTTCAACATCCAAGAGTAGTCTGCCATCATATTTACCCAGCAAAGAAAGAAACAGTGAGCCATCAGCTGGAAAAAAGATGGCAGCCAGCACTGCCATCAGCGGTAAAGTACAATGGTGCCATTACCTAAACCTGTACAAAAATGTTCGTGCGGAATGCAGTTGGCCCATCAGTGATATGGCCAACAGCAGGCCAGCATTGGTATGCCATCACATTACTTCAATCCGGCACTTTTCCTGCAGTGATAGCACCTATCCCACTGCTATTCCTTTGCTGGCCCAGCACTTTCCCTTGCAAAAATTTGTTATAGAATTCTATATAAAAAAACAAAGCATTATTACTCTTTTTTTCTATAAGCTAGTTTCACCAAGAGTTACGGAAATATCTATAGAAGCATCTATAGAAATATTTGAACTTGCAGCGGTTTCCATGTGGTCACCCTCCCAAGTACTGACCGCGTTCGATGCTGTTTGGTTTCCGTGATCGGACACGAACAAGTACTTTCAGCGTATGCTATGACCGCTCGTACATTTCAGGCTCTCATTACACTATTTCAAGTTTGCTCCTTTGTGATTTGCGTTCCCATTCATTAAACTGGTATAGAAATTATTGTATTGTATAGCGATCCTATATATTTTATACGCTTTTTTTTTATTATTGATTCTGAACTGTGTAAATTATGAAAACCGAAATCCTTTGTAACCTAGTAAAACCAGATTTAAGGAGAGAAAAATAATGCGTTTAAATAAAGAATTTATTTATTTATGCATTTACTTATTTACTATGTTGGTGGCACTGGTGCTATATTATTTACATTAAAAAATAGCTTCACACCTTAAATTGTGTTTATTCATTTCAGATATGTGTCAAATACTCAGTATCTTCGATATTCGCAACACCACCTACCGTAAGGGTTCCCAACAATAATACCGGAAAAGTTCGCGTACTTCCATGTAGTGGTTGGCCAGCGCATGAGATAAAACGGAAGGCCACCAGAATTTTATCTGATGATTTCCAACAGCAAAGTTGACTGAGGCTGTCCAGCAGCGGTCATGCAGTGGTAGACAATTAACCAGAACTTCTCCATCAATGTCAGCACCTATCTTGCTGCTGGCCAGCAATTTCCTCTTTGCTGGGTACATTTCATCTTCCCCGGTACCTGTTCTTCATCTCTTTGATATCTTGGTGAAAGTGCTTATCGTGCTCTTCACTGTAATGACCCAAATTTTCTGAATAGTAGTCAATATGGGAATGCAGAAGTGCAGTGTTGCCAGTGGTCTACTTTTTTTAAATTCAGATTTCTTGATTGCCACCACTTATTTGAAACGGTAAAATTCCCTTTGTTTTTGCCTCAATTAATATGTCATTAAATAAGGCATACTTTACAATTTCAAAAAAGTGGTGCCAATCAAGAATCTTAATTTAAAAAAAGTAGCCTATCTGGCAACACTGCAGAAGTGCATTTTTATACTCATATTACAGACAGTGTTGCCAGTGGGCTACTTTTTTGTAATTCAGATTTCTTGATTGGCACCACTTTTCTGAAATAGTAAAATTCTTCTTGCTTTAGCCTTAAATAATATTTCATTAAATAAGGCGAATTTTACTATTTCAAAAAACTGGTGCCAATCAAGAAACCTGAATTTAAAAAAAGTAGCCCACTGGAAACACTGATTACAGCCCAATTTCTTGAAATTTTCCAGCATTGTTTCAACAATATTCCTGCAATTTGGATCTTTCTTATTCCCTAGAAAGTTTCCTGTAACACATTTAAAGGCGGTCCATGCGTCTTTTTCAGTCTCATTCATCGTTTTTTCAAAATGTTTGTCCTTCATAATTTTTTATTGATTTGAGGTCCAACAAAAATTCCAGCTTTTAATTTTTCGTGTTTTCGTTCAAATTTACGTTATGTGTGACTACCACATAATGACTGTTCTCAGCGATGAATTTTCGAAATCAACTCGGGTCGATTGCAAACAAACTTTACGTGATACAAGAAAACTAAGAACCGTTTTTTATGCATGAAGGGCAGACATTGGTTTTTAACCCTTTCAGGGGCAAGACTTTTCTGCTCCGATTATGTTCAAATAATTAATTCACACCGCAATATACGAACAAATTTATTTGCAAATAATCTAAAGCTTTTTTTCACGCTTATTATGAGATCGAGCTTGTACTAACAAATTACTGGTGCCAATTGAAATTTTGGGCATGAAAATTAACCGTTTGCAGACTGCAAACGGCGCCCTTCAAGGGGTTAATCATCTGATATCATGCAGACTAGTGTTATATACGCATACTTGGTTGAACTTAACCCTTAGAGGGGGATGCAACTGTGTTTCTGTAATGTTGAATTCCCACCAGAAATTTGGAAAAGATTTATTTCATAATAAGGAAAAGCAATTTTTCAGCGTTTTTCACCAAAGTTTTAAAAATAAAACTTAATTAAATGTTTCTGGTGCGAATCTTAATTAAAATTAGGTGGGATATAATATATCCCACCGCTTCTCAAGGGGTTAAATTTTGGATAAATATTCTTCATTTCAAATATTCTTTTAAGAGCAATCAAATTAATCCTCCCCATATTTCGGTATTTATTTCATAATCGAGCAAATATATGTAATTCTTACAAGTGAAAACAAAAATACATTTTGTGTGTGGCACTTTTCATCCTTTGGTTCACAATACTTCCTAAAGTAATACATGGATTTCAAACAATTCATTTTTATTCTTTTATTATATGTATTATCTGCTTAAATAATAATAATAAAAAAATCTTACTTGAATCACGTCTCATTTGACAGGTAAATTACTTGCAAGGAATCAAAATAAAAAAAATTACAACTTATAAAACTGGAATGAAAATTAGATTTTACGTTTCGCTTCTGTTAATTAAATGAGTTCACTGACAAACTCAAAAGTTCTTTGGTCATAGACTACATTTTATTTTTGATGAAGCACTGAAGTTCCTTAATTAAAATTAAAACACAGACTTCAAGAATTGCAAAGGTGAACATAATTAAATTTTAATTGATTTTAACAAAATGTACTTCAAGTAAAATTCATCGTTATATAGATATTTTCTTTCATGAATCTCTTCATGACAACCAAAGCAGTTTTTTTTTAAATTAATTTGACACTCGGTAAGCATATATTTTTAAGAAAAAATTAAGCATAATGTTTTATCCCTTAAATGCACGATTTCTTATTTTGTTTCGAAAAAATTATATATGATTCTCAGAAAGGTTTATTACATAGGAAAAATAATGAAAACAATCAGAGATACATTTTTCGTATAATAGGTCTACCTTTTCTATGTTTCACATCTGCAATACAAGTAAAAACTACTGTCATAACTAAAATATTGCAAATTAGTAAGCATTTTAATAAGTATGAATCTTAATACCCTTATTTTATATAATTTTTTATTTTGTATAACTTAACCCTTAAATGCATGAATTATTCTTTTAGAATTGTGTTTTTTATTCTTATATTAAAGATAGGACACTAGAAATTTTAAGACAGATTTTTAACTTTATTTAGTAGCATATTTTTGTAATTTTTACAGGATTAATATTTCTATATATATATATATATATAGTGGTTTATAAGAGTTAAATAAGAAGTGATGCAGATATGGATCACTGTACATTTAAGGGTTAAAATAGTTTTTAACACTTCCAAAGTACTTGAAAAGTGTTAATCAATTTGGTCTGGTTCTCCGTTCTTGAACTCGTGCAAATATACTCGAATTGCCATTATTGCCAATATAATCGAACCGTAATTTCCGGCGTATAATCTGAATGGAGTTATGAATAAGGAGGAGGAGACATATAGTGTTAAGTGTACCTGTTGCGAGTGAAGTAACTGAGAAGGTTGTCACAAGATGGCGGCTGTTTTTTTTTAAATTGGATCTTCAGTTTCTGATTACCGCCAGAGCAAACATCCCATCAGTAAAATGAAATAAAAAATTTCGTCTTAATTAAGCATCTTATTCATAGAAAATTTTCTCAAAAAGGTCCTAAAAATTTCGATTTGTTTTTACTGGTGTCAGTATGAATTGTAAAACTGTCAGTTTGTTTCCCTGGTTGTCACAATATGACGGAAACGCTGGGCCGAACTGCCGCCAAAGTAGACTCGTACCAGTAAAAATGAAAATCTGTTTCCACCAATATTTATGACTAAAATTTTGTAATAACAAGGTGTTTAATTAAGTTGAAAATTTCTATATAAATCTACTGGTGGAAGTTCCTACCGGCGGTAAACAACTCCTGCGATAGCGGTTACACTTGAAGCTTCATTACTTTAAGGATACGTCAGTTCCTCTTTATTAATAGTTCCATGATAATCTGATGATAAAAGAATTATGTTTGGACCCAGGAATTTTATTTTATAAAATGTAACTTCATAAATATTTGACATTAATTATTAAATAAAAATTCTGGGTCGAATCAGACTGTTTGATCTGCGGATTATGCGCCCCAAATTACGGTAATTGATATATCTTATTTAGGTTTAATTAGGCATATTCGGTATTAAAAATGATGTGAAATCCTCTATCATTCCTTAAAATTTACGGGTTTTTGAGTTATCTTGTATGTATTAACATTTCTTTCACAAGTAGAAAATTTAAAGATATTTAAGTTTCATTAGTGATATTCCTTCCGATTTAAGCTGCTGTTACATATTTCTAAAATTAGTTATGTACGTATATGTTTGGAAAAAAGTTCTTTATTTCAGATAGTCTTTTAATCCCTTAATTGTTTCTTTTTTTCGACATCAAAAATTAAAAATAGCTGCGTAACACCACTTTTTTCATACCAAAATATTTGTTTTACACAATAAAAAAATATTTGACAATTAATAAACATAAATTTACAGTTACAAATTAGTGGCGTCAAAAAGCCTTTACTAAAGATTCAAGCAAAGTCTTCCTGCCCGAACCCAGTTCGGGCAAAACAGATAAGTGGTTAAGAGCAAGCAAATTAATCCTCTCCATATTTCGCTATTTATTTCATAAAGCTAGTTCCATGAGTACTTATAGTGTAAGTCACATGCTACGATTTTTAGCTACCAGTATTTTAGGACGGAAAAATGGGACTCATTTTATTGGAGATAACTCATTAAATGAATAAGGCGAAGCAATTTTTTTCGAAAATAACGGTGGCTAACAAGCATAGCAGTTATCAACTATGCAACTTACACTACAAAAACCCATGGAACTAGCTATAAGCACGCAAACATATTTTAATTCTTAAAACTGAAGACAAAAATATATTTTATATCAGACACTTTTCGTACCTTGGTTCACAATTATTCCTAATGTACTACATGGATGTCAAGCAATTAATTTTTATTCGTCGGTTATACGTATTACCTGCTTAAAAAATAACTTTTGAATCACATTTCATTTGATAGGTAAATTACCTGAAAGGAAACAAAATAAAAAATTTACAATTGATAAAACTGGGATAAAAATTAGATTTCACGTTTTGCTTATGTTAATTAAATGAGTTCGCTGACATATTCAAAAGTTCTTTGGTCATATATTACATCTTAATTTTTCTGAAGCACTGAAGTTCCTTAATTAAAATTCTAACACAGACTTTTCAAGAATGGAAAGTTGAACTTAATCAAATTTTATCTGGTTTTAAAAAAGGGTACTTCACGTAAAATTCACCTTTATACAGTGCTCAGCAAAAGTTTAGACAATGATCGATTATGCTTCTGTACTGAGAAGTATGTAACGAAATGTTGTAACTCAACTGTCATATATTACTGGGGACTTATCTTTCATACACAAACAAAAAATTTTAATTCATACACTTCACATGATATATAATGACAAAAAAATAAAAAACAAGTTTAACATTGTGGCAAAAGTATAGACAATTTGTCTGTTAACAGAAAAATATCCATAAATTAAAATCGAACTGCACCTACATTGTCTGCTGTTAATGCAAAAATGTGACTTTCCATCAAAGAAACTAAATTTTGCATCACTTGGGGGTCTATTTCGTACCAAACACGTTCAACAGCAGATCGAAGTTCCTTTACAGAGGAGTATTGTCAAAAATTTGCAAAAACCGTATGAGATATGATGCCACAAAAGTTTTCGATTCGATTCAGATCAGGGCTACACGCGGGCCAGTCGAGAAGAGTAACATTTTGAGAGTTAAACTAATTTTTTGATTTGTATGCAACATGAATAGACGCATTATCTTGCTCAAATACATATTTTGGAAGAGCTAAAAGTTCACCAAATGGCTGTAAATTGTTTTCCAATGTATGTATGTAGTCTTACGCTGCTTGGCGACCATTGAGAAACTCCAGAGATACTTGAGAATTAAAGCAAAGTGAGGCCCAAATCATTAACACTTTCGAGGGCGGTGTCCTTAACCCCTTCAGGGGCGGTGGGATAAAATATATCCCACCTAATTTAAACAATTAATTTTAATTCCAAAAATGAGATATGGCACCAAGAAGATTTAATTAAAAATTTCCTTTTATAATGTACGTGAAAATAAGCAAGTTCTTATTTTCTAATAAATTCTTTATAAATTCTGGTTTCAGTCCATTATTTCATTAGTTTTATAAACAGAATTACTCCGCGACGGAATGGGGTCAATTTGTTGTGAGATTTCAAGGCTAGTTGTTTTATCATTTTCATGTAAACTAATGTACATCTTTCTATAATTCAACAACGAAAGTATCCGTTGACACAGAAAGCTCTGACTCACCTTTAATGCGATTATCAGTCATCATTTGTCTAGATACCAGTTTATGGATCCTTCTATAATCTCGTTTTCTGGCCACACGAGGCCTTCCAAATTTATGTCTTAATAGACAGACTTCTTCGGACGATTCAAAGTAGTTGAAATTTCTGGCACAGTCTTCCATTTTGATTTCAGCTTTCATGTTTTATTTACTTCATCTGACTGAAATCTTCTAGCCCGCGGCATTCTCACTCACCGATACTGTCGCGAAGTGCACTTAAATACTTCATGCACGTGACGTCATAAGTTTGAAATTTGCGTTTTTCCGTGAACAGTTGCCTAAAAATCACAAAAGTGTCTAAACTTTTGCAATATTCAAATTTCACTTTTTTCAGTCGAATTAAGTAATATCCTACATTAAAACCGTTATTTTTGTCCTAAAACGTTTAAAATATATTAAAAAATAAGTACAGCCATTTGTATAACCCAAGTGTTCGTATTTTTTATTTAAAAGTTAAAAATCACCAGTGTCTAAACTTTTGCTGAGGACTGTATAGATATTTCTTTCGTGTTATAGTTATCTCTTCACAAAAGCAAAACTATTTTTATTAAAATATAGCTGCCAACTATTACGCTTTCTTCTTACCACAAAAATTTTACAGTAAATGTCGTCTTATTTAATTGTCGAAATCTCAGTATTACAGAAGACGAAAATCTGTATTAAATTTTAGTAGTACCAAAAAAGCGTAAAAGTTGGCAGTTATGTTAATATGACATTCGGCAAGCATGCATTTAAAAAATAAGCCTATAATGTTTTAAAATACTTTTAAACACTTTCCAATCTAAGTTGAAAAGTGTTAATAAATTGGATTTGTTAGGCCGATTGTCTGTCTTCCCGTGCTTTATCTAGCGTAAATATGCTCGGATTGCCATGTAATTGATATATGTTATTAAAGTTTAATATGGCATGTTCGGTATTAAATAAGAAGTGTGTGCCATTTATGGTTAGTTTACAGGGATACCCAGAAGTATTCCATTATATTACAGGGGATGGGGAAAATAGTTTTCAATACATTTGAATGATGTTACACTGTTTCACAAAAATAATGAAAATAATATAAATAACCGAGATGAGTAGCAATATGTGTCCCATAAAGTACAGAGCAAATGACAATTACATTTCGTTTACAGGGATGCACAAATGAATTCGATTACATTAATATCTATGGATGAAAATCGTTTGCAGTGTATTTTAAAGATTTTACACTATTTCAAACATAATGAAATTTATATACAATGCTGAGGTGCACTACAACATATTTTATGTAATGTATTATTGAGTACGTAGTATTTAATTTTTATTTACTTAGACACTCACAAGATGGACTTACCGTAACTGCTGGATGGGCGTTTTCAGCTGTATTATGCATTTTAAAACGTAACTTGTTTTTAGTGAATTACGAGGTATGTAAATCATATACACAGCTGCACGAAAGAATTCGCATAAGTTAACCATTTCCGGCGTGGAGTAATTCTGTTTATAAACTGATGAAATAATGGACTGACAACAGAATTTATAAACTAATTTATTAGAATACAGGAACTTGCTTATTTTCACGTACATTATAAAAGGAATATTTTAATTAAATATTCTTGGTGCCGATTATCAGTTATGGAGTTAAAATTAGGTGTTCTTTTTTAAAGACACCGCTTTCGAAAGGGCTAACGGCTATAGACAGCAATTTATGTACATGAATCTGTACTTCGTTGTGTTTTATATGTTTAATTAGATGTTTCATTTCATGGTAGGAACAAAAATGAAATTTCTTAACAATATTCCAAGAGCGTTGAAAAGTGTTTAATAATATATGCCGTGATGAAGAATTTTTCGTTCTTGTTTGGTTTAGCTATTGAAGTCTTACTAGGGAACATCCCCAGCTGTTAGTTCTGGATTTTGATGGTTGTGCTATCGTTCGAAAGCTGTTACCATGCATATAAAGAAATTTACAGGAACTATACTCCCGAATCTAATAGTTTACGAAATATTTGCAGAAGAAAATAGACACTACCACTAGAGAAGAATTAACACAACTACTATAGAAGGCATGCCAAAAATTCATCAATTGGCCTACAACCAGTTCTCTTCATCTACTTTCTATCCAATGCGTCAGTATGCTTTCCAAAAGGCTTTAGCTCTTAATTGCATGATTTATTATTTTGTTTAAAAAATATATATATGATTCTCTGAAAGTTTTATAACACAGGAAAAATAATGAAAAAAAAATCAGAGATACATTTTTCGTGTAACACATCAAACTTTTCTTATGTTGCACATCTGCAATACAAGTAAAAACTAAAATATTGCAAATTAGTAAATAGTTTAAGACTAAACGTACCATGAGGAGCCATTTTGACCCCTACCAATTGAAAACATTTCGGTTCGTACCAGGATTTTCTTTACGCAATAAGTTTAAAAAAGACAAGGATGAAAGAGTTTAAAAAAAGAAGCCAAACAGTTTTAAATAAAATTTCTGGTGTAAAATATTTTTTATAAAACTTGAGTAAAATTTCCGGTAGTTTTAGTATTAATAAGTATGAATCTAAATACTTTATAATTTTTACTATATAATTTTTTATTATGCAAAACTTAACCCTTAAATACATAAATTATTTTTTTAGAATTATGTTTTTTACGCATATGTTAAAGATTAGACACCAGAAATTTTAAGATAGATTTTTAACTTTATAATTTTGTAAATTGTACAGGATTAATATTTCTATATAAATATACTGGTTGCTAAGAAATAAATAAAACTGATGTAGATATGCATCACTATGCATTTAAGAGTTAAAGCGAAACAAGGATAAAGTCTCCAGGTGATTAAAGTACACTGCTCAAAACAAGTAAAGGATATTTGAAGTTTTATATAAAATAAAGATATAAACGAAATTTGTTTTGCCGAAAATAGAAGAAGAGAATCACAAATGCAAATTTTTCTGGTTTTCAAACCGTGGAGTATGCAAATTTTGAGTTCGACATCAAAAACGTCGCTTCAGCGGCAGCGAATGAAATTTGACTTTCAACTGGATAAAAGAGAATGAAGACAAGGATGATCGGCATTCAGTGATTGCTTTGTTTCGATGAGTACGATGTCTCAGCGAAGTCATTTGACAGATTCAGAAGCTTTGAGAATTGTTGGTAAGTTAGAAGGGGGCCAAACTCAAGCCGAAGTAGCGCAAGCCATTGGAGTGTCACAAAGTGTCATTTGCAGGATCTGGAACCGTTTTTTGGAGAGTGGATGTGCAGGCCGAAGACCAGGGCAAGGTCGTAGACGGGCAACAACGCCCAATGAAGATCGGTATTTAGCGTTAACAGCTCAGAGACACCGAACCATGAACGCTACTCTTCTCCAACAACACCTTCGCTCGGCTACAGGCACCACGATTTCAACTCAGACTGTCCGAAACCGGCTCCATGCTGTAGGTCTGTATGCTCGCCGACCGATGGTATGTGTTAGATTAACATCAAGGCATCGTCGCGACCGCAGGGAGTGGGCAACCGAGCATGTCAACTGGAGGAGAAATGAATGGAGCAATATTCTGTTTTCTGACGAGTCCCGTTTTTCTGTGCATGCGGATAATAGGCGTATTTTCATCTGGAGGGACCGTGGCAGTAGGAATAATCCTGCGTTCGTGCACGAAAGTGTCAGATTTGGCGGTGGAGGAGTGTTGGTGTATGGTGGCATCTCCATTGACGGGCGCACTGACCTCTACATCATTCGAGATGGAGCTCTGACTGGTCGCCGATATAGGGATGAGATCCTCAGACCTATTGTAGTCCCTTACGCTGCAGCAATCGGAGATAACTTCATTTTAACACTAGAACGCCCGGAAACTTTACTCAAGTTTCATAAAAAATTTTGACACCAGAATTTTTATTTAAAAATATTTCACTGATTTATTTAACGCAAATCTGCGTGGTTTAAATTTAACTTATTTTATGAAGTAATTTCTGGTTCCAGTTGACATTTAATCATATGGTCGGAGTCGGATCGACTCCTTCCGGGCGTTCTAGTGTTAATGGGCGATAACTGCAGGCCACATCGTGCAAACCTGGTGGAGGATTTCCTTTTCGAGGAAGGAATCGTTCGAATGGAATGGCCAGCGTGTTCTCCAGACATGAATCCAATCGAGCACGGTTGGGACGCTCTAGGAAGACGAGTTTCTGGCCGCCAACAACCCCCACAAACTCTCCAAGAACTGGAAAGTGCTCTTCTGGAAGAGTGGGGCAGAATACCCCAACTCGTCATTAATAGCCTCATTGAGTCCATGCCTCAAAGGTGTTCAACGTTGCTGGCCGCCCGTGGAAACCATACCCCCTACTGAAAATTATTTTCTTTGAAGAAAACACCTTTTCTTATTTTTTTTTCTCATATGCACAAATTGTGTTTTTTTCCTTTAGTACACACATGCGCAATAAAATGCATTTTTTTCTGCCAAACATGTGTAATTTATTCTCATATAACCTACTATGTCTGTCGACCATGTATCAATCAGCTAAACAGTTTATCAGATATAAAATCCACCTAAAACTGCAATATCCTTTAATTGTTTTGAGCAGTGTATATATTCCTTGCTCTTTCTATACAAACTTGAGCTGGCAAACATTTATGTCCTTCATCGTTTGTGCCTAGCAGGGTTGCGAGTTTGGCCTCTAATTTTTATTCAAAATTTTAAATTCATACCGGATTTTTCGAAAGAAAAATTTTTACTTATGGGATAGATAACTGTGTCTCGTTAAATAAAGCATAAAATATTATTCTTTATCTCTGGTATGAACTCGAAATTTCTAAATAAAAATGGGGACCAAACTGGCAACCACGATACGTAGTGTTGTATACATTTGTATTTTCACCACTTTTACACCTGATAACGCTATCATGGTTAATTCTAAGACAAAAATCCTACCTTCGACAGCTTTTGAAGGAATCCCATGCTACTTTCTTATCTTTATTTCTGTTATTTCGAAACAGAAAAGGGCCAGTATCTCATGAATTATTCGATTTGGGAGTATAGTTCTTATACAATTCTTGATCCTTGTAACAAGACCTTAGGAACGATACCCCACTCGTCAAAATCCAGAGCTCACAGTTTGGGATGTTTCCTAGTTACTAAGCGATAAAAAATTTTCAAAATGAAAAATGAAGTTTATATTGTGTTATTATGTATTATTTGTTTATTCTCTTGCCAATAAATTTTGGCAAAAAATTTTTCCATACACTTATACTAGGATACAGGGTTGCTAGCTTTAGCTCCATTTCATTCAGAAATTACAAATTCCATAGTAGAAATAAAGAACAATATATTAACCTTTACTTAATAGACACATATAATTGACCACTTAAAGTAAAAATTTTTCTTTCAAAATTTCCGGTATGAATTTGAAATTTCGGAGTAAAGTCGGAGGCCAAACCGCAAGCCTTGCTAGGATATATTCCAAAAACATCTACCAGAAAGAAAAAAAAATATAAATTGTGGTACAACTTAATATAAAGAAAGTCGCTAGTCCTTGCCGGTAATCAAGTGATTAAGTGAAAATAGCTATTTTATGCAGGGCCTTATTACCAACGAGGTAAACTTTCACCGGTAAAACAAGTTTAAATAAGACGAGAAATTTTCGTTTTATTTAAACGCCCTATTCACGCAAAATTACTGTCATGAATAAGTAAAAAAAGTCTATTTTTATTGATGGGAGTTTGTCTCGTTGGTAATCAGGCACTGATTTTATGCTTCGCTTGAGATACGTAGTTCCGGACAGAACGAATAATTTTACTATTCGAATGCAGTGTTGCCAGTGAGCTACTTTTTTTAAATTCAGATTTCTTGATTTGCACCAGTTTTTTGAAACGGTAAAATTCATTTTGTTTTCTCCTTAATTAATATGTAATTAAATAAGGCACATTTTACCATTTCAAAAAAGTGGTGCCAATCAAGAATCTGATTTTTAAAAAAGTAGCCCATCTGGCAACACTGTTAGAATGAATCATTCGGGCATGCAGAAAAGCATAGCTGAAAACTTTTGTTTTTTAAATTCCATTTCTACCAGAACTTCATCTTATTTAAACGCCCTATTCACACTGTTAAAAATAGTGTGAAAAATTACTTCTGTTTTTAAAAACTACCTATTTTCTGACAAATGAGAATGCTTCATAAACGCCTGTGGAGCGTTCTGATTGGTCAGAAAATAGACAGCCTTTAAAATTAGAAGTAATCTTTTCACGATATTTTTAACAGTGCACGCAAAATTACTGTCATAAATAAGTACAAAAATTCTACCCATTTTTACTGGTGGAAGTTTGCCTGGTTGGTAACCAGGAACTGATTTTATGCTTAGCTTTAGATGTGTAGAGTCAGGAAGAATGAATAATTTTACTATTACAATGAATCAGTCGGGCATGCGCAAAACCATAGCTGACAACTTTTGTTTTTTTAAATTCAATTTTTATCAGAAATTATGCATCGAGAAAAAAGTTTCATATTTTAATTAGAATTAATTTATGAAACCCATAAAAACTGAAAACTTCTTTTTATCTTCAAAATTTCCGAAGAAAATTGATTTAAAAAAATTACGAAGTTTGGCAACTATGATTTTATTTTACTAACTTTCTGGTGGAATTTGATTAAAAATATATACAAAATTTGGAAACTATGTTTTTGCGCGTGCCCGAATCAGTGTTGCCAGATGGGCTATTTTTTTTTAAAACCAGATTCTTGATTGGCACCACTTTTTTGAAACGGTAAAATTCACTTTGTTTTTTCCTTAATTATTCTGTCATTAAATAAGGCACTTTTTTCATTTCAAAAGAGTGGTGCCAATCAAGAATCTGGTTTTTAAAAAAGTAGCCCATCTGGCAACACTGGCCCGAATGAATAATTTGAATAGTAAAATCATTAATTCTGCCAGTCACTAAAAATATGTATGTACAATTATTTTTTTCTAGATTATTCTACATTCTACATGAAGTTTAACACCTTTGCAACAGGCTTCGCATATACGTAATGAAAGGGTGATCGGAATTCTCTACTAATCCTGTCAGTATTTTTAAATATTAAATTTTGCCTTACTTATCCCATTATCCCTTTAAGACCGGGCAGATTTTGGAGGTTTTTTTTTTATAAATAATGATATAACTGAAATTTGTAACTGATAATTCACTATTTGTTGGCAAAATTCATATAATATAGTTTCTGTTAACCAGCACAATTACTCAATTCCGGCATTTATGGAATATATAACCCAGGAAGATAGAATTTTAGTTAATGCCTAACCCGCACGATCGTGCGGGTCCGGTCTTAACCCTCTCTCTGCGTAAGTAATTCTTCGCAATGGGCGTCTTTTACAGAATTTTTTATCTTTTGTTACCGGTTCTTTAAAGCAGAAATATTTGACTATTGTAATCGGGGAAAATGTCCTGATTAAATCAGCAAAGTTTTCGCTAAAAACAACTGGTGGGAATAACCAAATAGTATTAATTAGACGGGAAAATGCATGCCCGAGGATATCTCGGGTTGCTCAGCGAGAGGTTAAAGGGTTAAAACAGACCAACTGTAGGGTAAAGCAGGCCAACTGTGGCACGCTGGATACCACTAAAATTTCACAGAAAAAGTCGACTTCTTGAATCGCAGAGATTCGATGATTGGATAAGGCAATGATTACTCTAAAATTTTAGCGGTGTTGAGCATGTCACAGTTGGCCACCCCTGCACTTAAAGCTTAGCGGTACCAGAAAAGATGATATCATTTTCTTGTTTCAATACCACTATTTTTGAACGGAAACATTACCTTTATTAGATGTCTTAAACTTCCTCATAAAATCAAACAAAAATTGCTATTTTAAAAAACTGGTGTGAAATGCAAGTTTTGCATTTTAAAGAATAAAATAATTTAGGCTTTAATCGGTTATTTACAGAATTTATGAGATTAAGTTAGTCAAAAAATTTATATTTTTAAATATCGTTAAAAGATTAAAAATTCTGTAAAAGACTCTCGCCTCGGAGGGTATAAATCGATATAAAAGTCTTTGAAATCCTTGATTTCGTCTCATTTTCAAAAAAGTTAAATCGTAATTTAAAATAATACAGTTGACTGCAAAACTAATGGCTCTGTATTCCCATGAGAGGAACACGGAGGATTTAAACAAGGTTTTCTTAAAACTTTCATTTATTAGCATTTAGAGAATGACGCTTTATGCTCTCCCTTGGGCTAGAGAATGATTTGAGAAATAATTGGAAGAGAATGACAGAAAGAATTATTCTCGCGGTTTCTCATTTTAAGAGTTTTCACGAGATGCAAAACATAAATAATCTTCAGGAAGAACCAATTTAAGTAAAAGTGATTGTTAATAAAATGGCTGCTTTTAATTCATGGGTCGGCTACGGCGACTGCTACTAAGCAGTTTTTACGAAAAACTAATTTTTATTTATATAAGGAGTAGATTAATATTAATAAATGGGTCAACAATTTATGGATTAAATAAAGGTAAGATGACACCACAGAAATAGTGGTAACAAGCGGTCACCGTCTGCCCACCCTTAACATAAAAAATAATTGTTATTTCTGAAAGGGATTGGTTTTCCTTGGATAATTATGGCTATTCGTCAGGCGTTTACTAGAAGAATTTCCATTATTTCCAAATATTTGAGTAATCGTAAATTTGAACAATCAAATATATTGGGTATTAAACATAAAAATGATATTTATGGATTAACATAAATGCATATTTTCATATTATTATTTACAACAACATGTTTAATTGGAATGATAAAATAAAAAAAAAATCTTACCGGCATGTTCTCCACGATTAACAACGGCACCTACAAGCAAAACGAAAAGAATACATATCCAAGGCGAATTATGATTTGATAGGGTTACGTGATGTGCACAGCTGCCGACTTCTAAGGTTTTTTGTTACAACTAAAATTTGATAGGAATTTTGCCTTCTTTAACCCGTAACTGGAGACATGAATTTTCTTACGCGTTCAGAGATATGTTATTTTCCTTTTTTGTCTTTTGTAAACAGCATTGGAATTTTTTTTAGAAACGCAATATATTCTGGAAATCATGTAATGATAAAAGAACTACTTGTCGGTACTGAGGAATGATTTTATTCACGCACAAAAAAAACATGATAATCAGAGCCAATGAACAACGCGGAGTCATTCTGACTCCCGCCTCCAGTTACGGGTTAACCGTTAACTATCATTACATTTCGAACGTTAAATTTCGAAAAAAATACTATTAACCCATTGCGGCGCGGTGGTATGTCTATGAAACCACTTAGTTTTAATTCCCAAAACCCCCACTGGCACCAGAATTTTGGTAAAAAAAAATTCGGTTTATTAGTTGCGTGAAATGTAGCTTTTTGTTGTTTACTAAAAAGTTCGTTTTCAAATTCCGGTGTCATACATTAATTTCAGCACTTTTGCAATGGAAATGCTCTGCGCCGCAAAGGGTTAAAATTTAATGGTAAGAAAACTATTCAATTTGGCAGCTATGCAGGTGTCCAATGACGCTTTGCCTACCAGAAATCTACCAATAAATTTTGCGAGAATACGAGGCACAAAGAGAATTCTGATTCGGAAGGTCTTATAGATAATAATGTAGCTGCCAACATCTTGCGCTTTTCTATATCACAAAAATGTAATAGAAAAATTTTTGCCTTATTTAATCGGCAGTTACGACAATTTAAGAAGGTAAAATTTGCTATTAAATTTTTGTGGAAAAAAAAAAAAATTATGGACTTTTTGCTCCTATCGTTAAACTTTAGCTATACCATAATTTCCCGCGTATACGTCGCGGCTTAGTTAAGTCTTTTTCATACCGGAAATTTTATTGAAAAAAAATCAAATATGTGCTAAGCAGAAACAAGTCGCATATTATTTAAAATAAATTCTGGTAGGAAATCGAGTTATCTGAGGTGCGGCGGATACGCGTTAAATTACGGTAACTGATAAGAATTTCAGTGCTCCCAATGGTCCGTTTTTTTAATACCAGTATTTTTTAAAGAATAATTTTCGTTGAAGGTTTACTCAACATTTGTAATAGAAAAATCTTCTGAGTAGATTTGTACACAATTTGCTAGATAAATGTAAAAACAAGATAAGTGTATGGAAAAAAAAATTGTTTAAAAAAAAGGAACGACAGGTAGCCGTAGAATTTCATATTATAGGTAACATAAACCACAAAATAGTTTAGATATTTATGATTGTAAAAATATTTTAAAGTTTTTCCCAAAGCAGAATTTAAGGATTCCTAGTGTCGGCATTCCCAATAACAAATCAGCATGCAATCTTTGCATATATTTATAAATGAAATTATTTTAAAGTACCACTTTAATTAATTACCTCTAAGAAATAAAATTTCTCACGGCTGAGTATTTTTTTTATGTTTATCCTTTAATTTTCATTGTAGTAACTAAAAAAAAAAAAAAAAATACATGAAAAAAATTGCAATAGATCATAATGCAGTAGATAAAGGTTTAAAGGCACTGATGCCATTTGTTACGGGTTTTGGATACAACTTTTCTTTGTAGATTTATATTCCCCTTATGTAATCGAGGAATTCTGCAATTAAATAAGGGGAATATAACTCTGCGTACAAAAGTGGTATTCAAAATCTCATGGCTCCCACTCGATCCTTTTTTTGAACACCTCTCTTTAATTAAAATAGAATCTTATTCATAAATTTCGTAGAAACACACCAGGAACAGCGTTTTTCTTGCAATTGTTGCAGAAAACTACCATAAATTTCTTTCTAAAAAATTGCTGGTTTTCAAAATATGCACCAGTGGGAGCCCTGAAATCTGTAACGCGGCACCCATGTGTAAAACATACAGGGTGTATGAAAATTATATGTTAGAAATGTAAAGGCAGGTAGAGGGTATTTCGTATAGGAATGTGGATGCGGAAATGCAGCGTTGAGACGATAGAGAGCTCTGGTAAGTTCAGTGGATAAAAGCATTTCGCTGGCTTGAATCGCCATTCTCCGCACGGATTTAGAGCAACATGGATTATTACAATAATGCGGAGCTTGCCGAGATGCATTTCATGTAAGACTTTGAGCAAGAAAATAGAGTGGCTGTTCAAAGGATGTTACATGGAACGATTTCCAAATAGGAATCGGTCGGATCGCCGAACATTTGGGTGCCTTCATCGGGAGTTGTGTGCGAGTGGATCATTTTATGCCTCGAGCCGTGATACGGGTACTGGAAGACATCGCAGAATTCCTGAAGTGGAAAGAGCAAACAGTAGAGGAATGTCCTTCGAAAAGCTCGGGAACACGAGGGAGGACGTTCAAGAGGAGGGCGTTGGGTGTGAGCCATTTCCTTGCACAGCTACATATATGAACTGCGTTGCCAGTGGGTTACTTTTTTAAATTCAGGTTTCTTGATTGGCACCACTTTTTGGAAATGGTAAAATCCCCCTTGTTTTAGCCTTAATATGAAATTAAATAAGTCAAATTTTACGATTTCAAAAAAGTGGTGCCAATCAAGAAATCTGAATTTTTAAAAAGTAGCCTGTTGGCATCACTTTACATGAAATGCGTGTTGGCAAGCTCTGCAATGGTTTAACGATGCATGTTGCACAAAATCCGTGCGGAGAATGACGATTCAAGTCAGCGAAATGCTTTCATCTGTCGAACACAACAGCGCCATCTAGCGCCTCAACGCTGTTTTCCGCACCCACATTCCTATACGAAATCTGCTTACTAAGGTCCCCTCTACCTGCCTTCACATTTCTGACAGATAATTTTGAAACACCCTGTATAACGCAGATGATCTCATTGAATGCTAAAGGAAAATATTTTCATGATAAAATTGTTTGAATTATTTAGGATTTTTCTCATTTTCTTCTTGTTTTTACTTTTGCTTCATACTTTCTGTTTTTTATTTTTTGTTTGATTTGTAGGCTGTTCTAGAAGCTTTAATTTCTAAAATGTGCAACAACTGAATTACTTCAGAAATATGCTATTTTATAAGAGA
Organism: Maratus speciosus; assembly: GCA_963932465.1. NCBI lineage: Eukaryota > Metazoa > Arthropoda > Arachnida > Araneae > Salticidae > Maratus > Maratus speciosus. The sequence goes on along the minus strand of OZ010796.1, from coordinate 441,619,501 downwards.
CACAAGAAACATATACAGTGAAAGAAATCGTACAGTGTTGACAGTCGGCTAATATTTTTGTAATTCAGATTAATTGATTGTCACCACTTTTTTTAACACTAGAACGCCCGGAAATGTTACTCAAGTTTCATAAAAATATTTCGGGCGTTCTAGTGTTAAAATAGTACAATTCGCCTTGTTTTCGTCTTATTTAATTCCTTATTAAATAAAACGAATATTACTATTTAAAAAAATATCATCAATTAACACTAGAACGCCCGGAAGGAGTCGATCCAACTCCGACCATATGATTAAATGTCAACTGGAACCAGAAATTCTTTCATAAAATAAGTTAAATTTAAACTACGCAAATTTACGTTAAATAAATCAGTCAAATAATTTTAAATAAAAATTATGATGTCAAATATTTTTATGAAACTTGAGTAAAATTTCCTGGAGTTCTAGTGTTAAGCAATGTGAATCAAAAAAAGTAGTGGACTGGAAATGATGCAATCGTATTAGAATATGTCGTAAAGAATGTTTAATATACTTTGCAGGTATCACCACAGCTCTATGAATAATTGTCCAACGCGACTGCTTAAAACATTGTTGCAATTCCGCTACTTTTTAAAAAACTCAGATTGCTTGATAATTACCATCTTTTTGAAATAGTATATTTCTTCTGCTGTAATCTGTTATTAAAAAGACGAATATTACTACTTCAAATAAATGGCGGCAATTAACTAATCTGAATTTTTTAAAAGTAGAGGACTGGCAACACTGGTTCAATGAATGGTGATAGCTGAAGACGATTTTTCTCAGCGTACGTACGGCTCCTTGATTTTGAAGACAGCTATTCCATAACAGTAACTTCCTTTCACTATTGCTTGCCGAATTAGAAGCAGAGTTGCCAATTTGGCCTTCAATTTTATTTCGAAATTTCAAATTCATATCGTAAATTTCGGAAGAGGAATTTTTACTATATGTGAATCAGCCTTTGAAAAGTGCCAATTTTATGTCCCAGGGTTCATGAAGACATATTTTTAAAATTACAAAAAGAAAAAGTTATTCAAACTATCAATATTAATCGGTCATACATATAAACTGTAATTATTTGCTTATTGAAATTGAAATATGATAAATTAAATATATTTTTTAATGCAAATATCGTTCCCTCTCTATGTTCCCATTCACACATGTAGGAAGGAAAATGCTTTGTCTGCCATTGCAGCACGTATGTTTATAATTATTTTTTTCTCAAACCATTAAACATGCTTAAATAAATATTTAGCCATTTAATTATATTTATATTTTATATAATGAAAGAATTAATGCACTTTTTAATGATGTCCCTAGTATTTGTCATCATTCCCTCACATAACTATAAATTTGCCCATATTTACTTAGTAGAAACAGCACATGCTTTATATATGTCTAGGACAATTTGTACATGAGTAAAGGGAAGCAGCTATCTTGTTGTTTGCTCAAAAACATTCCTGAATAGCTAGCACATGGCTTTCAAGTACTAGATCAAAGTAAGTATTTTTATTATTCATCATTCCCTCATCTATTATAAATTTAATAAAAACTAATGAAATGTCTTTTTTATCTTGTTATATTATTAGAAATGTGTTTCAAAAGAAATTTACTAACTGAAAATATGCATTAGACTAATCTTTTTTGTATAAAATGGTTTTCAGAAGTATTTCATCATTCCCTCACAATCATTCCTTCATAATTTTAATATATGAGGGAATGATCTAAATCCATTTATAGATGCACTAAGCAGTAAAATAAGGAAATCTAATCCTACACATTAAAAAACTCATAAGACTTTTAATTAGTGTAAGTAAAGATAATACATTTTAAATTTTTATTATTTTACTGGGAAAAGTTTTAAAAAAAAAGTACCAATTCAGATAGACATTAACTCTGCTAAATGTTAATGCTTTATCTTTATTTTTTCAATTGACATAGTGTAAAAAAATATTATTTATTAACAGCATGACTTCTAATTATAATTCCTTTTCTTTTTTAACCCTTTCGCCACAATAGCACCAGACGTTTTATAAACTTTTTTCTATTTAACATGTATGTGAAATATAGCATTTTTCTTATTTACAAATAAAGTTGTTATTCCTGTGCCAATCCTTTATTTGAACATTTTAGCAATGAAAGTGCTTTGAAAATAAAATCTCAGAAGATCCATCTGGTACAGTTTGGCTCATATATATATTTTTTTAAATAAATATAGCAATAAGATACTTCTAGGCTAAATTTTGAGTTTTTTGAGGCAATTTTATTGAGCCGCAATTTTTTTTAAAGAACAGACACGTTTCAGAGAACGACCCATGTGATAGCTAAATATCTGTTACAGGGTTCGTACGCCTCCTGGAATTTTGCAGATAAGAAAATTTTTTTGCACCAGTATTTTCTTATAAAAAATCTCTCCTTAAAAGAAGGCGAAATTTCGCGCGTTTAACCTAGGTTTCTTTTTCCATAAAAAAATACTGGTAATTCACCTGAAAAAATTCCCTGATCCCGCACGACCCTGGCCAATACGAACCCTGTCTTAGTAAATAAAGCATAAAATGCTATTATATATTTGTGGTTTGAACTCGAAATTTCTAAATAAACTGGAGGCCAAACTGGCAACCCTGATTAAAAGCACTTCATTTCACTGTCAATTACAAAGAGCTGTACAAGGCATATGACAGATTTTCAACAGCATGCAGTTTTGTTACAACGAGTTCGTTTAAGTGATGAAGCGCAGCCATCGAAATACTTAAGGTCTGAGGACACAAGCTGTGACGTCATCACTAATCGACCGACTTCTCACTAGTGTTGGAATTCACACCGGGAAATTTTGAATAGCAATTTCCTTTTATTTTATTTGTGTAATATCTATCATCTAATACAACAATAGTAACTATTTAAACTTACTAGTTAGAATTTGGAATCCCCTAATAAAATATCAGCTAGATGCAGCAACACTGTGGCGCATTCCGCTTCTGGCTGAATTTTTATTTAGGGTTTCCAAATTCTCATCAGTAAGTTTAAGTAGCTGCTATTGTTTTATAAGATAATAAATATTCCAGAAATAAAATAAAATGAAATTGCTATTCAAAATTTTCCGGTGTGAATTCGAACACTAGTGAAAAGTCGGCCGATTACCGATAACGTCGCAACGCGTGTTCTCAGGCCGTGAGTATTGCGATGGCAACGGATGAAGCCATTAAAAAATTACGTTACTTCCAGTGTCAGTTCACTTTATCGTGCGTGTAAAAATAATCATTAACTACAGGGTTCGTACGCCTCCTGGAAATTCACACATCAGAAAAATCTTCGGCACCAGTATTTTCTTACAGAAAATATCTTCTTGAAATAAGTCGAAATTTCGCGCGCTTAACCTATATTTCTTTTTCTATAAAAAAATACTGGTGGTGCCTTTGGGAAAATTCCCTGAGACGTACGAACCCTGTAACTATCACACCAGGTTCATTTCGTAAGTTATAACTCCTCAATCATTTCAGGGCAAAAGTAATTCCGTTGCTAAAGTATTGAAATTATTTAACCCTTAAATGCATAGTGTACACAGGACTCGCAGCGTTCCTAAAATTTTCACACTTTACTACCACTAAATTAAAACGATAATCTTTGTTGTACAATTCCATTACAGATGTTAAAGGAATCTACCATGAATAATTCTTATTTAAAATACTGGTAGCAAAGTGCGAAAATTTTAGGAACGGTGCGAGCCCTGCGTACATGATCTTTATTATGCCATTTGGCGCTTTCTATTGGTCTTTTGGTGAACTATTATGTGTTACTTACGCGTGATAACATGCATTTAAGGTCGTGAAGTCTGTTTTTGTTCTGATTTGTTAGTACGGGGAAGTTGTAATATCTTTTGTTTATACTGCTTGCAATGTGCTCGACTGGCTTTTTTTCTTTATCTTTTTATGGTAATAATTATTAATTATCGAAACTATTAAAAGCATTATAAAATTGTTATGTCTTTGAATAGTTGTTATTTTGCAGTGTAAGCACTTCGTAAGTATTTAATTTAAAATTATAATTTTTTGTGCAATTTTTGTTATGTAACTCAGGAGTGACATGACAATATGAGCAACAGAAACATAAATAAATTTTTTCACTATTATCTGGTGGTAATTAACAAGATAATAGACTCAAATATAATTTTCCTGAACAGAATAAAAAAATCATGCATTAAAAGGTTAACCGTTTGAGGGGTGGTGGTATGTTTATGAAACCACTTAATTTTAATATCCAAAGGTCACAACGGCACCAGAACTTTAGTACAGATATTTTCCGTTTTTTGTATATGTGAAATATAGCTTTTTCTTATTTGAAATAAATTGGTTCGCAATTTGCGGTGTCACTCATTCATTTACACATTTTAGCAATGGAAGTGCTTTGCACCTGAAAGGGTTAATGGCCCGAAGATCTACCAACAAATTGTTTGGAAAAAAAATTATTTCTTTATGTACATTATAGAAGCAAAATATTGTTAACACTAGAACGGCCATGGCGGTCATTTTGACCGTAAACGCATTTTAATCTCGCATATCTTTTTCTTTCACCTATATTGCTGTGATAATTTTTTAATTTTCCTAAATATTCATTGGAAATATACAAAAAAAAAAAAAAAAAAAATCATTCAAATATTGTTGTTAGTTTTTGAAAAAAAACTTATATACCTAGAACGGCCAAAAACTGTCAAAAGGACCTGCGCCTGATACAGTGTTGAATTCAAACATTTTTTTTTCCGGGATGATTTCTGTGGCTCCGAGGGGGACATTATAGAGTTCTAGGAGGGTAAATGGCACTTTTTGACCATTGAAAGCAGAAAATCTCAAACTTTCATGGGAACATCTCACATCTCCGGGGAGAAACGTCCCCCCCCCCCCCGGAGCAATCACTATTTTCATCTCCTGAATTCAACACTTGTCAGATAAAATCATTATTTTCATCTTGTAAAAGAGGTTTCTATACAAAAAAAGTATAGATGTGGGGGGAGAAGGGTGCTAAACTGCTGGTTTATTCCAGTTTCTTCGAAAGACACCTGTCTCTGTTCCTTCCGCGCGTGCTTCGATGGCAGAGGTACCCCAAAAAATGTTTGAATAAGTGATCGTTTTATTAGTGAAGCAATACTTGATTTGTTACTTCCGTTTGAAAATGATATGAACAGATATTTCCAGTTAAATAATAATAATAATTATTATTCTAATAATGCCTCATAGAACTGTCGGGAATAACTTCCTGACTGCGGAAGCAATTGTGCAGTCAATGCAAGATTTATCATCCGAAAATTCTGCTTCTGAAAATGAGGATGAAAACGGTATCGAAAGAGATATCGAGTGCGATGATATCGAGTCCGATTCGAGTTTTGATTTCAAAATACTACATCAAATAGAAAATACACATAATATTTCATCCTCTAGTTCTGATAATGAAACAGATTAAGAAGTTATTCAAGGACGTAGTCGTGGAAGAAGAAAAAATCAACAAACTAATAGTGATGAAAGTAATTCTGCTGAAGTAATAGCCGCAGATGGAACCATATGGAAGAACATATCGCAAAGTACTTCTGGAAGACAGCCAATGCATAATGCTTTGCGTAAAAACGCTGGCCCCTCATCTTACGCTAAAAGAAAAAATAGCTTTGATAATGCAAATTTGATAATGCTACTCTAGCAAAATAATTTCACATGAAGGTATTACTTTAACATCATACCAGTGTAAAAAAAAAAAAATCTGCTTTTGCTAAGTTCATTGCATAAAAATTTGAATGTATCAGAGAACGAAAAGAAGACTCCGCAGGTTATCCAATTCTACAATTCTACTAAGTATGGTGTTGATGTTTTGGATCAAATGTCCCGAAAATACTCTACGAAATATTCTTCCACACGATAGCCAGTGCATGTTTTTCTTAACATACTTGATCTAACTTCAATAAATTCATGGGTGATAAAGAAAAAAACATTTGACTCAAACATCAGTCGTCTGGATTATATTTTGAAAATATCTGATGAACTCCGTTAAAACTATATTGATCGAAACAGGTTGTATGATGACAATCAAATCAAAATGCTTCCTAGAATTCAAAACAGAAAATTAAAGCAGTGTCAAATACTCAAGAACTGTAAAGGAAATAAAACTTCCAAACAGTGTTCAAGATGCCGAAAACACGTTTGGAGGGCATGCATGTTAGAAGAAAGGATAGTATCCGTGTGCTTTGCTTGTGAAATAAACTGAGGTATGTTACATTTTTCAGTATAATATTTTTTTCTAATCTATTAATAAAATTGTTGACTTTGAAAAAAAAATTGAAAACATATATTATGTTTATAATTATAAAAAAATGACGCTTACATTATCTAATTTCAGGATTCTATATCATTAAGATTGCCTAGGAAGAGTAAAAGAATGCAAAATGTTTTATTTTCTTGAAAAATATTTTTAAAATGAATTTATTTTTGTAGTTTGGCATTAAACTTGTTTCCTGGAAAGGAGTTTTTAATATTATTTTAGTTAAAATTACATTTTTTTAGTTTTTTCGAAAGGGCGATCAAAATGACCGTTCCCGACCGTTCTAGGTATATTGAAAATGCGGCCGTCGTAGTGTTAAATCATTCTTGGTGGTATTTGGCAGTTGGGAAATGAAATAAAATGGTATAAATAACATTTCAGCGTTCTACAAGGGGTTAAGTAATTGACTTAAGTTGTTGCAGAAATTTGTTTACCAGAACAGTTACCAGTTTGAAAAGGAACATCCGCTAGAGAGCAGCAAACACTGGCTTAAATTTTGTAAATTGAGTATAGCTGCCAACATTTACGCCTTTCTGTTTCCACTTTTTATAACTTTTTATAAATACTTTTTATAAGAAATTTTACTTTATTTAATCGCTGAATTCTATAATTAAGACAAAGTTATTTTTCGAAAAAGTGGTAGGATTTTTCCTAGGTGGTAATCAGTAGATAATCAGGCAATTCGTATTCGAAGAAGGCGCCTAGCTACGGAATCTTTTTACTTATTTCCAAGTTTACCAGTCATTGAGAAAGTATCTACAAACTCTTTGGGATATATACGTCCAAACGGTTTGGGATATATGCGTCCCGATGGACTATCTTTTATTCTATTCGTACCGCTTTTTGGAAACTAATCTCTATCATACACATATGCTACGATATTTCCAAAAACATTCGCCAGAAAGAATTTTTTTTGTAAATTGTGGTACAACCGAATATAAAAATATTCTCCAGTCCTGGTCCATAACATTATACAACAGCGGAATTTCCTTTAACCCTTTATCTACTGAATTATGAATTCATGAAAATTTGATCTTCTAAAGCATTTTTTGTGAATTTTTTAAACTACATTAGAAGATTTACATAATCATTTAATAAATTTTAGAAGGATTTTAGAAGGATTGAAGGATTAATTAAATATGAATTTATAGGGATTTTGTGCAATATTTATAACCCCACTCAAATCTTTTATTTTAAATATTTTTCTTAGTATTTTGTAGAATTAGGAAATGTACAAATATAATGTTCTTACAATAGAAATATAGAAATATTTCCGAATTAAACCCACCCCCTCCCCCCTCAACGCCAACAGAGCCGAAAAGAGGCAAAGGCAAAAGAAATCATCCTTTTAAAAACATTTTTGTTTTGTGTAACCAATAATGCTTTTGAAACAAGATAAAGTAATGTATCTATAACTCATTCTAAACTGTATTACAAATAATCGATGTATTAAATGAACTTTATAACAAGTTATTTTAATGGTACTTATAAGTACCGTCAGTAGATAAAGGGATAAATTGACAGTGTATACTGTATGAAATTAACGCACTGAACCGCTGCCATCGAAATACTCAAGACCTGAGGATACAAGTTGTGACGTCATCACTAATCGACCGATTTCTCACTATCGTTAGAATTCACACCGGGAAATTTTGAATAGTAATTTCATTTTATTTTATTTGTGGAATATCTATCATCTTATAAAACGATAGTAACTATTTAAACTTACTGGTGAGAACTTGGAATCCCATAATAAAAAATCAGCAACACTGTGGCATTCCGCATGTGGTTGAATTTTTATTCAGGGTTTCTGTATTCACACCAGTAAGTTTCAGTAGTTAATATAGTTTTATAAGATGATAGCTATTTCACAAATAAAATGAAAGTAAATTGCTATTCAAAATTTCCCGGTGTGAATTTCAACACTCGTGAGAAGTCGGTCGATTAGTGATGACGTCGCAATTGCGCCCTTAGGCCTTGAGTATTCCGATGATAACGACTGAACGGCAATATCACTATGAAAAACCTTTATTGGCTCTTGTTTTGGAAATACAGATGCTCAAAGTTAAGATTTTTTTGAAAAATATGTATTTTTAATTAATATTTAACAAATATATGAAATGTTACGTATAATTGTTTTACAGAAATCTATTTCTAGAAGCTTCAAATTTGTGAATCTAAAATTACAGCTCATTCCTTTAAGTAGTTTTTAAGTTATGTTTAAAAAATTACCCGCATTGAAGTTTATTTTGAACAATATTAAAAAGGCATTTAACATTACGAGTTCCAAATGTTACAACTGTATATATCCAAATTACTTCACCAAATGATTTTTTGTTTGATATCTAAAAATAAAATTTATTGAAGAATATAACTATGATGTCAAATTTAGGTTTTAATTCTTACGAACGCTAGCTTTTTACAAATGATTCGCTACCAGGTTCAAGCATCTGTTACCAGAATTTTTGTATAATAATATTTGCCTTATTTAATGAAAAATAAATCTATATTCAAATATAACGAATAGTACTTTACAATATTTCTGGTGCTAAAACACTTAAAATCCCCTGGATCCCTTGTTGCGTACGAACCCTGAGGTTGTTTGTATTCAGTTGCTGCCATCGAAATACTCAAGGCCTGAGGATACAAGTTGTGACGTCATCACTAATCGACCGATTTCTCACTATCGTCAGAATTCCTACCGCGAAATTTTGAATAGTAATTTCATTTTATTTTATTTGTGGAATATCTATCATCTTATAAAACGATAGTAACTATTTAAACTTACTGGTGAGAATTTGGAATCCCCTAATAAAAAATCAGCAACACTGTGGCATTCCGCATGTGGTTGAATTTTTATTCAGGGTTTCCGTATTCACACCAGTAAGTTTCAGTAGTTACTATAGTTTTTTAAGATGATAGATGTTTCACAAATAAAATGAAAGTAAATTGCTATTCAAAATTTCCCGGTGTGAATTTCAACCCTCGTAAGAAGTCGGTCGATTAGTGATGACGTCGCAATTGTGCCCTTAGGCCTTGAGTATTCCGATGGCAACGATTCAGTGAATATTCGCTGGACCGCCACACACGACTATCTTTATATTATGTTTGTACTACTACATTTTAAAAATAAATTTTTTAGTACATTTCTATTGCAAATTTCGTCAAGGTTCAAGTGAAAGTGGAGCTAAAAACAGTGGTGCCAACCAAATAAAATTCGTGTAAGAGATGTTGGTTCCGAACGGATTAATCTTTTCACCTCACGCATGATTTACAGTAGGGGTGCACAACCTTTTTGAGAGAAGGGCCACTTACAAAAATGTTTGGGTTGTCGAGGGCCACATCAGTAACACTGACAGATTTCTATATCGGGGAAGTTGGGGGGGGAGGTAATAACTCTTTATTCTTGAAGAAAAATGATTTTTGTACACGAAAAATAAACAAATGGAAATACATAATTGTATGTAGAGCTTCTTCAGATATACCATGTAACACTTTATGAAAACAAACTGTTCCTTCTTGATAAATGGAAAATTTTGACAAAATTCACGAGTTTTTTCCACGAGCGATTGAATTTTGCGATATATTTGCGACTAATCGACAAAATTTGTAATTTTTTCCACCAACTGTCGAAATTCATGATTTTTTTACCGCGACAGAGTGACAATTTTCGCGATTTTTTCTCGCGATAAGTTGATGAAACTCGCAATTTTTCCGCAGCCGATCAACGAAATTTTAGTTTTTCTGTGCCTAAAAAATTTGACGAAATTTGTATTGACGAAATTATTTTTCTGTGCCTAAAATATTGGACGAAATTTGTATTGTAAAATTGACAAAATTCGCGATTTTTCTGTCGATTAACAAAGTTTGAGATTTTACCCCGCCGAATCGACAAAATTTGCGATTTTTCCGCACTTTACCAACGAAATTCGCCATTTATCAGCACTCGATCAACGAAATTCGAGATTTTCTACTCCCAATCAACGAAATTCACGATTCTTAACAGACTCACGAAATTTGCGTTTGTTTTTTCGCGATAAACTGATGAAACTCGCGATTTTTCCGCAGCCGGTCAACAAAATTTGAAATTTTTTTCGCACATGATCGAGAAAATTCGCGCTTTTTCCAACCCGATGAACGATATTCATGATTCTTAACTGACTTATAAAATTTGTAATGTTTTCCCACTGAAAATTGATGAAATTCGAAGAATTGACGATGAAGAAGATTTTTTCTCGCGATAAACTGACGAAATTCACGATTTTCCGCAACTGATCATCGAAATTTTCAATTTTTTAGTAGCTTACCGAAAAAATTCGCGATTTTTCCACACTCTATCTTAGTCTCGATTTTTTTGCACCCGATCGATGAAACTCGTGATTCTCAACCTACTATGACGAAACTTTTAATTTTTCCCGCAACAAATTGACGAAATTAGCGATTTTTTTCTCTCGATAAACTGATAAACTCGCGGTCTTTCCGCAGCCGATAAAGGAAATTTGAGATTTTTCTGCGCATGAATCATCGACAAAATTCATGATGTTTCCGAACCCGATCAAATAAATTCGTGATCCTTAACTGACTGACGAAATTTATAATTTTTTCCCGCAGAAAATTGACGGCTTTCGCGATAAACAGACGAAAAACGCGATTTTTCCGCAGACCATCAACGAAATTCGTAATTCTTAACTGACTGACGAAATTTGCAATTTTTTCCCTTGGAAAAGTGACGAAATTTGCGATTTTCTCTCGCGATAAATCGACGAAACTAGTGATTTTCTCACAGCCTATCAACGAAATGAGATTTTTTACGCACTCATGTGCACGAAATGACGAAACTCGCGATCTTTCCGTAGCCGATAAACGAAATTTGAGATTTTTCCGCACATGATTGACAAATATCGCGATTTTTCTGAACCCGATCAACGAAATTCGTGATTCTTAACTGACTAACAAGATTTGTAATTTTTTCCCGCGGAAAACTGACGAAATTATCTCGCGATTTTTCTGCAGCCGATCAAAGAAAGTTGAAATTATTCAGCAACGAATCGACAAAATTTACGATTTTTTCGCATTCAATTAACGAAATTCGCTGTTTTTCCGTGCCCGATGAACGAAATTTGCGATTCTTAACTGATTCTGACGAAATTAGTGATTTTTTTCTCGCGGTAAACTGACGAAACTTACGATTTTTTCGCATGCGATCAACGAAATTTGAGATTTTTCCGCACATGATCGACAAAATTCGCGATTTTTCCGAACTCGATTAATGAAATTTGCAATTTTTTTCAGCGACAAATTTAGGAAATTCCCGATTTTTTCTAGAGACATATGGACAAAAATGGCAATTTTTCAGAGTTATAAATTGACGAAATTCGCGGGCCACAGGTTGTGCATCCCTAATTTACAGCCTTAATGTTTTAAACATAGCCTAAACACTACTTGATGGAATGAGTTGTAATTTTAGACTCACAAATTCGGAGCTTCTAGAAATCGATTTCAGTAAAAAATTTATAGGTTACGTTTAATATATTTTTTAAATATTAATCCAGGAGGACGCGCGCCCGGTCTGATAGACCCAGAGTGCGTATGGTTTTTACAATTGTAACCATTTTTTTTTTAAAACGTAACCTTCAACTTATTTTATCCAAGAATTTGTAACAATTGCCTTCGACTAAATAAGCTGACGATTATTATTTGTATTTACTAGTGACAAACTAAAAACAATTCATACCCTTGCCCGCGTTCTCCCGGGTTAATTTAAAAATAGGGGAGCTAGGGGATGTATGGGACATTCTCAATATTTCAGGCAATAAACATTTATTTTAAATTGCTTCCTAACCCCATATACCTATACCACAGTGTGCTTCAGAACTAAAAGTAGGACCACATTGCTGTTTTCATTTTCCTTCAAAGTTGCGTTTTCTGAAATCTCTGCTTAAAAGTAAGTTTTTTTTTTTTTTTTTTACATTTGAAGATGTGAAATATCTTATACAATATAAAAAATTAAGCTATGTTGTACATATTTATTTTAAGGTTCAATATCAATAATTAACCTTCCGTCTACCAGACGGGTCCATTGGACCCGACATGTACATTCAAAATATTTATTCAAACCAGAAATTTCTTCAAAACAAACTAAATGTATAAATCAGACAATAATAAGTTAAATAAACAAATTAAATAGTTTTAAGTAAAAATTCTGGTGTAGAATGTTTTTATAAAACTTGAGTAAAATTTCCGGTAGTTCTGGGTTAAAATGAATGAATATTAACCATTGTGACAAAATAATTTTTGAGGTAAAATGGCTGAGAAGGGATATTATGCATCATGGGGATGATTGGGACATTTCAATTGGGGATGAATGGGACATTCTCACTCCTCCCTAGAGATGTTGAAAATTTTATTCATTAATTAAATAGTATTATATAGGATGATAAATCAATAATTTACGTCAATTAATAGTATTAAATAGTATTATATGAATTGTTATTGTTTAAAATTTCTGAGTGTTACTTATTGTATTGTAATAATTATTGATGGATTATCAAAAAATTGGTTCTAAATCTTAATCAAAATAGATAAAATTGATAAAAATAGTATATGTGTATTTATCAAATGGGGGAAATTATATTGAATTTTGAAATGTTGCACAAATAAATCCCCACCCCTAACATATTGGGTCAATCGGAAAGTCGGGTCGTGTTGGGAAAATCAATTCGTACCGGAAAATTCAATCATTTAATTATTAGACATTGATTCCAATATCTAATGTCTAATAATTATGGGGCAGAATTTTCCGGTACGAATTGATTTTCCCAACACGACATGACTTTCCGATCGACAAAACAAAAAGAACATGTATCTACAATTGCAAAATAAATCTATCTTTATTCTTAAACAGCACAAGTTTTGCCATCTAAAAGTTGAAAATCGATTTAATAATATTTTCAGAATGTATTTTATTGGCAACATTAGGCATTATAGCTTCAATATTATTCTAATAGTATTTATAAGCCTAAATTGGGTATGTTGCCGAAAGGCAACACCCGGCATTTAAGGGTTAAAAGTTCAAACTGCAATAAAAGAAGTTTTTTAAAAAAAATATCGATTCGTGCTGTAAAATCATATATTACAAATATAATTTTCATATAAGGTTATAATTATAAATTTTAATTTGGTAAAATTGAGTACAGGGAGGAAAATCTTTGTGTCCCATCCATCCCTATTAGTGTCCCATTCATCCCTGCTGTGGGGATGATTGGGACAGGGAGGAACGTTTTTTTGAATTCATAATATTTTTATGAATAAATCATAATCAAGAATAAATATTGTTCATATATGTTGGAAAATACCTAATGTAAGAAATGTGATATATAATAATGATAGTAACTTAAATAAAAAAATATAAAAAAATATTTTTGTGAAAATGTCCCATTCATCCCCCACCTCCCCTACATATTTTTGCAAAAATTCTTAACTTTGCGCATCTGTATTTTTACACCGAGAGCTAACATTAAACTTTTAATGGTTAATTCATATTCTGTGACTCCATATTAGTACAACAGTATATCGTTTATTTAAAAGGCAAAAAAAAAGTTTTTTTTGTAGAACAGTGTAATCAAAGGGTGAAAGGGGGGAAGGCCAGGGTTGCCAGTTTGGCCTTCACTTTTATTAAAAAAAATTTTATTCTCACGAGAAAATGCAAAAAGTATTTTCAGATTTATTCCATGTCAGACTTTTCTTGATTGCTTAACCCTTTATGTACTGAATTATGAATTCAGGAAATTTTTATCTTCTAAAGCACTTTTTGTGAATTGTTTAAACTACATTAGAAGATTTACATAATCATTTAATAAATTTTTGAAAGATTTTAGAAGGATTAATTAAAGTTGAAATTATAGAGATTTTGTGCAATATTTACAACCCCACTCAAATCTTTTATGTTAAATATTTTTCTTAGTATTTGGTAGAATTAGGAAGTGTACAAATATGATGTTCTTACTATAGAAATATAGAAATATTTCCGAATTGAAAAATTCTCCCCCCCCCCTCCCCCCAACGCCAAGAAAGCCGAAAAGATGCAAAGGCTAAAGAAATCATCCTTTAAAAAATGTTTTAGTTTTGTGTAACCATTAATGCTTTTTGAAGAAGATAAAATAATGTATCTATAACTCATTCTAAACTGTATTACAACTAGTCTATGTATTAAATGAATTTTATAACAAGTTATTTTATTGGTACTTTATTAAGTACCGTCAGTAGATAAAGGGTTAAAGTAAAAATTCTTCTTCAAAATGTTCCGGTCTGAAGTCGAAATCTCTGTATAAAAATGGATGCCAAACTGGCAAACCTGGGTATGGCATGGTTCTGTCAATCCCTCTATGCAAGTCCCATTCAGGGATGAGATTTCCGCTTTTTTGCACACCAGTACATTCTTAGAGAAAATGTTGTTCTGTTATATCTTAAAAATGTTAGGATTAAATGATATAGCATTTTCTCTAACAAAATACTGGTGTGCACAAAACTCATCCCTAGTCCCATTGTTCCCAGGAGCAGTGTTGCCAGATGGGCTACTTTTTTTAAAAATCAGATTCGTGATTGGCACCACTTTTTTGAAATGGTAAAATGCGCCTTATTTAATGACACATTAATTAAGGCGAAAACAAAGGCAATTTTACCGTTTCAAAAAAGTGATGGTAATCAAGAAATATGAATTAAAAAAAAGTAGCCCACTGGCAACCCTGCCCAGGAAAGCTGGTTTTTTATGTAGAACGCTACTAAAATTTTACAATAGCAACACTAGCCTTGTTTAATCTCTCATTATATATGAGAATATTACAATTAGAAAAAAGTGGCAGCTATTTGAATAATAAAACCCTCCCAACTGTCGAAACCAACAGATTCGTGCGTTCTTTGAATGTCAGTGCTAGTTTTTGTTTAGCAATCCTTTCTTTATTTATTTGCAGCAAACTAATTAGAAGATTACTATTCTAAAATATTATTACTGAAATTCAATCGACCGACCGTATGCTGGGAAAAGTCCGCCTTGACAGCAGTCATTTTCTGAGTTAGCCAGCAGACCTAGTATTTATGGGGCTGTGGGTGCTCATTCTTTTAGATATGTGTATTAAATAAATATGTGTGAAATAGTTAAATTGAAGTTATTAAAAAAAATCGAAATACTTGTAATAAATTAGAAAAGCTTTGTTTGTTATTATATGGAATCATTATGATTTATTTACGTAATGTTATTTAACATACATTTCTAAAAAAAAAAACTATTTCTTTTGTTTATTCTACCGCTTATTTAATCATTTTAATTTATTAGTATTTACTTCATTATGTATTTGAGGGTAAAAAAGTTATATCCTTTAAATATAAATCATCAATCCTAGTTATGTATACAAAAATCAAACCAAGAAAAAGATAGCATAAATAATTGCCTTATCTTTATGATAAAGTAGAAAACTGTGTTACTGCCATTTAATTTGTTTTTTGATATGACAGATGTTTTCTCCAGGAAACTAAAATACTCAATTTATCTTAAATATTTACTTACCATTTTTTTTTTGTTTCAATAAAAATTTTCAAAGATAAAAGACTTGTTAACTTAATGTCTCATTTAAAAAAAAGAGTTATTTGTCCAAGTTTATATAAATATATGCATAATATTTTCTTTTAAAGAATTTAATGATGTTTCTAATTAAACACGTTGTTTCTAATACTTCCAACATAGTTGAAAGGAATTTATGAATTTGGTTTGTCTGTCTTTCCGTCTGTCCGCGATATAACTCGCGTAAATATACCTGGATTGACATGCTTTTATAGAAATTTTATAGGCTAATTTTAATTAAATTTTAATAAATTTTATAGGCTATATTTATATATAATTTTATAAGCTTTTATAGGCTAATGGAGGTGACTATAGATTATTTGCTATTGAAAATAAAGTATAGCATTTATAGTTCGTTTACTGGGACATACAAAATAAATCCGTTATATTATGACTATGAGGAAAAAACATTTGTGGTGCATTTCATATAAATTGATTACCAATCGCTTTCTATTGAACAAAAAAAAAAATCAAATGAGTAAGTGTGATTATAGATCGCGCAGAGGGTCTCGTTTAATGTTCCTTTCAAAACGCTTTATCCTTTTGCAAAATCTGTTAGGTCCACATTTCGAAACCAGGGGGCGCATTCTATTCTAAACAAACCTCTATCCGAACGAAACTCCGTTTTACAACATATCCGTACATATATTAGTGGAGGGTGTCGGGCCCATAGCACCCGGGATAGTTAGGCTCCCCCAGGCGGTAAAAAGTGGAACTAAAATATGTAAGGCTATGGTGCATAATAGGAAAGAGTGGTGAAAGGGGTGTCGGTAAAAGTTAGAAATGTGCCCCCAGGGTGAAAAGTGTGGAGGTTAGAAAAATTGCTTAAAATACACAAGTTAGAGACCGGAGGGATAAATATAAGACTTTTTGAAGTTTTTTATGATTTGTCGTGTGATCGCAAGCGTTCAGATATAAGTATGCAAAATTTCAAGTCTTCAAATTAATTAGGGGCTCAGTTAGAAAAAAAAGCTTAAAATACGCAAGTTAGATCCCAGACGGGTAATTATAAGACTTTTTCAAAATTTTATGATTTGTCGTTTGATGTGAGTTTTTTAGCTATAAGTTTCCAAAATTTCAAGTCTTCAACATATATAGTTTCTGAGAAAGGGCTCTGTGACAGACAGACAGGCAAAGGAGTGAGACGAATAGGGTTTCGCCTGATGAACGAAACCCTAATGAAATTGCGTAATAATATTCCGTCAATGTTGGAAAGTCTTTCACAATCCAAGCCAGATGCACGATTTTTCGTACTTGTTTAATGATAAAGCAGCATGAACAGAATGTTTATTATTGTTAAAATTAATATTTATTTTTCGTTTATCTTGAACAGGGCTCCTACTCGGTCAGGTATTTGAACACCACTTTTTTTTTTTTTTCAAAGAAAAATCTAATTTATAATTTTCGTCAAAACTTACCTTAAATGGCGTTTTTATTACTATTGGTGCCAAAACCTACCATGGATTTTTCTTTAAAATAATACTGGTTTTTAAAAAACGGACCAGTGGCAGCCTTGCTTGAACAGGGACGGTGAACCCACGTACGAGAAAGCCAATATTCTCCAGTTTTCCTGAATAATTTTCTTCCCCTTAAGAGCCCACTTCAGTCACGGCAAAAAAGGAAAACGCAAATGTAAAGTCTTTGGGGGTGTTATTTTCAAATTTCTCGCTTTGATTTTAATATTTTTGAATAATTTTTTTGCATAGGATAGCTTAGGACAATCTACAATCGGGCTAGTTTTTACTTTTTAGATTTTGGTTATAGTTTTTTTTATATTAGGATAGTTTCAAATTGAGAACCGGTTCCGAAAGTAAAACTAATTTTTAAAAAAATCTGAAACCAAAATCAAAAAAGTAAAAACTAGCTCGGTTGTAGATTGTCCCCAACTATCATATGCAAAAAAATCATTCGAAAATATCAAAATCCAAGTGAGATATTTGAAAATAACTTCCCCATAGGATTAACATTATCATCCGGGTCTTTTTGAGTGACTAGTGTGGACTCTTAAGGGGACAGTACACTTTTAACGGTCATAAAACATGCGAAATTTGTCACGAGTTTAGCAATGTTTTATGAAACAGATAACTACTCTAGAAGCACAAAATTTTTAGTGTATATTTAAGTGATATTGAACTACGTTTAAAAATTTTTATTTGGATATATTATAATTTTAAAAAATTCAAGGGGTCCACCCATTCCACTGCGCGCACGATATCTCATGCTAATTTCACTGTATTTGCATAAACTTTATCTTAAATTAAAGATAACACTCCGGTCTATAATGTGAACTAGGATATTTGTAATCGGTTAATTAGATAAATAGTAATTAACATTTAATTAGAAAAATTCGAAAAACCATGAATTTTTACCTGCATTCAATCGCATATTTTTTTTCATACTGAACACAGCTTTATAATTCTAGTTCATTTGCATGATAATATAAATATTTATGTAGGGCAAAATTTTAAAGCTCTGCTTCAAATAGTTTTGGAGATATCATGCGCGCAAGAGTAAAAAATGCCATTTTGAGAAAAAGCCGTTTAAAGATTAAATTGTATTTTTTAAATATAGAATATATAATAAAGTAAAGAAAACTACTAATTATATATCGTATTCTGTATTAAAAATAAAATTAGACGCTAGTTTAAAATGATATATATAAAATTATTTGTGAAATGCTGCAGAATATAGGAACATGCTTAAAAATTAAATAGATGTAATTTGCAATAATGTAGCATTTACTATTGCAAAAAATTAATTTTAAACATATAAGTTAAATTTTTTTAGCTTTGATTGCAAAGTGAATTAAATGTGCACGTTTTATAAAACTAAATTATTTAATGTAAAATATAGGCCATTTTATATGGATTCTCCTATTTCTATATCTGATTCACATACTTTGCTGCACAAAAATCCGGATAGTTCATTAAAAAGATATATTATAGTCAATAAATCCGTATTCTAAACAAACTGTCGAAACAAAAATCACCATCATATTGACTAATTTTTAGTTTCCTATAACATGAGTTAGCACCTTAGAAAATATTTTATATCATCGTATTTTGTATAGCGATTATCATTAAACAGACACCTTCTTCGATGCTGTTCTGAAGCACATTTTGCATATTTTTTCATTAAAAAGCTAATAAATACTAAGAAGTAGAATACTATTACAAAATCAGGAAATTATTGCTCTAGGGGGAAAAAATGTTTTGTTTCAAATTTAAGCTCTTAATAGCAAATAAAGCTGAGAAAATCCATGAAAGTAAAGAAATTTGGCGAAAATGGAAGTTGAAGTTAATATTTTAAAGCTTTCTTATTATTGTTTAAGGTATTTAACCAATATCAATTGCCGCATTTTAGCATATTTCCAAAGTTTTTTTTTTTTGACATTTTGAAGTCCACTGAAGTGGAGAATGCTTTGGGGGCCTATAGCTACAATGGCTGTCGCCTCGAATGATGCTTATTATACATAGAAACAACAACAAGTCACAACAATTTTTATTTTCCATTACATATATATTACATAACTACAATGGGACATTCACAATTACATCCATGTCATACCCAGGGACTCGAACCCGGGACCTCGGGGTGACAGCAGCCTCCGCTTACTGACCACGCCATTGGGCGACATTTCCAAAGTTACGATAATGTGAAAGCGCGAAAACAAAATGTAAACAAGCCGCCATGACAGTTATCGCAGGGCTTTTAATTCGGAAATGAAGGGGTGATGCCTACATTTTCCCAAATATCTCAGTAAATAACTATCACACAGTTAAAAGATTGCTATCAACTTATCCAGAATACAATAAGCTTTCTAACGATGTAAAAAAAAATCGATTTTTGAAAATTTTAAAAGTGTACTGTCTCCTTAACACTAGAAAAACGACGAGGGGACATTTTGGCCCGTACCAAAGGAATATATATCGGTTCATACCAGAAATTCCTGCATAAAATAGGTTTATTAGGTACGAAGAAAGTTAAATAATTTTAAATAAAAATTCTGGTGAAAAACAATTTTATAAAACTTGAGGAATATGTGCAGTCTTTCTAGTGTTAACCCATATTGGATCACACCGATTAAATATTTTTGAAAAATTTTAAAACTTCAATTATATCATTAATATGGTGTAATTAAGTAGATATTAGCAAAATTTTGAAAAAAAAGTTGTTAAATTTTTAAGTAACTAGTTGTCCTATAAATAGGACATATTAGTAGGAAACATAGTAAGGACATATAAAATGCATACATAAACTAATTTTATGAGCAAATATTTTATTTTACTTTAAAAATACTGTTTATGTTATACAAAAATACTCTTCTCCAATAAAAAGATAATAATAACGGTAAAATTCTAGATTATAAGATCACAATTCTTAAAGAATTTTTAAAATGGATTTTTTTCAATTAAATTTTAATTGATTACTTGTTTTTTTGTTTATATGTTATACTCTTATGTACTTTAAAGACGTCATAACAAAATGCATCCAAAAAATCCTTACTAATTTTATTTTAAAAAATGTTTTATTAGCTGTCCTATTTATAGGACAGCGGTCCAATATGGGTTAATCTCAGAATTTCATTCAATAATTTAGCCGAAAAGTATTTTTCCAGAAATGTGTTGGAAATCGGCTGTCCGGCACGCGTGTTCGGCGTCCCTGGTCTAGAATTAGTTTGTTTTCTAGAAACAGTCGTACAACGTTTTACAAATTTATTCAAATATGTTATTTATATGTATTTTACTTAAAAAAATATACTTAGATACAATTTCTTAATCCTATAAAGACCCGTTCTTAGGACACGGTAACATCTGCATTTTGTTAACACTATTTCTGAATAGTAACAGGGTTCGTACGGGTGCTTGAATTTCATGACTAATAAATTCTTCGGTACCAGTACTTCCTTATGGAAAATCTGTGTTGAAATAAGACGAAATTTTGTCCGTGTACAGTAGATTTATTTTTCTATAAAAAAATTCTGATATTGGTCCTTGAAAATAACGGTACCCGTACGAACCCTGAGTAAGCTTCACATTATTTAATTTCAAATTTCTCCGATTAAATAAGACGAAATATATTATACTGAAATACTGCGAACAAAATACGCATGCTGAACATGTCCTAAATATTGTCCTAGTTCTATAGCGTAACCATAGCTGCCAACTGTTACCCTTTTGTCGCACCACTAAAATTTTACAGGAAATATAATCTTATTTAATCATCTTAATCTCGTGATTAAACAAGGCGAAAATGTCTATTAAATTTTAGTGGTAGGAAAAAAAGCGTAAACGTTGACAGCTATGCCTAACTGAATACTCACGTTATTCAAAAAACCATTCTTTTTATAAGGTTTGCGCCATGGAACTATAAATAAAGTGGAATTGTCATAACCTCATAATTGTGAATCTTCAACTGTAACCGGTTCCGGAGGGGTTGAAACCGTTATGGGAAACTTCTACCAGTTAATTTGAATGGAAATTTTCTCCTTACGCCTTATTCGTTCAGAATTTGTGTCATAATTCAGGCAAAAATATCCTTCTTTTTATTGGTGGAAGTTTTCTTTGGCAGTAGCCAAGCTTTACGTTTCCACCCTACAGTGACAACATAAACAGAAATTTTGTATAAATAAGGGATTTGCAAAATGCTGACGGCCACCCAGGGAAACCCAGCAATGCTTTAGAGTTTTAGTGCAGTCCTTGGGGGATGAGTTTGCAAAAGGCTAACATTTCTATTCAGATTTAACCAGTGGAAGTTTTCCTCGGCGGTAATAAGGCTTTGTTGATCAGATCCTGAATACCAAAGGGGGCAAACATCCACCAATAAATTTGAATAGAAATTAAAATCTTATGTAAATACCTTATTCATGCAGATTTTCTGCCATGAATCAGGGAAATTTTTTTATAACTTTTTGCTGGTGTAACTTTGCCTCGTTAGTAATCAAGCTCTGGTCATGAATAAGGCAAAAATTACTATTCCTTTTTACTGGTGGAAGTTTATGTCGTTGGCAGTCAAGCCTTGCTGCTGATCCGATATAGATCCGATCCGCAACTGGTAGACACTACACTATTTGTCTCCTCCTCTTTATTCTTAGATCCATTGTTTGCGTGGGTCACATTTCCGCATATCATAAGATATCCAAATAATAATCGCCGTGGTAAGGTTCTATCTCTTCAAGAGCGATAAACTTTCTCGAAGGTTTTTACAAAACTTGCGACAGAAATCAATTTTGAAAACTAATTTTTGAATATTGAGCCAACTAAATGAGCAACAATGTTGACCCCATTTTGTAGAATGACAAGAATGACAAATGGTTTTTACATTAATGCTAATCAAAATTAAAAGTTTTCCTTTTCTCTAAAGCTAGCATTTTGTGTTATTTTCATTTTTACGTTTTTCTGTATATTTAAGAAGGAAGTATTGGAATCGCGAATTTATACGTTATAGAAGGTCTTGAAAAGTATTTGACTATATTTAGAAAACGTTTCCCTGTCTGCCTGTGAGTTTGTGTGTAACACAATTTTTATTGCCGCCCTATTTGAAGAATTAATGTACGAAATTTCATAAAAATGCATATCCTCCTTGACATTGACATGAACAGATGCTGATTGAGTTTTTGTATAATTATTGCTCAACAAGTGTCACTGCTATGCTGTGTTTTGAACGATTTCCTTCATCTTGACATCTATAGGACGGTATTTCATCACACTTCACATGCAGTTGGACCTTGACATAAGTAGTTGTTGCTTAGGTTTTGGTGTATGCAGACCAACAGGTGGCACATGTTCTCCTTTATTTTTCACGATTTCCATGATAATTATCATCTTATCATCTAACGCAGGAAATTTCATCAAACTTCATAATCAATTAGAATTTTACATACGGATTAGATTTGATGCTTAACCCCTTGCGCCTTGGCACTGTTAGCGGATGTATGTCACTAGCCACCAGTGTTGCCACATCAGGCAAAATCTTTTTTTTTTGACATTTTGAATCTACACCACAAAAAATTAATAGATGATTTTCTTTTACTTTATTTATGGAAAATGAATGATCTTGTAAAGCAAAAATAACAGTTAAAACTTTCTGGTGAGAATTATAAATGTCTAATTTAAAAGACAGCTACATATCATGACGTACGCTGAGTACGTCATTGTTGGAAATAACTAAAATAGCAATATTTTTATAAAACTTGAGTAAAATTTCCTGGAGTTGTAGTGTTAATAGGTGCTGCTGCTGTGCTGTGTTTTTAACAATTTCCGTGATATTTCCTATTCTATGGGATAGAATTTCACCAAATTTTATATATGGAAGGCATTTATTAACCCCTTAATGGTCGCATTAAATTACGGTTTATAAATTCAAATTGCTTATTGGCACCACTTTTTTGAAAAAGAAATGTTCACTTTATTTAATGACAGGTAAAATGATACTATAATAAAGCCAATTACACTATTCTAGAAAACTGGTGGGAATCAAACAAATCTTAATAATCTGAATAAAAGTCACAGCTCGTGAATATGACGGGAGCGAGAATTAAGGGGTTAAAAGTTCCCTTTTTTCAGTTTTGGCATTATTTATTCAACAGAGAACACTGCCATGCTGTGCTTTTTATGATTTCCGTTATAACTATATCTCGTAATATGTAGTATATTTATTAAAAGTTAATTTGACTCAATTTTGACTTAGTTCATTGAACTGAGGGCGTGATCTGTACGTTCATCAGTGCGTTCATCTGTGCGTGTGTACGTGATCTGTACGTTCTAGCACGTTTATCTGTGCTCTATGTGTAGGGCGAACTTTATAGGTATTAGTGGCGTAACCAGAGGGAGGAGGGGGTTTGAGATGCTCGGGATACCACTTATTTCAGATATTTGTTTTCGCCTTGTTTAAGGTGATAAGATGAAAAGCTTTCATAATGTGAAAAACGTTTCTTCAAAATTGTGATAACCATAGCCCTTGGGCCCCACTCTAGCTACCACATTGATAGCAGTGAGGAGAAAAGATGCGCCGACATGTGCGGCAAAAAACTAACAATTTCACTTGGGTTACCAAATTTTTAAGTATTTACGTTCCTAGACGATGGCACATTGCAAGCAGGAGACAGTGGACAGGAATAAATCCCGGGGGGAAGAATATGCATGATCTCATGTTTGATTGCGCTTTTCATGTCAAACTCCTTGGGTATGAGGCGCAAATAAATAGAACTTAAAATACCCCAATAGACAAAAAACGATTGAGGTGTATTCGAGCGATCCTGCCTACCACGGAAACGCAAAATTTCGGTAGATGACACTAACAGCAATTTATTCCTACATCACAGGTGAAGTACGGAATAATCGTAAGGGCGTTTGTTTTATGTCGTCATTTCTACAGTTAAAAATTAGTTTTTTTTTAAATGCTATTTATATTTTTTTACCGTGAAGATAATTTTGCTATGAAAAGAATTGCGTGTTTACATTTCAAACTTTCGGAATTTGGTCAGTGTAACCATAACTGGTAGGCTTTCATTGTTGTTCTTTACCACATTCTCGATGTAAATAACCACATCCCAAATCAAGAATAACCACTTCCCAAATAGCATCCCATTACCTTGCAGGGTACGGTTGCTACTTGCTAGGGTCTCGTATTTCTCCAAAGATTTTTATAATTGACCTGTATTTGTGCCTAATTTACTAATTATATATAGCTGAAATCTTTTACAGTTTTTTGTTACCGCTTTTTCAAATAAAAATCTTCGCTTTATTTAATCACTAAATTTCTGTTCTTTAAATAAGACGAAGCTATTGTGTGTTTAAAAATAACGCGAAACGTGTCATTTAAATAGCTGAAAATGCCTTCTATTTAATTCTGAACGAAGAACATATAAACTCCAAGTATAATTTCTGTATAAGTGTCTATGGAAGAACAATTTGTTTAATGTCTTACTAAGCAAAATGGAAAATATTCTACTTTAATAGTCATTCTTGCAATTTATTTCTTACTAATGAAAAATCTGCTGACAGAACATTCTATGAAATACAATTTCTTTAGAGAAAGTTATCATAAATATATCATATAAGTGCTTGAATGCGTGCGTTGCATTTTAGGAAACAAAACTCATCTTCTCTGCGATCTTAAGTGTCAGAATGGTCGATATCGCATTTTGTGCAGACACGTTCACTATGAACAGAAAAGGAAAATCTTAACAGAAAATAAATTCCTTTGATTAATGCTTCATGTTGTTCCCCCAAACATAACATTTTATTGATTTTTACAAACGCGATTTATTGAAAAAATATCTTATTCAGGTCTTCCACTGGCGAGATATTTTTATATTGCATGCTCGACTATTTTTAAAATATAAATTTTGTAGTATATTTCTTTTAAACGTGTTGTCAAAGTGTTTGTGACAGATTTTTGTTTTCAAAAGTAGTGCGAGATAGAATTAAAAAATAGTAGGCAGTGGCAGCCCTGCTTATTGTGTTGTGTATTTAATTTTATTGGCTTTGGACTGTACATTTGATAACGATTCAGATTCTCTAAAAATGGACATAGCACATCTGTGATTTTAGCATAGCTGCCAACTTTTACGCGTTTTTCCTAAGTCTATATTTAACCCCTTGAAGGGAGGTGGCTCATTTTTAAACCACTAAATTTTAATCTCTGAATGTCACATTGGAAACAGAATTTTCAAATGAAAATTTTCCTTTTATTATGTACGTAAAGAAAAGCTTTTACTTATTTTCGAATAAATTTGTTTCTAAATTCAGGTGTCATTCAATCATTTCAGCATCTAACTATTAGAAATTGTTTGCAGGGTTAAACAGAAAAAAATGTGTTATTTAATATGTAAAAATTTAGGCTTTAACTATCTAATGGTAATCACTCTCCTCATGGTAGCATATACGCTACCAACAGTGTTTCGAATGTAGTGAATTTTTTAATACGGATAATGCAAATCCACACAAGAATTTTAAAACAGCAATATTTGCTTTATAAGATAACAGACATCCAGCATTTAAATAAAGCGAAATTTACTATTGAGACATTTTGGTGTGAATTCAAATTCTCTGAACTATGGGATTTCTAGAACGTATTCTGCCATGGGAATTTGAGTGTTAACACTAGAACGCGCGAAAGGAGTCGATTCGATTCCGACCACATGATTAAATGTCTATTAAACCAGATTTTTTTTCATAAAATAAGCTAAATGTAAGCGACGCAGAATTACGTTAAATAAATCAGTTAAATAATTTGAAATAAAAATTCTGGAGTGAAATATTTTTGTGAAAGTTGAGTAAAATTCCCGGCGTTCCAGTGCTAACTACTACATCATGTTCCACTGCATTATGATCTACTGCAATTTTTTTCATGGAATAAATTTTTTTCAGTTACTACAATGAAAAGTAACACTAGAAATCCTGCGAGCCGTCATTTTGACTGCTATCAAATGAATACATTTTGGTTCGAACCAGATTTTTTTTTTTTTTTTTTTTTTTGGTAAAACTAGTTTAAAAGATTAAAAGAAAGAGAAAAAAAAAAACTAGTTAAATAGATAAGTTAATAATTTAAAATAAAAATTCTGGTGTGAAATATTTTTCTAAAATTTGAGTAAAATTCTCGGTCTTTCTAGTGCTAAAGGATAAACATAAAAAAATACTCACCCGTGAGAAATTTAATTATTTAGAGATAATTAATTAAAGTGCTACTTTAAAGTACCGTCAGTACACTATGACTAAAACATCGTAACAGAAAACCCACAAGGTATTCCAAATGGCACCAGAAAATATTTTCGATTTAATAATTATGTACAGTATAAGATTTTTTTTTATTTATTTGCAAATAAATCGTTTAGCAAATTCCGATGATAATCATTTATTTCAACACTTTAGAATTGAAAATGCTTTGCAATGAAAGGGTTAAAAAAAAAACTATTTTTTTAGATTCCGGTCTTGTTAGCAGTCCTTCGGTTATGCGACGTATATATTCCAGGGACAACATGTTATCTCGCATCTCCACATATGCAATATAGGGATTTACATATCCTATTTCTAGCATAGCAAAAAAGAGCCGGTGCCACAACTTTTTCGATTTCTTATAAAAAATAATAATGAAACAGAAAAGAAATACCAGGGAAATCCTTACTACACTACATTTTTGTAATTACATTTTAAAACAGATGAAAACGATGTATAACTACACAGGCAAAAAATAAACAAGAAGTTTTTCTCCAACACTCAGTGTACTGACGGTACCACCGATTAATTCAACTGTTAAATCAAATACATATACCGTTCAACTAAAATAGCTAGTCAAACTGTATTCTAAGATTATACTGAACACATAAAAAAATAAAAAAGAAAAGTGCCCAGCTAAACTGATGGCATTGAGCTCACAGACTATTCACCCTAATTGTATATTATACTCTTATTTTAAAGAATAATGCCACTCAAATAATAAGTGAAGGGGAATTAGCCCCCGTTTCCCCCTTTATACTTAACCAGTGAACCTCCAAATCTAATCAGGGAAGCTCCTTATCATAATAAACCGGTATACCAAATTTGGAGCAAATCGAATAATCTTGCAAAAAAAACATTTATCTAAATTAAGGGGGTGGACTAACCCCCTTTATCCTTAACCAATTAATCGCCAAAACGAATCAGGGAAGCTCCTTAACATAATAAACCGGTATACCAACTTCGGAGCAAATCGAATCATTCTGCATGAAAAACCCATTTATCTAAATTAAGAGGTGCGGGCTAACCTCCCTTTTCCCCCTTTACCCTTAACCAATGAACACCAAAACTAATCAGGGAAGTTCCTTAACATAATAAACCGGTATACCAAATTCGGAGCAAATTGAATGATTCTGCATGAAAAACCCATTTATCTGAATTAAGGGGGGTGGACTAACCCCGTTTTTCTCCCTTTACCCTTAACCAATGAACCCCCAAAACTAATCAGGGAAGTTTCTTAACATAATAAACCGCTATACCAAATTCGGAGCAAATCGAATCATTCTGCATGAAAAACACATTTATCTGAATTAAGGGGGGGGGTGGACTAACCCCGTTTTTCCCCCTTTATCCTTAACCAATGAACTCCCAAAACTAATCAGGGAAGTTCCTTAACATAATAAACCGGTATATCAAATTCGGAGCAAATCGAATCATTCTGCATGAAAGACCCATTTATCTGAATTAAGGGGTGAGGTGTGGACTAACCCCGTTTTTCCCCCTTTATCCTTAACCAATGAACTCCAAAAACTAATCAGGGAAGCGCCTTATCACAGTGAACCTAGGAAAAAATTTTGAAGCAAATCGGATGTTTCTATCAAGAGTTATCGCGTTACGTACATACGTACGTACGTACATACATACATACATACATACATACAGAACGGGCGGGCACATTAGCTCTCAGGCTTTGATAGCCTGTGAGCTAAAAAATCCCACTCTTATCTTATGTCATTTACTGTGTTTGCAGCAATAAAAAGACGAGCGTGACAATCTGTTCAAAATGTCGGCACAAAACACACCGTCTGTGTCAAAATAGCCTCCTTCCTCGCTAAAATAACAAACCTAGAACTACTGCTGCCATGTATCCAGATAAAGGGGAAATAAAAGAGTGTTTTTGCAAAGTATTATTAGAATAATAGTAATATTCGCTATGAGATAAAAGTTTAAAATGAGTGATACTTATAGTAGATAAAGGGTTAAAGGGGAAGCTTTTCTGCTGAAAAATAATGGTAGGAAAAAGGCGTAAAAATCAACAACTTTGCTTTTATGTGTCGAAAATATTCTTGGTGAATTTTGGTTAAAATGGTTTCATTTTTGGAAATTCTATATCGTACATCATATGAAGTCGGTTAACCCTTTCGCTGGCGGTGTCCTTAACAAAGGACACCTAATTTTAATTCCAAAACTGACAAGCTACACCAAGAATATTTAATTAAAATTTTCTTTTTATAATGTACGTGAAAATACGCAAGTTCATATTTTCTAATAAATTCGAATATAAATTCTGGTGTTAGTGCATTATTTCATCCGTTTATAAAGAGAATTACTCCGCGCCGGTAAGGGTTAAGCAATAAAATGATAAATCTGACGAAGAAAATGTTTTGATTTTTTTAAATGTTTTATTTTCTTATCTTTTAATTTCTCCTAATAAATATAAAAAAAATGTGATGGATTAAAATTACTGTTTTTCAGGCAAAAATTGTAACTACATGCGTTTAAAGTGATTGCGTCTGTGACTTTCAACGTTTATGAAATAGATGAAAACATTAATATTCAGAAATACGTTTTGACATTAAGGCAATAATTTAAAGCATTTCGTTGCAGAGTTGTATAATTTTAAGAACTGACTTTTCCTCAATGTACAACAATATATTTTTGAGGCAATGTTTCAAATGTTGTGGTAAGGTGTTGTCGTAAGGCGTACTAGCGTGTTCCAACTGTGGCTAGCGGGGTCCACAGAGATTTGGTCTTCTTTTTTAAGACTAAATACACAAATAACTGGTCATTTGATCGGTACCAAATGATATGTTTCGATTCAAAACAGAAATTTCTTCTTAAAATAAATAAAATATAAATCACAGAGTACTAATATACAATTTATATAGTTGTAAATAAAAATTCTGCTGTTAAATAATTTAAGAAAACTTGAGTAAAATTCGCGTCTGTGTAACCTCCTAATTCTCGCGCCAGTGACTTTCGCGGGCTATGTAGGCAACTTTTTAACACATTGAGGAAGGGTCATTTTTCGAAAACGAGCACGAAATTTACGTTTACAAATGTCACAGAAATTAACCCTTAAATACGCGATTTTTTATTTTATTTCGAAAAAATTATATATGATTATCTGAAAGGTTTTTACACAGGAAAAATAATGAAAAAATCAGAGATACATTTTTCATATAATACGTCAACATTTTCTTCTGTCCCACATCTGCAATGCAAGTAAAAACTGCTGTCGTGTGGCTGTTTTACGATAAAATATTTCAAATTAGTAAATATTTTAATAGGTATATCTCGAAATACCTTATTTTATAGAATTATTTATTTTATAAAACTTAACCTTTAACCCTTAAATCCCATGATAGAATTCGTTCTAGAAATTACGTGGTTCAGAGAATCTGACTTTACACCAGAAAGTTTCAATGGTTAATTTAGCTTTATTTAAATAAGGAATGTCTGTTATTAACTAAAGAAAATATTGCTATCTCAAGTTTCTGGTGTGAATAAGGTATATACGAATTAAAAAAAAATCTATTAAATTCAGGCCACTGTTGTTTGCATATATGCAAAGTTGCGCACTAAAGAGTTAAAACCTCCTCACGACCAGCCAGAAGCAAACATGCCTGGATTACACCTTCTTTACTCGTCTTTACAAAATTTCCGGTACAGGTAATATTTCCTTCCATCAATACCCGAAAATTTCAATTCACGCGACCCGTCCTCAATGTGTTAAAATTCAGATTGTTTGATTCCAACAGTTTTTTTAAAAATATTGTAATTGGCTTTATTCTCACATTATTTTATCTGCCATTAAATAAGATGAATATTTCTACTTGAAAAAAGGGGCAACGCTTAACCCTTTCAGGGGCAAGACTTTTCTGCTCCAATTATGTTCAAATAATTAATTCCCGCCGCAATATACGAACAAATTTATTTGCAAATAATCAAAAGTTTTTTTTTCACGCTTATTATGAGATCGAACTTGTACTAACAAATTACTGGTGCCATTCGAAATTTTGGGCATTAAAATTAACCGTTTGCAGACTGCAAACGGCGCCCTTCAAGGGGTTAAGGGTTTAATGTTAATCTTAGAAATTCTGTGATTAAATAAAGCGAGCGTAGAAAACTGTATGGAAATAAATGCTGCCAACTTCTACGCATTTTTAAAATCAAATAAATAAATTTGGACCCGAAATTTTGCTAAAAAAATGGAATAAATTATGTAGTACTACATAATATTAAATAGATTCAGACTACACTTATTTTTCTGCCCCAGAACACGAATATTGATTTAAAAGGGGTTGAAGTTGGTAGCTCTGGAAATACTGATATCGTCAAAAACACGCGGGCCAGAGTTGGAATATACTGTTCTGAACTCTCTTTACTAAAATATATTTCTTTAAAAAATAATTAAAACGCAATATAACAAAATAATCATATTAGTTAAATTTAAAGTACCATAATTTTCGGCGTATAATCCGCAGATCAAGCAATTCTGTTTATACCCAGAAATTTTATTCAGTAATCGAAGACAAATATTTTTAAAAAGTTACATTTTATTTTAAAAAAAATTCTGGGTCGAAACGTGATTGTTTGATCCGCGGATTATACGCCAGAAATTACAGCAGTTAAGCATAAAGATTATGCTAAACATTAATCAAAATAAAAATAATTTTGAAATAATCAGTCAAGTGAGAGTTTTACTCGCATATAAAGTGTTTCGTACAAGAAATTTATTAATTCATAATTTATTAATTGAAGACATTTGTAATCAAAAAGTTTTATCATTATAAATGAATTAAATATTGAGTTATAAGCTGTTTCAAAACTACCGACTTTTAATGTTTTTGAATTATTCTATGAATTATTTTTCAGTACTTGTCTCAGTAATTGAATTCAATTGGAATGAAAAACGTTCACTATTTAACACTATAATTCGCATTACCGCAAATAAAGACCGTGTGCAAAGTTTTAACTTGGCATTGTGCCAAGCGCCCTTCGAAAGGAGGTCGCAAAGTTGTAACGCCACCTTCGTCCGTGACGCGTTTTTCTAGATTGGTTATTAATTATTATCTCGGCTAATTACCGACAAATGTTTTCGATATTCATTATGAGCAATCCTTGGAGGATTTCCGCTTCGATATGTACTTCGAGCGCCCATCAATTCCCCCGCTGAGCACCCGCAAAATAAAGTTTGTGTAACTAAAAAAAATTAGATTTCCTGAAAAACTATGTTACCTAGGATAATAGCTATAATTATCCTGCAAGGTTTGAATAACCTCCTACTACCCTAATTTTTTCATAATTTTTATTTAACCCGTTCAGGGGCAAGGTACTTGTATTCGTAAAATGTTCAAATAATTTAATGACACCAGTATTAACAAGTGATTTTATTTGTAAACAAGTAAAAGTAAATTTTCGCGTATTTAATAAAGATGAAATTTTCATCATAAAATTCCAGTGCCAATGTGGCAATTTGGGATTAAAATTGTGTGATGCTGTGACGGCATCACCGCCCTTCAAGGGGTTAAGTAGATATGGAAGTAGGGGAGGATATTTTTTAAGTACATTTTTGACGATATCTCTGAAAATATAATACCTAAAATTAAAATAAATATGTTTTTGTGTTCGGTGTTACGAGATCATTCGAACGATACAACACACGATATACAACAAATTTTTTTGTTTCAAGTAGTTTATTTAGCCCCTTAAATTTTTCATAACAATATTTGTGAATGGCTAATCATCTATAAATATGAGGGCCAGTAACCTTTATAACTCTAAGTTTGAACTTTCTATATTCCATAGTTTTCGAGTAAAACGGCTGCGACAGATGGACAGACAGACGCACGACTGATGTTATAATGGTTCCGGTTTTACTTTTTATGTACGGAACCTTAAAAATATGTTTAATTTAAGTAAAAATATGTTATTTATGAATTAGGTTATAACATTTACCTTTCTTTGAGTTATTGAATAAAAAAATAATGAAAATTAATAATTTGCACATTGTTATTCTTTGCTCAAGCGGTACTTTTACTCTCATGGTTAAAAAATTAGGTAATTTCTAAACTTACAGTCATGCTCATAATAGAATGGTATTATTAAAAAAAGTTATAAAATATTGATCATTGAAAATATTAAAGTTTTATGAAAAAGTTATCAATGAAAGTTTTAAAAGTTTATATTTATCTTCTATTTCTTTATAATAGTCAACGCATTATTAGGCATAGTTTACACATTTTTGCAACGTAATTTAAATGATATCAAAATAAATAATTTCTTTTTCTATGGTTTTATCTTTCTTTTACATTATATTTTTTGATTAGAAGTAGTGTTGCCAGATGGGCTACTTTTTTAAAATTCAGATTCTTGATTGGCACCACTTTTTTGAAATGATGAAATGCACCTCGTTTAATGACATATTAATTAAGGAGAAAGCAAAGGTAATTTTATCTTTTCAAAATACTGGTAGCAATCAAGAAATCTGAATTTAAAAAAAATAGCCCACTAGCAACACTGTTTAGAAGTGTCATTACGTGTAAGAAAACACCACAGCAGTATTTTCTAATATGCCAAAGGAATGTTTCATTTTCAAATAATACATATTATCACTTCCCTTTTCAAGAGCTTTTCAGGCTTTTTTTTACGTAATAATGCTACTTATTTCTTTCATTTGTTGGTTATTATGCTAATGAGTAAGCTT
Organism: Maratus speciosus; assembly: GCA_963932465.1. NCBI lineage: Eukaryota > Metazoa > Arthropoda > Arachnida > Araneae > Salticidae > Maratus > Maratus speciosus. The sequence goes on along the minus strand of OZ010796.1, from coordinate 441,586,146 downwards.
TTGTAAAAACAGCCCTTGCCATTCCAAAAAAGATGATAATTTTTTTTTCCATCTTAGATACAGAAAAATACTAATTAACACGTTACCGATAGATCACAAAATTTCTCGTGTTAAAAATGCGTGTCTAATATAAGTTATATCTAACTGTAAATGTATTTAATAGCTTGGAATTTATTTGTATATAAATGTAATGTATATATTTGTATATAAAATTTATTTGTATTTATTTGTGTGATATGAACACACATATTCTTACATTAAAATTCTTTTATTAAATTTTTCCATTTAAAATAACGTTAGTTTATAATATCTTTTTCTGACCAATGGATAAAGTTTTGGTACGTATTGTATTAAGACCTTTTCGTGTAGTCTATATTTTGTCACTTTCCAACATAGTTGAAAAGAGTTTATAAAATTGGTTTGTCTGGCCGCCTGTCTGTCTGTACTGTAACTCACGTAAACAGTTTTTCTAGTTATCTACTTTAAAAATATTTTGGTTGCTTCTTTTCCACCGCTTTTTTCTAGAAGAAATATTCGTCTTGTCTAATGTAATATTTATTTTCTGTTGCGGGTAGGGATAAGGAAACTCTACTTTTTAAAAAAAAATAAGATTGCTTAATTGCCACCATATTTTTGAAATAGTAATATTTGCTGTATTTTCAACTTATGCGATCCATCATTAAGTAAGAGGAATATTTCTAGTCCAAAAATGGAATGACAATCAAGCATTCTGAATAAAAAAAAGTAACGGAAAAGTAACGTTCTTCTATCCCTTACGGGTGTGACATCCGTGTCACGCATGAAAGTTCTCCTTCTTAGATATGGAAATGATGTTTTAGAAATCGATGCTGCTGTATTAACCCATTAACCCACCATCCGCGGGCGACTTTTTCATTTTCTTGGATAAAACCGAGGCATATTTTTACTGTTTTAACACTAGAACGCTCAAAAGGAGTCAATTCGACTTCTACCACATGTTTAAATGTCCATTGGAGCCAGAATTTTTTCATAAAATAAGTTAAATGTAAGTGACGCAGAAATTACGTTAAATAAATCAGTTAACTAATTTTAAATAAAAATTCCGGGATGAAATATATTTATGAAACTTGAGTAAAATTTCCCGGTGTTCTAGTGTTAAAATTCAGAATAGTCACTTTATTTAATTACAGATTAAATAATGTGAGAATAATTCAGATTATACGCTTTTTAAACCCTTGAAGGGCGCCGTTTGCAGTCTGCAAACGGTTAATTTTAATGCCCAAAATTTCAAATGGCACCAGTAATTTGTTATTACAAATTCGATCTTATAATAAGCGTGAAAAAAAAAAAACTTTTGATTATTTTCAAATAAATTTTTTTGTATATTGCGGTGTGAATTAATTATTTGAACATAATCGGAGCAGAAAAGTCTTGCCCCTGAAAGGGTTAAAAAGTGCTGGGAATCAAGCAATCTGAATTAAAAAAAAGTAATCCATTGGAACGCGAAAATAGCGCTCCCCGCGGAATTGCATAGAATATTTGAAATGCGATATGAGTTTTTCCCGCGGCTGCATGGTTAACCCTTTCAAGGGCGGTGGCTAGACGGTCTAGCCACTTAATTTTAATTCCAAAACTGACAAATGATACCAATAATATTTTAATAAAGTTTAACTTTTGTAATGAAAGTGCAAATTAGCGGGTTTTTATTTCCTAAGAAATTCGTTTGAATATTCTGGTGTCAGTCAATTATTTCATCAGTTTACAAATAGAATTCTTCTGCCCTTGAAAGGGTTAATCGCCGAAACTATAAGACAGGGATCCTCAACTTTTTTGGTGAAAAACGTTTGACACCACAAATTTAGAAAGATGATCTTCGTTTTAATTAATGATCAAAGTTTCTGTTATTAAATAAGTCAACTTTTTTATTGAAAAATAGTGGTAGATTGATTGCTAATTTAAGCATGCCCATTTACATGTATCGTTTTGTCAATGCCACACCAGCGGGCAATGGGTTAACAGCTTGACGAGTGGGAATGAGAATTTTTGTTTTTATTTAATCAAATATCATTGATTAACCCTTTATGTTCTAAATTATGAATTCAGGAAAATTTCATCTTCTAAAGCATTTTTCGTGAATTTTTGAAACTACATTCGAAGATTTATACAACCATTTAATAAATTTTAGAAGGATTTTGTCAATTAAAATTAATTAATTAAATTTTAATTTATAGGGATTTTGTGCAATAATTGCAACTCCACTCAGATCTTGTATTTAAAATATTTTTTAGTATTTTGTAGCATTAGGAAATGTAAAAATATAACGTTCTTGCAATAGAACAAATTTACGCCTTTTCTTACCAGTAAAGTTAAATAATATATTTTGCGTTATTAAATCGCCGTTAATTTCCAATTAAATAAGGTGAAGATTTTCTATTAAATTTAATGGCATCTAAAAAGTGTAAAAGTTGGCAGCTATGAAAATATAGAAATATTTCCGACCCCCCCCCCCCCCCCCAATCTTTCAACGTCAAGAAAGCTGAGAAGATGCAAAGGCAAAATAAATTATCCTTTTAAAAATATTTTTGTTTTGTGCAAAAAATAATTCTTTTGGAAAAAGACAAAGTAAAGTATGTATAACTCATTGTAAATTGTATTATTACTATTCAATGTATTAAATGAATTTTACAACATATTATTTTAATGGTACTTTAAAGTGCCATCGGGGCATAAGAGTTAAGGTTATCTGTCATTACATTACAAAAAATGCATTTATATTATGTTGTACATACTTTTTTTAGATTGTAAGACATTTTATATTGAATCCGTACATCGAAAGGTATTTACTGATGCAGCTTGCATAGCTGCCAACTTTTACGCTTTTTTGCTACCACTAAAATTTAATAGAGATTTTCGTCTTGTCTAATCGTAAGATTTCGAAGATTAAATAATACCGCATTTACTATAAAATTTTAGTGGTAAGAAGAAAGCGTAAAAGTTGACAGCTATGAGCTTGAAAAAAATCTTCTAGGAAACCAATTTACGACAAACTTTCAGAAGAGGGAGGAGCTTGTACTATTTTAAAATCCAGAATTCGTACAAAATTAAGCAAAACAAAATCTTCTGAAATACCAGAACATAGCTGCCAACCATCCGGGCTTTTTAATAGTCAAAAACACTCATGTTATCATAAAACTAGTTTTATAAAGTTATTTAATAATTTGAGTTTTTGCTCTGTGGTATTTATTTGATTTCTTTTTTAAGAAAATTTTCTTGTTCAAAGTATTTTTATTTGGTTGAAAAAAAATGGAAGGTTGTCAGCTATGCCAAGAGAAACCAAAAAAAATTCTGGTATATTTTTGAATGTGCAAATATATATGTAAATGTCTCTATATATGCGAATGTTGTAGAAATCAACCGAGAAGATTATTGTTTGTAAATAAGATAGTCAATACTTTCCGGAACAGACAAATTCTGTTGTAAAATGGTGAAATGACTTGCTGAAACCGGAATTTACAAATGACTTTTTTAGAAATTAAAAACTTGTTAATTTAAACTTTCATTATATAAGGAAAATTTTATTAAAATATTCTTGGTGCCGTTTGTAAGTTTAGAATTAAAATTAGGTGGGACCACTGCGTCGAAAAGGGTTAAAAAGCGTCAGTGTCTCCCACTGTTAGTATGCATTTTCAGAGTTTTTCTGTACAAAAATGCGTCTTTCTGTTGTTAGTCTCAGCAAACTCTAAAAATGCATAAAATGGTAAGTTTAGGTTACATAAAAGCGATTTTTTTGCTTTACTTCTTCAAATAGACAAACTTTTGGCACAGAAGCCATTGAGCTACCGCTATTTTTAGGTGCGTTCGTAATTATATAAATACGTAGCACCTATAGTCGTCGTTCAGTCCGTCCGTCCGTCCGTCTGTCCGTCCGTCTGTCCGTCCGTCTGTCCGCATGTAACAGAGCAAAAACTACCCAACCGAATGGTCTGAAATTTCAAATATATGATTGTTGCAAAATTTTGTCGAGCCATTTCAAATTTTATGAAAATCGGATGTATAGTTTAATTACAGGGACAGTCAAAAGTTTTTCTTTACATTACGGCCAATGGGAAAAATTATTGAAAGTGCATTTTAATGATATTAGAGCCTTCCGAATGATCTGAAATTTTAAAGATATAACTGTTGCAAAATTTTGTCAAGCCATTTCAAATTTTAGGAAAATCGGATGTATAGTTTAATTACAGGGACAGTAAAAAGTTTTTCTTTACATTACGGCCAATGGGAAAAATTATTGCAAGTGCATTTTAATGATATTACACCCTTCCGAATGATCTGAAATTTTAAAGATATAACTGTTGCAAAATTTTGTCGAGCCATTTCAAATTTTAGGAAAATCGGATGCATAGTTTAATTACAGGGACAGTCAAAAGTTTTTCTTTACATTACGGCCAATGGGAAAAATTATTGCAAGTGCATTTTAATGATATTACAGCCTTCCGAATGGTCTGAAATTTTAAAGATATAATTGTTGCAAAGTTTTGTTGAGCTATTTCAAATTTTAGGAAAATCGGATGTATAGTTTAATTACAGGGACAGTCGAAAGTGTTCCGTTACATTACGGGGAATGAGAAAAATTATTGCAAGTGCATTTTAATGATATTACAGCCTTCCGAATGGTCTGAAATTTTAAAGATATAATTGTTGCAAAGTTTTGTTGAGCTATTTCAAATTTTAGGAAAATCGGATGTATAGTTTAATTACAGGGACAGTCAAAAGTGTTCCGTTACATTACGGGGAATGGGAAAAAATTATTGGAAGTGCATTTTAATGATGTATCAGACTATGCGCTTTATGAAGTGCAAAAAAGTATACATTCAGTACAATATGGGGTGCAAAAAATAATTATAAAACTAGTTATAGTACGAACGCACCTCATTTGCCACGTTTGACGAGCAATTTCCAACTTGTTAAATATTCGTTTATTCGATGGCAGAAGTTTAAGAATCACTTAAAGCGAAGAATATTATTTGAAAATTGTGGTGCGAAACAAAATTTCTGGCACGACAATTAGGCAACCCGATCGTAGTTCACGAGGAATGTTTTTCATATAAAAATAAAGTAAACAGTGAAGTAGTATTAATCAAATATTAATAAGAGTATTAAAATTACTTATTCTGTTCAAATCTATTCCCGTCATTTTACGTAATTATGCGATTGACTTCTATTCGAATCCGGATATTTAAAAATATATTTTATATCTGCCATTACCATAGCTGCCAACATTACATTTTTTTAAATATTTAAACATACAAAAATCAAAATTATGATTTATCTTAATAAAAAGGTGCTAAAAAATACATGAAATGCGTTTTAAAGCATGAAAACCGTTGAAGATTTTTAAAAGTCGACACGAGCTTGGCTGCCGACTTTTAACATCTTCGACGCTTTTTATGTTTTAATCCAGGATTACACGCGCAGAATACGGCGTACCCAAGGTGGGCACGGTTATTACGTTTCTCACCACTAATTTTCGAAAAATAGTCTTCAAATTATTTTTGCGCAGAATTTGCGAGCAATGTCAACGATACAAAAAATGACTATTTCTGTTTGAATTTATTGGTAGCGAAGCATAAATTGTACATATCCTGGATATGCGCGAGCATTCCCGGTTTAACCCTCCGTCTACCAGACGGGTCCATTGGACCCGACAGGTACATACAAAATATTCATTCAAACCAGAAATTTCTTTAAAATAAACTAAGTATATAAACCAGACAAAAATAAGGTAAATAAATAAGTTAAATAGTTTTAAATAAAAATTCTGGTGTAGAACGTTTTATTAAAACTTGAATAAAATTCCCGGTAGATCTAGGGTTAAATCCTTTGCACTCGAGAGGTGACTCTCACTCACCACTAGTGTCGTAAGGTGTCCCTCGTAAATCGGGACGCCAAATGCTTTGGACACCACTAATATTTACAGTTTATTTCGCCACCTTTTATCACACATTATCCGGCCATTAGATAAGGCGAAAAAAAATTATTTTAAAATACTGGTGTCCGGAGCATTTGGAGCACCCATTTACGCTGGACACTAGTGGTCAGTGAGAATCACCTCTCGAGTGCAAAGTGTTAAAAATCCATTTCATGTAGGGTAGGGGAGTACACAGTGAGACATGGTACACAGTGAGACAGCAGCCACTTTGACATATAATTATAACTTTTTCTTCAAGCTTTCACACACACATAACGACCTCATCTTATGCAACACGTGGATGTAGTTTCGGCGCTTCAGTTACTCGTCCGACAAAATAGTAAATAATTCCTTATTTTATAGTGGTTAAAGTTACATAAACGTCTATTTTAGAGTTTATTTCCTTCAATATGACATATATTTACTTAACCAAACCTAGCTATATCTAATAATAGACTATTTAGGCAAAACGGCATAAACTTTTTAAAGCGATGAAATTGATGTAACAGATGTGGCATCCATTTTGTTACAACGTGACGAAAGTACACAGTGAGACACACAGTTGTGTTACGCAGTGAGACGTGTCTTATTGTGTACCTACTATGTGGTTCTGATATTAAAAAAGTTATTTATTAATAAAAGAAGGTTTCTCTCTCTCTCTCTCTCTCTTTCTCTGTGTATGTGTGAGCGTGCGATGGCTAGGGAAATTTACTAAACGTAAGGGGCTGAAAATTTGCATGAAGGTAGCCCATGGTCTGCCATTGTCCACCCGAGGCTCATATTTTTAATATTTTGAAAATCTAGAAATATTAATTAGAAATCATAAACTGCAGAAAAATATTGATAGAGTGTAAAAATGTATGATTTATGAAAATATATGCATTGTCTCACTGTGTACTACTTGTGGTACACAGTGAGACAATTTTCGATACTCCGTTATTCTGCTTCTGTGCTTTTATAAATAACTTTTTTAAAACCACTTATACATTAATGTGTCGCGCATTTCTGTAGCTTAACCCTTTATCTACTGCATTATGATCTACCGCAAATTTTTTCATGTAATATTGTTTTTCAGTTACTACAATGAAAATTAACCCTTAAATTCCTGGTATTGCTTTTCGGCAACATACCCAATTTAGGCTCTAAAATACTATTAGAATAATATTGAAGCTATAATGCCTAATGTTGCCAATAAAATACATTCTGAAAATATTATTAAATCGATTTTCAACATTTAGATGGCAACACTTGTGCTGTTTAAGAATAAAGATAAATTAATTTTTTCAAATGTTGCTACTTGTTCTTTTTGTTATGTTTGGAAGCTTGCGAAATACCCTATTTTGACCTGCAGTGAGCAAGTAAAATTTATTTCTTATTATAGTTACTAAAATTCTTGTGTGTTTAATATTATAGAATTTTATCAAGGAAAATTATTTTTTCAATTAAACACCAGTATTGCCGATTAGTAATAAACTGTTTTTTAGCAGTAAACTATACTTAAAACAAAATATGATTTTTTAAAGTATTTTTCCCATGATTTATTTAAAAAATTAAAACCGAAAAACATTATTACAATGAATTTTGAAAAATCAGGCATTTAAGGGTTAAAGGATAAACATAGAAAAAATAATTATCCGTGAGAAATTTAATTATTTAGAGGTAATTAATTAAAGTGGTACTTTAAAGTACAGTCAGTACACTATGACTAAAATATCGTAACAGAAAACCCGCAAGGTATTTCAAATGGCACCTAAAATATTTTCGATTTAATAAGTATATGAAATATACGAGTTTTCATATTTACAAATAAATCATTTTGCAATTTCCGGTGCCAATCATTTATTTCAACACTTTAGAATTGAAAATGATTTGTCCATGAAAGGGTTAAAAAAACTATTTTTTAAGGTTTCGATCTTGTTAGCAGTCCTTTAGTTATGCGACATCTATATTCCAGGGACAACAACTCGCATCTCCACATATGCAATATATGAATTTACATATGCCATTTCTAGCACAGGAAAAACGAGCCAGTGCCACAACTTTTTTAATTTCCTATAAAAAATAATAATGAAACAGAAAAGAAATACCAGGGAAATCATTACTACACTGCAGTTTAGTAATTACATTTTAAAGCAGGTGAAAACGATGGATAACCACACAGACTAAAAGTAAACAAGAAGTTTTTCTCCAACACCCAGTGTACAGACTGTGCTAATAAGTACCACCGAGTAATTCAACTGTTAAAAATCAAATACATAAACCGTGCACCTAAAATAGCTAGTCAAACTGTATTCTAAGATCATAGTGAACACATAAAAAAAAAGACCAACACTTATCTTATATCCTTTACTGTGTTTTCAGCAATAAAAAGACGAGCGTGACAATCTGTACAAAATGTTGGCACAAAACCCATCGTCTATGTCAAAGATAGCCTCCTTCCTCGCTAAAATAACAAACCTAGAACTACCGCTGCCATGTATCCGGATAAAGTGGAGTTAAGAGAGTGTTTTTTCTAAGTACAATTAGAATATTTGTAATATTCACTATGGTACGAAAGTTTAAAGTGAGTGGTACTTATAAGTACCGTTAGTAGATAAAGGGTTAAAGTTGTAGAAAAAAGTTTTTCAAAAGAATAAAAATCGTCGCCATTTATTAAGTAATAATAATTTTCGTCTCGGTGTGTACTACCCTTCCCTATTAGCACCTTTTTAGCAAGATAAATGATAATTTTGATTTTTGTATGTTTAAATATTTTTATATAATCTCACGGTGAACGTGACGTTTCGAAAGTTATAGTTAAACTATATTTTTATATTCCTTTTTTCCCGTGATTATACAAATTTTGAATCAAAAATTTTGTTTTTCAAATGCAACAAAATAAGTTCTACACAGAAACAAGTTACCATTTATTAAATATATTTTACAGTTCAGTTAGTATGTATCGATTAGCAATGCATATGTGCGAAACCTTCCGGTCGTTTTAAAATTAGAAACGCACACACTTTGAACCAGGGTTGCCAATTTGTCGTCCTTTTGTATTCAGAAATCACGAGTTCATATCAGAAATTCCGAATAGTAATTTTTAATTTATTTAATAACATACATTTCATGATTACATAAAGGAAGAAAAATTCTTTCTGAATTTCCGGTATGAATTCTAAATTTCTGAATAAAAAATGAGGCCAAACCGGAAACCCCGGTTCAAAGTATATGTTTTTTAATACTTTTCAACATAGTTGAAAAATGTTTACGAATTTCATATGTGATTGAAGTTTTCTATAGAATTTTTGGTACTAATATAAAGCGTATAGCATTCATATTTTGTTTACATGGCATATAAAAGGTTTGCGGTACGTCACATTCTGTGGGGTAAAATCGTTTGCAGTGCATTTTATTTATGTTATGGTATTTCAGACGTAATGAGATTTACCTAAATCCCTGCGATGGCATGCAGCATTCTTTATGAGGAGTATAGTAAAAGTAGCATTTATAGTTCTTTTACAGGGACGCACAAATGTATTCCATTACATTATGATTTTGTGAAAAATTGTTTGCGGTGCATTTTAATGATGTTATGATACTTCAAGCATAACAAAATCACTGAAATGTTCTGCTTGCTTTCTATAGATTGCAGAGTGCATGGAATTTATAGTTCATTTAAGTTCTAGGCACGAAAGAATTCGGATAAATAACAGATTAAGGGATTACATACTTTCTTGGAGGCGAAACATTGACATATTTTGGAATTTTCTTTAGGAAGGGAGTAAAATTAAGCGAAAAACTTATAATTGCACGTTGTTTTTACTGCTTCAAGTATTTAAAAGTGTTTTTTTGTTGTTAAATTTGGTCACATATTACGTCGGAACCAGCAATCGCGTAGACTTATAACGAAATTTCTGGGCTCGGTGGACAGCGTCCTAACTTCCTATAGAAACAAAAAGCTATTAAATTTTCCATCTCTTCTTGTAAAATAAGCCTAAGGGCCATCGGCTCAAATTTTAGAATTTCTGAAAAATAAGAAAACTTGAAAAAAAAATTTCATTTTTCGTTTAAAATTTAGACCTTTAAATTTCTTGGAAAAATATAAAATTTTGATAAAATGGCTGGATGGTCTTTAGACAATTTAATTATGCGCAGATGAGTGCCAATTTTATCCAAAAATGTTAAAAAATTGTTCAAGTTATCATACTGTCATGCTGAAAAATGTAGTTTCCAGAAAATTGCGTTTAAAGTTTTAGGATTAAAATTATTTTGATCATGCGCGCGCTCACACTTTTGCCCCTATCTTCTTAATAATTGAGACAGTGTTGAGAGTTTGGCCCCCACTTTTATTTCGAAATTTCAGATTCATACCGGAAATTTTTAGGGGAGAATCTTTAGGTTACATAATTACAAAATTTCTGTCATTAAATAAAGCCAAAAATTCTATTTTTAATTTCTTGCATGAATTCAGATTTTCTGAATAAAAATAGAAGCCAAACTGACCTGAACTGAGATATCACTTTAAAACTTTTTGCCAATAGCTATACACACTATAAGGATTTAATTTCCGTCAAAAACAAAAATCGATTTTTTGAAAGTTGAGTTCTCCTCTATGATTATGCGTCATTAAACGAATCTAATTTTGAATGCATTAGGTGGTGTGTCTATTCTATAGATTGCATACGGAGCTACATGAAAAACTTCGCACACATTACCGATATGGACAGCAGCTGATCAGCGTGGATTTTTACTGAGTTATGTGTTTTTTTTTAAGTTGCTGAAAAACTGGTTCATAAAGACAGTTCAAAAAGTTAAAATAAAAAAGTTGCTTCGTAGTTTCTTAAATTATTGTTACTTCATTTCATTCTAGTGAAAAAAGAAATTTTTTATTGATGTTAATGTTGGAAAGTGTTTCATAATCTATGCTGGGTGCAAGATTTTTCGTTCTTGATTTAATTTTAAAAAGACCAGAAGGTTTGAACATATTCCGTACTAATGTATACATACTAGTTTATTTTAACATTTATTCCGTCATTTTTACCTCATTAACGACTAGCCGCCTTTACACTTCTTTTAATTCTTCAACACCAGTTTTTGCGACTTCGTAAATTTTAATTACTTAATCGCTCAAAATCTGAGATTAGATAATGTGAAAATTTCCAAACTAAAATACTGGTATTTAACACTAGAACGACCGGAAATTTTACTCAAGTTTCACAAAAATATTTGACACCATAATTTTTATTTAAAATTATTTGACTGATTTATTTAACGTAAATCTGCGTTGTTTAAATTTAACTTATTTTATGAAAGAATTTCTGGTTCCAGTTGACATTTAATCATATGGTCGGAGTCGGATCGACTCCTTCCAGGCGTTCTAGTGTTAAAGAAAAGAAAATTGTTCGCCTTGCATGGCAAGTTTTCTTGCCAATATCTTTAACCCATTAACCACTGGTGTTGCGTTCACGCAACGGTCAAGATAAATGCACATATTTAAATTAATTACATACCCACCACTATTTTTTAACGACAAAATTGGCGTTACTTAATGACACAAAACTTTAGGATCAAATAAAGCGAAAATTATCTTTCACAGTTTCTGGTGGCAAACGACGTTCAGCTAATAAGTTGAAAAATTGAACCTTTTAGTTTTGGCGGTTAATGGGTTAATGAGTTAATTATTATTCAATTCCATAGCTGCCAACTCTTGTGTTTTGCTGTACCACAAAAATTTAATAGTAAATTTTAGATTTTTCCATCCCCGTAATCTGCCGATTAAACAATATTGGTAGCCATGCAATTCGACCAACAAGTAGGTTTGAGAAATACGAATATCTGGATTTTTATTTTAGTTTAAATATCATTATCTATAAGTTATTATGTCTCTTTATATATCTTTTGAAAAGAAGGACTATGTCAAATTCAACTGGCTTCAATAAAATTTTTGGTTTTTAAGAAAATATCCTTGTATGCTTCCAATAGATTTATGTATCATTTTAAGAATATAATTCATTTTTTGAATCATAAAAAAGTTCGAATTCTAAAAAATTAAGTGAAATTTTGCTATATAAGAAACATTTTATTATTTCTGAAAATTTTACACGTATTTTACATTAAACTATAAAATTGCAGTCCTATCTAAAACAAACGCAGATTTGCTTTTGTTAAACTGCGTAATAGAAAATATACTCTCATTGATAATCAAACATTGAATATATTTAAGACTACCTTACAAAGATTTTGGCGTTACAATTTCATCAATATAATACATAGTTAGGAGCAATTTTAAAGGTTTTGTATAAATTGAATTTTACGTTTCCGTTGAATGCTCCTTCAGTAAATATAAATTCAAGTTGAATTACGGCTTTTGTTATAAAATAAACAATGATATCAAACTATTATATACTTAAACCTGGAAGCTCGTACTCACAAACATAAAGAAATAAAGGTTTACCTTATACAAATTTTGTAAGTAAAATGAATGGTATTGTTGAATAACTAAATGTTGGATTTGTTTTAATTTTATTTTGCACATTATGCACATTATGTTGAATGAAAGCTACTTGAACATTATCGTTGTGATGTTATTGAGTAAAAAGGGAATAAATGTTTAAATGTCGTATTTGTATTATTTTTGTTATACAAAATTAAATTATTATTATTATTCTTAATCGACAATCTTTTACCCCCCCCCCCCCTTTGCTAAATAAAGTGTTTTATCAGATTGGAAAAACTGAAAAAAAAAATTATCAACCAATAAAACGCTATTTATGTAAATAAAAAAAAAAAGAAAAAAAAAGGAAAAAGAATCTCGGTATTTTTTGCAAAACCAATAACTTGAGGAATTAGTCTTTAAGTTTGTCGACCAAATATGTAAGTAAATCCAATTCTTGTTTTCGAATATGTTTTTATTCCACTAAAACTTGATTATCTTTATAGAACTATCGATATTTTATTATTGCTATTTTATGTTTGTAAAGGAAAAGTATCTCGTGCTTTCATATTTGCCAACCTCCAGATTTTTTAAAACCAACAAAACATATTTTAAACCAGAAATTTTATTTCATAAATGAAATCATATAGGTTTCAAATAACTACCACATAGAAGCAAGTAACATTTAATGTAATAAATTTTCTGGCTGAAGGTATGATCTGTAGTTTTAAAAAAAGCGGGAGGTTGGCAATATGCGCTTTTATAGAGATATTTAGACCTATGTAAATTTGTAGGATTAAAGAAGCTAGCCTCTTTTAAATTGATACTTCTGTTTCAAAAAACTCTATCTTACCGCAGTTTAAGAGCGTATCTGGTAATGGAGTATTGTAAATAAACTGGCACCAGATATGTGGTTGTCAATCTAGTTATAGTCTATTCTTGAAAAAAATTACAAAACTCCGTGATTTTCAGCAAATTTTCCCATTAACTCTTTCAGGTGCAGAGAAATTCTGCTCGTAAAATGGTGAAATGAATGACGGACATCAGAATTTACAAACGAATTTCTTAGGAAATATATAAGTTCTTTTCGCCACGTTCATTGTAAAAAAGAAACATTTTTTTACCATTTTCTGGGTAGCGATTGGCAGTAAGGAATCAAAATTAAGTGGTCAAATTTATAACCACCGCCTTTTAGTCCTTTCAAGAACAGTGGCTCATTTTTGAGCCGCCTAATTTTAATCCCTAAATGCCACTAAGCAACAGAATATTGAATGAAAAATTTCTGCTTATTAATTTTTTGAACAAAAGATTTTGCTTATTATTAAATATTTTTTTTTATATAAATTCTGGTGTCATTAATTCATTTAAGCATTTTGCGATTAGAAGCACTTTGCCCCTGAAAGGGTGGGAGTGAGTACGCAGGCGCTCAGCAGTTTTTATGCAAGCGAATCAAACATACTATCAGCACAGGTTCGATTGCGCCTGACTAAGCAGAACTACATTCCAGAAACACTCAAAACAACAGTCAGCTAATTACAAGTGCCAGATCAATTTAATCACAGAGCAAGACTATCCCGCAGACCTCCCGCCCTTTATCGCGATTACGTAATAGCAGAAGCCTACGTCACGAATAAATCTCAAAAAAAAAAAAAAAAAAAAACCTGAAGTCCAGTCAGTGGTCACGTGATCAGCAGGCTGAAAATTGGACGGGATACGCAGGCGTGACGTCAGAATCTGGACGGTGCAAAGGTCACTTGGACGTTGGACGTCTTCCATCTAAGGTAATACTAATCTTAGTTGGAAGAAGGGGTCCAAGCCGCTTATCAGATTCTCTAGACGTCCAAGATGGCGGCCGTTGAGTGGCGGTGGCATATATTAAATCATACCTAATTTTAATTATGATTTGCACTAGAAACTTTTAACTTAAATATTACCTTCTAACTTTCGTGGAAAAAGTTGAAAAATTGCTTTACCTTATTTTGAAACAGTTTTTTTTCGAAAATTCCGGTGTGAATTCTACATTGCAGAAACACAATTGCTTGACCCTGAAAGGGTTAAATCGGTTTTCGCACTAGTGTTGCCAGGTGTCCCGCGTAAACCTTCGCTTCAAATGCTCTGTATACTACTAATTTCTTACAATCTATTTCGAAATCTTTAATTGCAGATAATTCTGCCATTAGAAAAGTCGCAGAAAATTATTTTAAAATACTGGTGTCCAGAGCATTCGGAGCGCCGATTTAAGCGAGTCATCGGGCAACACTTGTTCGTACGGTCCTTATCTTCGACTATCGTCAGTCCTATATCAAGAGAGAGAGAGAGAGAGAGAGAGAGAGAATGGGTGGGTATGTATAACAGTAATTTAGCAGTATATATAGCCTTTTTTAATCACAGAAATCAGCGAATAAATATGGCGAAATGTTCTTCTCGAAAATACTATTATTTATACTTCTCGCTGGATGCGGCACTGAATACAACTATTTCCGTATGGTAATCGTCGCATAATTTTGATGCAGAAATTATTACACATTCTGCGATAATGTAAGGGCGAGTACTTAAAAAAAGTACTCTAAAATAAGGATTATATGACCTCTGCGCCCTTATCGCATACACAGAAAATGGTTATGGAAAACTACTATTTACAAATGATTATTTTCTCCTTATTAAATCTCAAATTAAATAAAACAAAAGTTTCTATTTTAAATAGTTGTATCGATAACCCTCCTCTGAATACGGCACTAGCTCTGAATGTAACACGAAGCGAATATCGTCGGCACCATGTCAAACAATCCAATATGAAAACAGTGTTGCCACCTGGGCTACTTCTTTAAATTCAGATTGGCACCACTTCTCTGAAATGGTAAAATTCTCCAAGTTTTCACCTTAACGCCTTAATTCTCGCTTCCGTGATATTCACGGGCTGTGTCTATATTCGTTTCATTCTTTTTTGTTTGATTCCCACCAGTTTTATAAAATAGTGTCATTGGCTTTATCATAGTATCATTTTACCTGTCATTAAATAAGGTGAATATTTCTTTTTCAAAAAAGTGGTGCCAGTAAGCAATTTGAATTTTTAAACTGTAATTTAATGCGACCGTTAAGGGGTTAAGTGATATGTCCTTAACCCTCTGTCTACCAGAAGGGTCCAATGGACCCGACATGTACATTCAAAATATTTATTCAAACCAGAAATTTCTTCAAAACAAACTAAATGTATAAATCAGACAATAATAAGTTAAATAAACAAATTAAATAGTTTTAAGTAAAAATTCTGGTATAGAATGTTTTTATAAAACTTGAGTAAAATTTCCGGTAGTTTTAGGGTTAAATAAGGTTAATTTTACTATTTCAAGAAATCTGAATTAAAAAAAAATCCCTGCCGGCTCGGGCCTACAGGCGGAGGTAGATTTCGAAGTTAAGTACTAAATTCACCAACAAAACTTAAATCAAGATTAGAGATAAACCCAGTTCCTTCACTAAGAATGAGCTCTAGGGACCTAAACATTTTGTGAAAATTCTAATATACACGAATACACACACGCATGTGTATGGAATAGGTTTAAAAATGTCTAAAGCAAATTCAGAGAACCTCAAAGTGTTAAAATATGTTAATATTTCCATAGTCGGGTTTTTATCATGTTTTAATACGTTTCTCCAAACTCACATGACGTTACATATCTACGTGCTGAGGTCCATTATATTTCCAATATGACGCAATATATATATATTTTTTAATTCGTCAAACTATTTATTTCATTTTGAGTTTTCATGCGGAAATCTTGCTCTAGAAAACTTATGACGTAATATTCAATTTGTTTTCAATTCGACAAACTATTTATTTAATTTAATATTTCACGCGAAATTCTTGCAATAGAAAAGCAAATTTTGTGGTTAGAATTTTACTGCTTTTTTTATTGTTGGCAACTGCTATAACGAAAAATATTTATTTTTTCATGTCATTGTTGTGTAAGGGCTGGTTTTATCAGAATCATGTTAAGACGGTATTCAAAATTTTTAACCCTACCCATTTCCATTCCCTTGGGCCGATTTTGCCCATTTTCAATCCCCGCCGAGATATTAGCCATCTCAAAGTTGTTGGCGAATTTGAAGACGATCCGTGCATAATTGCGACTTTTATCGTGCGGACAAAATTTAGTACATACATACATACATATATATATATATGTATATATATATATATATATATACATATATAAACTTTTTAGTTGGGGGGGGTGGTTTTGGGTTCCTGGGGTCCTATAATGAAAAGTTATGAAGGAATATTTCAAAAGTCATACCATGGTAACGACTGCAATAGGTAGTATTTCTTACGAAATCTACTTAAAAAAGTAGTCCACTGACAGCACTGTTTTCGTATTGGACAGTTTGACCTAGTACCGACGAAATATCTATCGAATGCTTTTAACGAATCCTCTTTTATGACCTTTTATGGTAGTTTTAATTTTTTTAAATGATTATATAGTAAAGCCGCTCTTTTACAACCCCCTCCCTCCCCTTAACTTATAGGAAACAAATTCTTTACATAGACTGGTACCACAGGTAGCGTTGCCAGTGGGCTACTTTTTTATAATTCAGATTTCTTGATTGGTACCAGTCTTTTGAAATAGTAAAATTCGCTTTATTTAATGACACATTAATTAAGATAAATACAAGGGAAATTTTACAATTTTAGAAGAGTGATGCCAATCAAGAAATCTGAATTTAAAAAAGTATCCCACCGGACACACTGACCACAGGAATGCCCTAAGCACAGGCAACGCGCCGACCAGAGCAATTATACTTAAAATTTGTAAAATTTGTTCGCGCACACTAGCGAAATATTTCTCTCCTGCGGGCGGTAGTGTAAACAGACGTTCGCTGCAGGGGCACTATATGCAAATTTTGTTAGCTTACACGAGGGTATATATATACTTTAACCCCTTAATTCTCGCTCCCGTGATATTCACGGGCTGTGTCTTTTATTCAGATTGTTTGATTCACACCAGTTTTATAAAATAGTGTAATTGGCTTTATTATGGTATCATTTTATTTGTAAATAAGGTAAAATTTCATTTTCAAAACAGTGGTGCCAATAAGCAGTTTTTAAACCGTAATTTAATGCGTCCGATCCATGTGATTGATAAAGTTGTGCAAGAACTTCACACAAGTTAAAAGTTTCTTAGTTTTTTTTAATCTCTCCTGAAAATTCGTACTTTTCAGGTAAAAGTCCCATTATCTCAGAAAGCACTCGAGCAATTTTGATAATTTTTTTGGTGGTAGAGCAGAAATATAAGATCATATATGGTAGACAGTTTAAAAAAAATTAATTAGTTTTAGAAATTTTTTTTTGAAAAATGGAAAATTTCCGAAAAATTGCCATTGCTCTAAAATAAAAAGGTTTAGTAGCAGAAAAAATCTGTCTGAGATAAATCTTAAGCATAATCCAGTGAATACCGGTTTCAAATTTCACCAAAGTCGGTCGGGTTGTTTCCGAGGAAACGGGTCTTAACCCTTTCAGGGGAAAGTAATTATGTTTTTGTAATGTCGAATTCACGCCAGAATCTTCCAAAAAATGTATTGCAAAATAAGGTAAAGCAATTTTACGACTTTTTCCCACCAAATTTAGAAAATTAAAATTTAATAAATTTTTTCTGGTGCAAATCTTCATTAATTGTAGGTGAGATATTCCACCGTCCCTCAGGGGGTTAAAGCTCGCATATTCTCCATAGGATTGCACACAGTATTGCCTTCCCTTAACGGAAAATTTTATTCAACTATAAACACTATGAAAATATATTTTCTATTCAACTTCAGAATGAAAAATGCCTTCTAAAATTTTCAATAAATAAAGTATTCACTTGAAAAATAATTTTATTTTATAGTTCATTCACAAATTAAAACACTACATTTAAGATGGGTCGTTTATTTCAAATTTTTAACGAAACAAACGTTTGATCATCACAATACATTTTCTGACTTTGAACAGTTTCAAATTTTTTAATTGAAAATTATGTATCAAAGATAAATTGTGCTTTTATATTTATTAAACTCCAATTATTTAATAAGACCTTAATCATACTGTACCCAGTTTGCGTGAATTTCAAATTAATTTTAATGAAATATTACATTAGACTTGTCAAAAAACTTTTCTTTCTGTAATATTTAGCTTGAAGTATAATTTAATTGAAATAGCAATTGAAATTCCAGAAAAATAGAATTTATCTCAAATTTTATTTTATTTATTCGAAACTTGGAATTTTAATGAATGACATATATAAATATACAAAGTATATATTTTATGAATGGAAGAGAGTATTAAATTATAAATTTCAACTTCCACGCTTTTTTTTCTACAACTAGAAAAATATGTTGTTTTTTTTTTTTTAACTGACGCTGCACCAGAAAATTTTTATAAAATTTTACTTTTCTAACTTCTGAATGAAAAAGTCGTAAAATTGCTCTTTCCTATTTTGCGATAAAATTTTAGGAAGATTCTGGTGTGAATTCAACATTACAGAAACAGAATTACTTGCTACTGAAAGTGTTAAGGGCAGTTTAACCCTTTCAGGGGCAAAGCAATTCCAGTGTTAAAATGTTTAAATGAATTAATGACACCGGAATTTACAAACTAATTTATTTATAATTAAGACATAGCTGTATTTCACATACATTAGAAACCAAAAAAAGTTTCAACAAAATTCTGGTGCCATTGCAGCATTTGGGAATTAAAATTAAGTGGTTTCATAAACGTACCACCGCCCATGAAAGGATTAAATAAGGTGTCTACTACTATTACAGGGGTCTAGAAACACATAGCATCGAAATCGCGCATTCCGGTATTACTTTAGAACAGGGATGTCAAACTGTGGCCCGCCTCATACCACTAAAATTTTGTAGAAATCACTGCTTTATCTAATCTTCGAATCTCGGCCACTCAAGAAGTCGACTGTCTCTGTAAAAAATTAGTGGCATCAGGTGGGCCACAGTTTGACATCCCTTCTTTAGAATATATCCACAAAATTACACTTTCATAGACGGCGCCGACATCAAATATAATACGGGAAAGTGTAAATTCTAACCGTTGGTTACAGCGTCTAGAAATATGTGGTGAGAAATGGATTAAAAATATATGCCTGAATTTTCGTTTATTCTTAATGTATCACGTAATACAACATAAATCTATTTAATTTTATTTTTTGCAAAATTTATATTTCAAAAACAAGTTTCCCGTAGTTTAATCCTTTCAGAGGCAAGACTTTTCTGCTCCGATTATGTTCAAATAATTAATTCACACCGCAATATACGAACAAATTTATTTGAAAATAATCAAAAGTTTTTTCCCCGCTTATTATGAGATCGAATTTGTACTAACAAATTACTGGTGCCATTTGAAATTTTGGGCATTAAAATTAACCGTTTGCAGACTGCAAACGGCGCCCTTCAAGGGGTTAACCCGTTCATTGCCAAAACTATAAAGTAAAAATTTTCAAATTTCTTGTTGAAAGTCGTTTGCCACCACAAATTCAGAAAGGTAAATTTCGCTTTACTAATACAGCGAAGCTTTTGCCAATAAATAAGGCAATTTTTACAATTGTAAAATAGTGGTGACAAAGTAATTATTAAATTAAAGCCACGAGTATACTCGTGGTTGGCAGCAAATAGATTAAACTGCCTAATAAATATCTAAAAGCACACTCAATTTCTATTAATGTTTCGCAATGTACACGATCGTAGCGCCCTCTGGTGAAAATGTAATTTTTTGGATACTGTATGGCTTGTTAATTTCCACACTAATATACTTCTAAACGCCGTACTTTCGTATGTACAAAAAAGGAAAAAAAAATGCAGCGGGATTTACTCTGAAAAAGAAACTCCCATAAGAGAAGTAATTTTCTAAATGAAATATTTCATTTAACTTTGAGAATATTAACAGAGTAAAAAATAATTATGAACACTAATAGATGTTTCTTGCGCCATCAGAATAATCAATTATAATTAACAGGTATGAGATTTTCGGCTTTTTGCATACAAGTATAATCTTACCGAAAATGTTGATAAGTTATAGTGCAAAAAAGTTCCGATTGAATAAATTAACTTTTCTCTAAGATTATATTGGTATGCGAAAAGTCGGAAATCTCATCCCTGAATTAAATATTTTCAAGAAGCATCGCGAATATTCTTTACCACACTCGTTATAAGGTTAGTTGGGATAACTGGGACATGATTTTACAATGTGACTCTGGAGCTTCTGACAATTCAGCTTCAAAATGCTAATGTTCATTTGAATTAAAGTCTGAACTTCTGTAAATGTGTTCAGTTAGGTTACCTCTATCAGACAGAAATGCTCAAAATTACATTTAAAAATTTAAAAATATAAAATATGCATATTTCATCTTTCTTTCCTCATGGGTCTAGTGGCCCCATAAAAATGGGGTAAGTGGACCAGGAGGATCTATGTTCCACACACGTTTATTTTTTTTTCATATGGGATATCCGGTCCTGTTTGAAAAAGTGTAAACAACTTTAAAAAAATTAAACCAGGCAGATCATGTAAATTATATATATCAATTAAAGAGCGTTGTAAGGGAAACCTTTGCTGTCAATGTGTCTAAAAAAAGCACTAAATTGAAAATATTAGATTTATTTATACCAAAAACATAAAAATTAAGTAAGTACTTATGTACTTTAGTATAGGTAATAAGCATAAAAGTCACATGGGTATTTTACGGGAAAAAATAGCAAGGTAAATCAATGAACTAACGCCTACGTATAAGCACTTAAGTGCTTTATCTGTATCCAGGAGTCGAATTATATAGGGGAAATTTTATTGCTCCTACCAGAACCCTTAATGAGTTACCTTCATGATCATTTTATTTAACATATTCTAAAGAAAGGTGCGATGAAGATATTATTTTCAAAATAGTGGGAGGAACAATAAAAGTTTTCCTATAGAATGCGACCCCTGTATCGTACAATTTCAAGGTTTGGCTATCTCGCTTTCACGGGCAAGGTACTTGCATTCGTAAAATGTTGAAATAATTGATTGACACCAGTATTGACAAGAGAATCTATTTGTAAACAAGTAAAAACTTATTTTCGCGTACTTAATAAAGGTGAAATATTCACTATAAAATTCCGGTGCCAATGTGGCAATTAGGGATTAAAATTATATGATGTCATAACGGCATCACCGCCTCTCAAGGGGTCAAGAAATTTAGTTTGATACCACCCAATATGGTTTTTTAAAATTTTATTACGTAATTTTTATAAGGTATTCTATAATTCTCTTTATTGTGAGCAAAAAACAATGGAGAAATTTATTTCCCGTAGTAAGAGAAACTAAAAAAAAAATTATTTACAACTATTGGGGTAACTGGATCCAGCTTGGTTCAGTTACCCCGGATACATGTCCCAGTTACCCCATTCTTGAAACATTTATGGGGTAACTGGGACACCGAGCTTACATTTGACACATGAAGTAAATATGTATAGATACCTAATAATATTAATGTATATATGCCTAATCTTAAAAAAAAAGTTTGTTTAACCCCTTAACGCTCGAATTAAATTACGGTTTAAAAATTCAAATTGCTTATTGGCACCACTTTTATGAAAAAGAAATATTCACCTTATTTAATGAGAGTTAAAACGATACTAAAATATAGTCAATTTCACTATTTTATAAAACTGGTGGGAATCAAACAGTCTGAGTAACAGATACAGCCCGTGAATATGACGGGAGCGGGAATTTAGAATTAATAAAGGTACTTACAGTATTATAATAAAAAGCCGAGGAAGTTCAACCATGTTGACGTTGTTTTTAGAAAAAGAAACGTAAGTTTATGACAACCTATCAGAGCAAAGTGAGAGTTATGATTGAGTTGACACACGTTGTTTTAGGAAGTAGAGATTAAGGTGCATTGTTCACAAAAGCTAAACCTTAAAAAACATCAATAATTTTTTTATAAAATAGCTTATTGCCCCGTTACCTCGTGGGCCCAGTTACCCCAACTAACCTTATATGTTACGGACAAAGTAGGAAGTTCAACCAGTTCTTGAATTGGTTGAGATTCCTGCCTAAAGTGCGATGTACAGGATATAAACTGTACATATCCATAATAATCTTTGCTTTATTCAATAGCAAATTACTACAAGAAAAGAAGGTAAAGATAACTATTCGGAAATAGTGGTAACAAAAAGTCACTGAAATTAATTACTCTACATCTATTTTCTTTACAGTATACTTCTAATAATGTATATTATAATTTTCATCTATAGTATGATTATGAAAATTCATATATATTATGCAATGAATAGTACATAACCTACCTTGGTAGACAAGTTCCCGAAGTGGCTGAATTTCCCTAGAAAAAATTGGAAGTGCTGATCTAAAGCTTTTCGGTAAGTGGCACTGGCCTGCAAGTGGTAGGAAGGCCAATTCCATGCATGAAAAAAAGTTTATAAAGCATTTAGAGTTTCATACGGAATTTTCGATTTAAGTACCACCTTTTCCGTTTAGTAATCTTCACATTGTTTAATAGCAGAATTTATTTCAATTAATAATTGTAATGTTCTTATTCGAAGATGATGATACTCAAATTTAAGGATCAAATTTAAGATCTTCCTTATAAATTTCGTAGAAACTTATCTTAAAGTGCGTTTTTCTGGTAATTGTTGTGAAAACCTACAATGTATATATTTCTTAAAAAGTACTTATTTTCAAACAATGGGCCAGTTAGAACCCTGCCTATAGGAACTATGCGTTTAATCCTTTCAGCCGCAGTAAAATTCTGTTCGTAAAAGGATGAAATGGTTGTAAGACATCAAAAATTACCAGCGAATTTCTTAAAAAAACAAAAACTTGTTTTATGAACTTTCATTATAAAAGCAAAATTTTATTAAGTATTCTTTGAACCGTTTGTTATTTTAGATTTAAAATTAGGTGGTCATGCCGTGTGACTACCGTCTTCCAAAGGGTTAAAAGGTATTGGCCTGACAAGCATAGACACGGTGTTAAAGAAGGCGAAATAGGCAAAGAGGTTTACTACCATAACCAATTTAGAAAAATTTTCTTTTTCTGTTTTATCGATGTTATTAAGACAAAAATGAAACTTTAAAATTAGTGGCGGAAGTCAGCCAGAGTACGCATGTCGACCATGTACAGTCGACGCCTATGTTAACATGCGATAAACTTCGAACAATATCGAAACTTATCTTTGAAGTACGATTATCTTGACTTATTGAAATTGCTGTAAATAGAAATTCTTCTTCGAATAGAAATATTTTTTCGAATTATTAAAATTATACTATTAAAAAGCATGCATATATAGAAATTAATTTCAGAGGCCTTTTGTCACCACAAATTTTAAATAGTTAGCTATACAGTCATTCAACGTAACTTTGAACCATGGGGTGTAACTTTGCACCACCTCCTATTTTTCAATATTTTTGACTCCAAAAGACTCCAGAACTGAGCTCTGTTGGCAAGGATCTAAACTGGGATTTCTACTCATTATTTTAAAAAATAAATTAGCAATATTATGCGCTATTAATTGCATCATCTAACCATTTTTGTGAAGTACTGTTTTCAAGCTAATTTTGAATAATCTTTTGAAGTTGTTGTAATCCAATTAAATTTTCATAGTAAGTAAAAATATACTCATTTATCAGACATATTATTGTCTAAATGTTGTAATTGTGATAGTATTTTGTGATTATTTATTTATTAATAGTTAATAAAATGTAAAATAAGAAGGCACTAACATTTTATCACATTTTCAGGGTAACTTTGAGCCGGCTCAAAGTTGTACTGATGTTTATAATTTACTGATTATTGGTGCTACTGTCAAAAATTTTCCATATTTGCAAGTATATTTTTTATAAATGCCGAAAGTAAAAGTTAGATATAACATATAAATATTTCCATAAATATGTGTAAAATACATACAATTCATTTAAAGGCGTTTTTCGGGGCGTAGTTACTCAAATCTGACATTTCATATATTCGACATTTTTTATTCTTGTTTGAATAATACTAGTACTAGTATGTATTACTGTAACTATGGATATATTATTGAGATAAAACATTGAAAATTGTTTTCCACTGCATTTGCATGTTTTATATGAACTATAAACAGGTATTATTTATTTCTAAATGTTCATGGTTCTCTTTTTCCACTTTTCTTATGCCTTATATTTGTTGTAATATCATAAATTATACAAATCTTGTGATGTTGGGAAATGTAAATTCGAGTCTTTACATATCAGAAAATATTTTTTGGGGTTTAAAGTTGTCCTAACTATAATACTTTTTTTTATAATGAATTATTTTAGATAATATTTATCATATGGTGCAAACTTACCCTAAATGGCTGTGTAACTTTGAACCAGGCTAAAAATTCATTTTTTATTGCTTTTATCCTTATTATTCCTTAATTTTGATAGTCAAACAATAATTTAGGATCATTCCTTCTCTTTTATGCCCCTAGTTGCAACAATATTCTTAAAATAATAGTGTGGCATATGAAAATAGAGAAAATGCGGATCAAAGTTACCCTGAATGACTGTACTTTTTTAGTTGTAGTAATTTGCTATTAAATAAAGAAAAAATTCAAATGTGTAGACAAATAAATAATTTCTTGGTAATTATTTTCTAACTTTTTAAATAATTAAAAAATATAAATATCATCCAACAGCCATTTATTTTATCTTATGTGCTTAAAGATGAAACTAAGGTCTAAACTACAATCAAATAAGCTAATAAAATGTCTTTGAATTTTTTAAGAAGTACGATAAAACCAGTTTAAGAGACTATGTGAGTTCTTAGAAAAAGTCTTAGGGATGAAAAAAAAACCACTCTACTATTAAAAAAAAAGTCTCTGATTTAGAGATAAAACATATCTCTGTTCTAAAGTATTTATTTACCGGGGTAATTTTTGGGAAAAGTTCTTTTTTACACTGATCGCATCTCAAAAGAACTTTTGAAGTATATAGATAAAAAACTGTAATATATATATATATATATTAATGATTAATCCCTTTGCATCATTAGCGTGCATTTCAGGAATTTCTTTTTAATTACTAAAATCCGAATTCATGCCAGAAATTATGAATACTAATTTTAGAACCTTTTTATAACAGGCGTTTCGTGATTACATAAAGTAAAAATTCTTCTTTCGGAATTAATGAATAAAAAATAAATTTCTGAAATTGCCGCACACATGCGCAAACGGGTGAATGTTTGAAATAACAATTTCTACGATCTAGTGGTTCATGTTTAACCCCTTAATTATCGCACCCGTGACTTTCAAGGGCAGAGTAGGCTACTTCTTTTTTTTTTATTAAGATCGTTTGATTCCCACCAGTTTTTTAAAATAGTATAATTGGCTTTAGTCTCGCATCATTTTACCCGCCATTAAATAAGGTGAATATTTCTAATTCAGAAAAGTAGTGGCAATCATCAATCAATCAGAATTTTAAAAAAGTAGCCTACACTTATTGGGGGCAACGCTTAAGGGGTTAACCCTTTTAGGGGCAAACTACTTCTTATTTCGTTATTCTTCTTGCGGAATTAATGAATGAAAAATAAATTCAATCTGAATTTTAAAAAAGTAGCCTACGCTTATCGG
Source organism: Maratus speciosus (assembly GCA_963932465.1). Lineage (NCBI taxonomy): Eukaryota > Metazoa > Arthropoda > Arachnida > Araneae > Salticidae > Maratus > Maratus speciosus. The sequence goes on along the minus strand of OZ010796.1, from coordinate 441,560,159 downwards.
GTGCTTAACACTAGAACGCCTGGAAATTTTACTCAAGTTTTATAAAAATATTTCACACCAGAATTTTTTTTAAATTATTTGACTGATTTATTTAACGTAAATCTGCAATTTTAAAATTTAACTTATTTTCTGAAAGAATTTCGGGTTCCAATTGGCATTTAATCATATGGTCGGAGTCGAATCGACTCCTTCCGGGCGTTCTAGTGTTAAAGGGTTAACCATTTCAGGGAAAAAGTACTTCTGTTGCTAAAATGTTAAAATGGTTGAATAGTACCGCGATTTATAAGCAAATTTATATGAAAGTAAGCAGAAGGGCCCTTTTTTAATGGTACATTATAAAAAAACAAATTTATTCTGGTGCCAAAGTGGCATTTGGGAATTAAAAATAAGTGGTTTATATAATGAACCGCCGACCACCCAGGGGTTAAAAAATGGAGCACTGATTATCCCAGACTGTTTATACCGCTTTTTAAAAAGGGCAATCTGCGTATTATAAAATTGCGGATTTTCTGTTATTTAATGAGGCGTTCCCACTAACTCCATTTTAAGTGGTATTTTTTTAAACAAAGGTACATTGAAATTTTTCTATATATTTATACAGTGGTAAAAAGTTACCCTTGATTAAAAGAAAATTAGTGAGGTCAATCCTGAGGTCAATTCCGAGAAAAAGTATTATATAGATACAATATTTTTATAGTTACAATAACTTTAACGGTTTATACTGAACATTTTCTTTTGATGGAGTTAATCGATTTGTGCACTGAACGGCTCAAATATACACAGGGTGTTGCCGAACTCAGCCAACAGATTCAGAGTGGTAATAGTAGGTATCAAGAGGCTGAAAAATTACCATAGAACGTGGGGTTGCAAAACACATTTTTAATCAAAAATACAGGGTGTTCTATCCTAACTCAATTTGGATTGACGTTGATAACTTTCAAACAACTGTAGCATATTATAATAAAACTTTTAACAGACATACTCAGCTTTGTTGTAAATATGATGATATCGAAAAAGAAGTGGTAGAAGTTTCCATTATACGCGCCAGCAGTAGGATTTGATATCCTTTTGAAGCTCCATAACATTTTAGAATGCATTTACCATTTCATAGAGTCTCCTCGATTGCTTGAGCAACATATTTTTCCAGAACTTTTCGTGATGTTATAACATTTCACACAAAAAAGGTACATATCACTGCATTTTCATTGCAAGGTTTTTATTTTTCTCAAAATTATTACCGTCAATCCGAGTTCAGTTAGGATGAAACATCTTGTATTTTTGACTAAATAAAAGGTTTGTGACCCCACGTTCAATGGCAATTTTTCATCCTATTAATGCCTATTACCCGCCTGTGAATTTGTCGTTCGAATTCGACAACACCCTGTATAGGACTAATATCTTATAAGACTAACATTCCGATTTGGAAACAACGGTGTGAAAATGCTTTTCTCAAAAAAGTAATTTGTTTAACCGGTTTATACCATAAAATATATAATGAGAACTTTAAAAAATTCACTGTCTTACTTAACCCTTTCAGGGGCAAAGTAATTCCATTGTTAAAGCATTGGAATTAATGATTGACACCGGAATTTGAAAACAAATTTATTTATGAATACGAAAAAGCTATATCTCACACATATAATTAGCCGAAATTTTTTCTGCCAGTTTTTTTGGTGTCAATGTGGCATTTGGGAATTAAAATTAAGTGATTTCATAAACATACCACCGCCCCTCAAGGCGTTAAAAGGCGACTAAAGCATAGAAAAAGATGTTACAAGTTAAAAATATACATTTTATTTAAAACTTCTTAGTACTTTCAAGCCTTTTCCAAGCTCATAATCAGAGAATATTTTAATAACTAAATGTTGTTTTTTTATTACAAATACGTCACTTTGTTTTGAAAACGCCAGTCGGCCATGTAAAGTCGCCGCCTATATTAACAAGCGATAAACTTCGAACAAGATCGAAATTTATGGTAGAAATACTTTGGAACCGATTTGGAAACAGCGGTGTGGAAATGCTTTTCTCAGAAAAGTAATTACTATAACTGGTTTATACCATAAAATATATAATATGAACTTTAAAAAAATCACTGTCTTACTTAACACCTTAATCTTGCTCCGGTCGATATCACGGGCTGAGATGTCATTCGTTATTTCCCGCGCCCGTCATATTTCCGGGCTGAAGATTTATTGATGGAAAAAACTTCTGAACCCAGAAAAATTTAACTGTCATTTCCGTCTAAAGTCTTTGAATATTACCGTTTGGGTTCGGTTTCTGTCGCTGATAGTGATGTTGGACTTTGTATTGCATGTTTCGAAATATATCATACTAAAAAAAATTATTAATAATCAAAATTTAATGTAAACATATTATTTCAAATATAATTTGTAAAATTTTGTGTGATGATGATAAATAAAGATCTAAGATGTGAAAAATAAAGGTCTTATTCGCATTAATTTATGTCGTGTAAAATAAACATTAAGACACAGAATTGTCGCATGATGGCTTTTCAACAAATGTGAATTTGTTGTATAACATCTTTTTTTCGGCATAAAAAAAAAACCAATTGCATATTTTATTTAGAAACCCTATAATTATTAAATTTCTATAATAAAAATTAGGTACATTTTTGATGGGTTTTCCAAATATTAAGCGAACTTTAAGGGGTTAAAAAGCGGCTGTTGTTTTCAGGGCCAAAGTACTTCTGTTGCTAAAATGTAAAAATGATTGAATGATACTGGGATTTATAAACAAATTTATATGAAAGTAAGTAAAAGGGCCCTTTTTTTCCAGGTACATTATAAAAAACAAAATTTAATTCCGCAATTCTGGTGCCAATGTGGCATTTGAGAATAAATAAGTGGTATATATAATAAACCGCCGTTCATCAAGGGGCTAAAACAAAATTTAATTCCACAATTCTGGTGCCAATGTGGTGCCAAAAACTTTCATTTAAATAATTAAAACATTTAAATAAAATGTATATTTTAAATTTGTAACATCTTTTTCATTATTTTAGTCGCCTTTTAACACTAGAACTACCGGAAATTTGAGTCAAGTTTTATAAAAATATTTCACTCCAGAATTTTGATTTAAAACAGTTTAACTTTGTTATTTAATGTTTGTCTTCTTTGTACCTTTTAAACTCTTTTCATAATGAAATTTCTGGTTTGAACCGAAACGTATTTCTATGGTAGCCGTCAAAATGAAGGCTCACGGTAGTTCTGGTGTTAAGTAAGACAGTGAATTTATTAACCCTTTGCGCTCGGCGTCTCTTACACAAATTTTATTCGATCGGATAACTTTTTTAAAAGAAGTTTCGTTCAAGTACACAATTTTAAAAATGTTCTGATGAAATAAAGTACATTTTATTTTCCTTTATTACTGGTGCCAAAAACAAATTTTGCAAAGAAGGATTATGTCTTCTCAGTGGAGCCCTCGTGTGCAAAGGGTTAAAGTTCACATTATATATTTTATGTTTGAATCATGGTGAAAAATTGCGTTTTGTCTTATGATTTTATTTTGTTTATACCATTATCCATTGAACTAATTTTACATGAAAATTTTGACCTAATATTAACACATAAATTTAAAAAAAAATGTATTGCAAGATAATTTAAATATTTTGGAACAATATTTATCTTTTAGAGAATATTATCTTGAGTTATTTAAGATTACTTTCAACAGAAAGAAATTCATATGTGCCTTCTAATTATTAAAATTACAGAGCTAAAATATGGATCTCAAAAATATACGTATAAACGATTAATTTTCTTTGATTTATTTTTTCGAATCATTTACATAATAAAAAAAATATATCAAAGAACATCTAACTTCCATTTATTTTATCTCATATTTTTTTTAATAACAAACTGACATCTAAATGCCATTATAAAGAATTTCTAACACAAATAAAAAGTTTCTGAATTTTTTAGAAATACGATAAAACAAGTTAAACAGGGTAAGTGTGTTCCTGAACTTAGAAAAAGTTTCAAGGATAAGAAAAAAATCGACTTTGTAAGATCGAAAAAAAAACCCTGCTTTTGATATAGAGATAAAAACATATGTTTCTATTAAAGTATTTTTACGTAAGTAATTATAGTGAAAATGTCTTTTCATGTCAGAAAAAAGTTTGAAGATTATAGATTAAGAACTGTCATAAATCCATATTAATGTTTGAAATAAAATTCTTCCCGATAATTAAACATCTAATATTTAAACTTTTTTGAAAAATGTAGATTAACCCTTAAATGCATACTGATGCGCATCTACATCACTTTTAATTTAATTCATAGCAACCAGTATATTTGTATAGAGATATTAATCCTGTAAAAATTACAAAAATATAAAGTTAAAAATCTATCTTAAAATTTTTGGTGTCTAATCTTTGGCTAAGAGTTAAAACATAATTCTAAAAAATAATTTATGCATTTAAAGATAAGTTTTTCAAAATAAAAAAAAATATATATAAAATAAGGTATTTAGATTCATACTTATTAATATATTTACTAATTTGCAATATTTTAGTTATGGCAATAATTTTAACTTGTATTGCAGATCTGTAAGATAAGAAAAGTTTGATGCATTGTACGAAAAATGTAGCTCTGATTTTTTTCGTTATTTTTCCTGTGTTATAAACATTTCAGAGAATCATGTATAATTTTTTCGAAACAAAATAAAAAATCATGTATTTAAGGGTTAATCCTTTCATGGGCGACAAACTACTTCTGTTGTTAAAATTTTGAATTTTCGTATTTTGTTAAAATTTTCGTATTTTTTAAATGGCAGATTTTCGTACCAACCGGCGTTAATGAGTTAATTCTCTCTCTCGTGATATTCACGTGTTGTGTCTTTTATTCAGAGAGTGAGATTCCCACCAATTTTATAAAATAGTGTAATTGGCTTTATTATGGTATCATTTTACCTCTCATTAAATAAGGTGAATATTTCATTTTCAAAAAATTGGTGCCAATAAGCAATTTGAATTTTTAAATCGTAATTTAATGCGACCGTTAAGGGGTTAACGCGTTATCTACTGACGGTACTTATAAGTACCACTCACTTTAAACGTTCATCCCATAGTGAATATTACTAATATTCTAATGGTTACTTTGAAAAAACACTCTTTTAACTCCACTGTATCCGGATACACGGTAGCAGTTGTTCTAGGTTTGTTATTTTAGCGAGGAAGGGGGGGGGGTATCTTTGAAACAGTCGATGTGTTTTGTGCCGACATTTTGTACAGATTGTCACGCTCGTCCTTTTATTGCTGCAAACACAGTAAAGGATATAAGATAAGTGTTGGATTTTTTTTATGTGTTCATTATGATCTTAAAATACAATTTGACTAGCTATTTTAGGTGAACGACGTACAGTCGTGGAAAAAAAAGTAAACACCCCCCACTAACCCCTCAACAAATTATCGTAGAAGAAAGTTACTGGTACCGAACAATTGGAAATAAAGTCTACTTTTAAATGATATAGATAAAATTTGCTTAGGGGGCCATCTACATATTAAAAGGAACCATAAATTTGTTTTTTTTCAATACCAGTACACAATTCTGACATCATAAATGAACTCTACATCTTCCAATTAGCCAAAAAACAAATTTTTATGCAATTCGTACCACAAGTTTCCGAGAAATTAATTATTTTAAAACGAGCGTATTTTAAGGGCTGTATCCAAATTGAAGTTCGGAAATCGATTATTAACCGAGAGAGCCCCCATCTTGATCAAGGCACCTTAAGAAGTCAATGAAGGCTGCTAGATTACAATACAGCAGAAGAAATTTCAAAATATCTGGTCACTTCTATTATAGACGGCCCCTTAAACCATCCTTTTGCCGTTTTTTAAGCATAATTTGAAAACTACTTGGAAGAAAAATGTGACATTTTGGATTTACATAAAGCAAAACTTAATAAATCCAAATCTATCAAAAAAATTGTAGGTTGCAATTCATAATTTTTTCGAATATTAATTTCATAATTCATAATTCATATCATAAAATTATAAAAATTGCAAATTCAGCGTATTTATGTTTGATTACATTAGTATTATTGCTACAAAAAAAATTAGCACATTAGGAGCATGATTTCTGGAGATATTAATAAAAATATGAAAATGTTATTTAACATTAGAAGCACTCAATTTTGAATGTTTATAATTCAAAAACTTATCATTCTAATGACTTGAAATTCAGTGTCTAGGCTTAATATGAACTGAAGATTTGAAATATCTCGTTAAAATTGGGTATTGTCATTGAAAAAAAGGAAGTTTGGATTCGTTTTAATATGTAGATAGCCCCCTAAGCAAATTTTATGTACATCATTTAAAAGTAAACTTTATTTCCAATCGTTCGGTGCCAGTAACTTTTTTCTACGATAATTTGTTGAGGAGTTAGTAGGGGGTGTTTACTTTTTTCTCCACGACTGTACATACACGACTTAGTAGTGGCGACTGATCACAGGGTTCATAATCACTTTACTACCAGAACTTTAGTATAATAAGTTTGACTTTATCTAGTCATGGAATGTTCTATGGTTATAGAAGGAGAATTTTAGATTATTAAAATACTGGTAGTAAAGTGACTGAACTCCCTAAAGATCCGCTTCTGCTCCACGACTGTATGTTTTTGATTTAACAGTTGAATTACTCAGTGGTACTTACACGTACCGTCAGAACACTGGGTGTTTGAGAAAAACTTCTTGTTTACTCTTCGTCTGTGTAGTTATCCATCATTTTTCGTCTGCTTTAAGATGTAATTGCTAAAATGTAGTGTAGTAATAATTTTTCTGGTACATAATTTCTGTTTCATTATTATTTTTTATAGGAAATGGAAAAAGTTGTGGCATAGGCTCTTTTTTGCTATGCTAGAAATGGCATATGTAAATTCATATATTGCATATGTGGAGATTCGGAAGAACATGTCGTCCCTGGAATATAGACGTCGCATAAAAAAAGGATTGCTAACAAGATACAAATAAAAAAAAAAAAAATAGTTTTTTTAACCCTTTCAGGGGCAGAGCATTTTCAATGCTAAAGTGTTGAAATAAATGATTGGCATCTGAATTTGCCAAAAAAATTATTTGTAAATATGAAAAAGGCTATATTTCACATACCTATTAAATAGAAAAAAAAATTAGCACAATTCTGTTGCCAATTAAAATACCTTGCGGGTTTTCTCTTACGATATTTTAGTCATAGTGCACTGACGGTACTTTAAAGTATCACTTTAATTAATTACCTCTAAGGAATTAATTTTCTCACGGGTGAGTATTTTTTTATGTTTATCCCTTAATTTTCTTTGTAGTAATAAAAAAAAAATTACATGAAAAAAATTGCTGTAGATAAAGTGTTAAAGACCCATACTTTACTTTCTTGATGTGTTGGAACAAAAAAAAAAATGTATGTACATCTCATCATCAGTTTATGATTTTAGAAATAATGCGGTGGCCACAATTATTAAGTAATTTTAGGGTTTCTTTATTGATTATGACACGCTCCGCTTTTTGACGTTCTGTTACATAATGGGGGCTCAACGACAAACTTATTTTTTCATATACAGTTATTCATGAATAATTTTATGTATAGCTACGGACAGGGCTTAATTTCTAAAAAAAAAGTACCGGAGCCCAAATATTCTGCGGTTACCAGTACTAACGAATGTACCGTTTCCCCCGACACCCCTCTTCCTATCACTCCAAACTGTATATTTATATTTTGCACATTATTTGCAAAATTTAAAGAATTTTTTTCCTTTAGCAAAATAAAATTTTAAATATATCTATCAGCATATACTCAGCTGTTAACTATTCCACTTTTTACTTATTACTCCTTCCGAATAGTAATATTTGCCTAATTTTAGTGTTAATTAATTGTAGAATTCTGCGATTAAATATGGTAAGGATTATGATTTGGAAATATTATTAACACAAAAGAGATAGTTCGCAGCTATGCATTTTTATGAAAAAATGCATGAAATTTACAGAAAACAATATTTATATGCTGAAGAATAGAATCAATTCAGTATAAAAGGTGCATATCTTAAACTTTAATCTATTCCTTTCGCTTACCAATCCTTTGTGGTCAGTCCCTGAAAATCAGATTAAAGCAAAAAATTTACACCTTTATCGGAAAGATTCGATTCTTTTATAGAAAAAGTGGAAACACTGCTCTATTGCCTAAAAAGATGAAATAGTATTCTTTTCAGGTTAGATATCTAAATAATAATTAAAAAAAATAAAAATTATCCTGCTGTCACAAAAGGAAATCGAACTGAAATCAAATTCATTGATCAGTCTATTATTGAGTGGCGTCGTATCAATACGTCGCCGCTATAAGTGCCAGACATAAATTTGCAAATATTACTAGAACCGAAAAACACGGTAGCATTAAAATAAGTTGAAATAGAATATAATACGTAATTTTGAAGGAGGAGTTTTCTTTTTCTATACATGAATAAATAAAATTTTGAATCGAAGACAGATTGAACTTGAGTCAGTCCAATCCCAAAAACTAATATAGAAATTGAGTTCGTTTTAATTCCATCTCTTACGTGTGTGACACATTACGTCACATATAAGTGTTTGGATAAAAAAAATGCAAAAGCTTGGGATGGGAAGGAAAGGAAATAGTAAATTAGGCTTTGGTTTTTCGGAAGCACTATTTCACTGGGCTCCGGAGCCCTGCATTTATGAGCTCCAGTGCGACCAATATTTAAACATTTACTAAAAACAGAGAAGTACCGGAGCTGAGCTCCAGTGGGCTCCGGCGCAAATTAAGCCCTGGCTACGGATCCTGGTTAAGTCCCTTATGTATAATTTGGTAGGTACAGCGATTTTCATCGATTAACATTTTTCGTACGACTGACACATTTTCTGGGACTGCAGCTGACAATGGTCTTTTATGATTTTTCAACCGAAAGAGAATTTCGACCTCTTATAAATTCTGTAAACCCTCAGAATACAGTGGCACGAGATGGCGCGTCATTTCCATATGGTAATTGTAGACGATGAAGTCATTCTTCTTGACTGAAAAATCGTAGAAAATCATAACTCGATAATGCTCTCACATCCACTCTATTTTCTCTTCTTTCAAAATTTATTCTAGGATTGCTGAATTTCAATTTTTGCAACAAATTATCGTCTGCAGACATAAAAGATTTCACTTTTATATACTCCGACAAATATATATTTTTTAATCGCATATCGTCTCCTCCTGTCTCAAAAATTTTAGAGTTACTCTCGTATGAGGTAAAGATTAAATTCAATTATTTTGAACCAGATATTTTACTTAACAAATAATTCCAATTATGTGTGACCTAAGTGCGTGCGCTCCTTGTAAATGTAAATGAGTAGATCATTACGATTTTAGATTCGAAATTTATATTTATTTTTAAATCACAGAATTTGCAATAAACTTGTTTAATCCTAACATTTGTAATATTTTCCCCCCGTGAAATACTGTGCGAAATTCTATACAAAAATTATGGTAGAAAGTACGCATAATGAGTATGAAATAAGAATAATTTATATTTAATGAATGGAATTTTTGGTAACATAGATATTTGTTTGATCTGCGGGTCTTACCTAGTGTTGCCAGGTGTCCCGCATAAATCAGAGCTCCAAATGTTCTGTACGCCACTATTTTCTTTCAGTGTATCTCGCCATCTTTAATCACAGTTAATTCTGCCACTAGATAAGGCGAGAAAAATTACTTTAGCCCTTTAACTACTGCATTATGATCTACTGCAATTTTTTTCATGGCAATATTTTTTTTCAGTTACAACAATGAAAATTAAAGGATAAACATAAATAAAATACTCACCCGCGAGAAATTTAATTATTTATAGTTAAGTAATTAAAGTGGTACTTTAAAGTACCACTATGACTGAACTATTGTAATAGAAAACCCTGAAAGTATTTCAAATGGCACCAGAAAATATTTTCGATCTAATAAGTAATTGAAATATAGGCTTTTCATATTTATAAATAAATCGTTTGGCGAATTCCGGTGTCAATCATTTATTTCAATACTTTAAAATTGAAAATCCTTTGTTCCTGAAAGGGTTAAAGTAAACTATTTTTTTTAGATTAGCGGTCCTTTAGTTATACGACGTCTATATTCCAAGGACAACATGTTCTCACGCATCTCCACATATGCAATATATGAATTTACATATGTCATTTCTAGCATAGCAAAAACGAGCTGGTGCCACAACTTTTTCCATTTCCTATAAAAAAAAACAAAAAAAAAAAACAATGAAACAGAAAAGAAACACCAGGGAAATCATTACTACGCTACATTTTAGTAATTACATTTTAAAACAGACGAAAACGATGGATAACAACACAGACGAAAAGTAAACAAGATGTTTTTCTCCAACACCCGGTGTACTGACGGTACTTATAAGTACCACCGAGTAATTCAAAAGTTAAATAAAATACACACACCGTTCACCTAAAACAGCTAGTTCAATTTTATTGTAAGATCATAATGAACACATAAAAAATTATCCCACATTTATCTTATAACCTTTACTGAGTTTGCAGCAGTAAAAAACGAGCTTGATAATCTGTACAAAATGTCGGCACAAAACTCATCGTCTGTGTCAAAGATACCCTCCTTCCTCGCTAAAATATCAAACCTGGAAATACTGGTGCCATATATCCGGATAAAGTGGAGTGAAAAGAGTGTTTTTGCAAAGTACCATTAGAATATTAGTAATATTCAGTATGGGATGAAAGTTTAAAGTGAGTGGTACCTATAAGTACCGTCAGTAGATAAAGGGTTAACCCCTTCAGGGGCGGTGGGATATATTTTATCCCACCTACGATTAATGAAGATTTGCACCAGAAAACTTTTATAAAATTTCACTTTTCTAATTTTGGTGGAAAAAAGTCGTAAAATTGTTTTTCCTTATTTTGAAATAAAAATTTTCTAAATTTCTAGTGGGAATTCAGCATTACACAAACGCAATTGCTTGCCTCTCAAGGGGTTAAAATACCGGTGTCCAGAGCCTTTTGAGCTCTGATTTACGCGGAACACCAGGCAACAGTAGGCATGCCTCATATGCCAGTATTTACGGCAAATACATTCTAGTCGGTAAATACATTTCCTTTCGTCTATTTCTCATTCCAAATATTAACTTCGTCTTTTTCAATTGCAAATTCCTGTCTTTTAAAAAAGAAGAAATGACAATGGAAATAAATGTACTGAATAACATGAATCTTAGGAAGCTATTGATAAGTAACTTAAAAATATATATTATGGATGGAATTTTCAAAATATGATTTCAAAAAATTATAAATTTCATATTTATTTATTATGTGCTGTTTCTTTCTCTCTCTCAACGAACCTAGAATTATATTCTTTATATAACCCTTTCAGGGGCGGTGGTTTCATAAATATACCACTTAACACTAGAACGCCCGGAAATTTTGCTCAAATTTCATAAAAATGTTTTAAGCCAGAATTTTTATTTAAAATTATTTGACTGATTTATTTAACGTAAATCTGCGTTTTTAAAATTTAACTTACTTTGTGAAAGAATTTCTGGTTCCAATTGACTTTTAATCATATGGTCGGAGTCGAATCGACTCCTTCCAGGCGTTCTAGTGTTAATTTAACTCTCAAACGATACATTGGCACCAGAATTTTGATAAAATATTTTCCACTTAATGTGAAAGTGAAATATAGCGTTATTCATATTTCCAATTAAATTAGTTTGTAAATTCCGGTGTCACTCATTTATTTCAACACTTTAGCATTGAAAATGCTTTGCCCCTGAAAGGGTTAGATATCAAAATATTTGGGATAGGAATTTTCATTCTACCTTTGAAAGTACAGTCGTGGAAAAAAAAAAAAGTAAACACCCCCTACTAACTCCTCAACAAATTATGGTAGACGAAAGTTACTGGTACCGAACGATTGGAAATAAAGTCTACTTTTAAATGGTGTGTATAAATTTTGCTTAGGGGGCCATATACATATTAAAACGATTCCAAACTTCATGTCATTCATATGATAAGTTTTTGAATTATAGACATTCAAAATTTAGTACTTCTAATGTTAAATTACATTTTCATATTTTTATTTATATCTCCTGAAATTATGTTCCTAATGAGCTAATTTTTTGTGTAGCAATAATACTAATATACCCAAACATAAATACGTTGAATTTGCAATTTTTGTAATTTTATGATATGAATTATGAATTATGTAATTAATATTCGAAAAAATTATGAGTTGCAACCTACAATTTTTTTGATGGATTTAGATTTATTAAGTCCTGCTTTATGGAAATCCCAAATTTCACATTTTTCTTCCAAGTAGTTTTTAAATTATGCTTAAAAAACTGCAAAATGATGGTTTAAGGGGCCGTCTATGGTGGAAGTGAGTAAATTTTTGAAATTTATTCTGCTATGCTGTAATCAAACAGGTTTCATTGAGGCTTAAACGGGCCTTGATCAAGAAGGGAGCTCTCTCGGTTAACAATCGAGTTCGGAACTTCAATTTGGATACAACCCTTAAAATACGCTCGTTTTAAAATAATTAATTTCTGGGAAACTTATGGCACGAATTGCATAAAAATTTGTTTATAGGCTAATTAAAAAGTAAAGCATTTATGCTGTCTGAATTGGGTATTGCTATTGAAAAAAAAAGTTATGGTTCGTTTTAATATGTAGATGTCCCCCTAAGAAAAGTTTATATACACCATTTAAAAGTAGACTTTATTTCCAATCGTTCGGTACCAGTAACTTTCTTCTACGATAATTTGTTGAGAAGTTAGTGGGGGGTGTTTACTTTTTTTTCCACGACTGTACATAACAAAGAATAACATGAAAATATCTTCATAAATATCAATGTGATATTCATTCATCCGAGACTAGATCTAAACTGATATATTTCCAAGAAGAAAGATAACTTCAAGAAAAAGCGTCATACACGTCTGCGACAGTCAATCCTTCTTTCTTTATAAGATATATATATATCTCAACACATTGATCAATACAGCTGCAATAGCATTCAATCAGTTTTTTTCAAAAAGCAATCTATTATTAAATTCAATTGAGTATATCTATATAAAAGCTGCTATTGAATTTCAAGACTAACGTATTGTACAGATGTTCTTTCGTTGTAGAATTTTTTTGTGTAGAAATTCCTTACAGCATTTGATTACTTCTGCATTTGTTAAAGATTTAACATAAAATTTATAAATCGTTTAACCCCTTAACGCTCAAATTAAATTACGATTGAATAATTCAAATTGCTTATTGGCACCACTTTTATGAAAAAGAAATATTCACCTTATTTAATGACAGTAAAAACGATACTAAAATATGGCCAATTGCACTATTTTATAAAACTGGTGGGAATCAAACAATTTGAGTAAAAGACACAGCCCGTGAATATGACGGGAGCGAGAATTAACCCTTTCAGGGGCAGAAGAATTCTGTTCGTAAAATGATGAAATAATGGACTGCCACCAGAATATTCAAACGAATTTCTTACTAAATAATAAAACGCTATTTTGCACTCTAATTACTAAAGCAACATTTTATTAAAATATACTTGGTGCCAGTAATCAGTTTTGGAATTAAAATTAGGTGGCTAGACCCTCTAGCCACCGCCCTTGAAAGGGTTAAGGGGTTAAAAAAAACTAAAGATTGGTTTACAAAAAAGCGTAGGATCTTGTATGCAGCTATGTATACGAGATCTTTCTGTAGTTAAAAAAATAAGCTTATAGTGGTTTCTTTGCTTTTTGGCATTTTATGGAGATGGAGCGGTATTTGGTTTATTGCATAAAGAAAATTGCATATCTTTGGAATTAATTTTTAAAAATCATTATTTTATGACTGATCATATTTCACAGTTTGGTAACACACACAAAAAAAAAAAAAATTCTCACCAGCATTGTATGAAGGATTTAATAGGGGAAGTTTGTGAGCGAAAAGAGCAAAGAAGAAAGGGGCACATGTGAACATGGGGCAGATGTGAACATAACAATTTTTCAATAGTTATCATATGTTTTTAATTGAAAAAGTTATCAACGATTGCAGCACTTGTAGACATACGGTAATAATGTTTTGAAGCTCTTCGACATTTTGTTTGTCCTCAGTAAAAAACACTGTTTATAGATCGCAAAAGTTGCATTTCAGTTCCAGCTTAATTAGCGAATAACTTTATTTGTTTATTAATGTAGTTGGATTTTAATGTTTTAATATATACTACGAATACTAATAATTTTTTTTAATAATTTCCTTTTTCTTCTAAAATTGTTTTGTTAATGATTTATCAATTTAACTCTAGCAGCCATGTGGGACACTTGTGAACAGACTAGTTGAGACACATATGAACAGTTCATAAGTGCCCCAATAATCATTCTCTGGTTCTGTTCTTTTCAGTTAACTTCATGAGAAATAATTTCAGCTTCAATATCTATAGTTTTCTTGAAACAGAAGACATTTCCGTCATACAAGGCTGTTTTTGTATTGAAACTTCTACAAACACATCCGTCAGCAAGTACATAAAGTGCAACAAGCTCGTTTACGTTCAATTGTAATTCAAATAAATTTAATGATTTGTAAAATGCAACAAGTGTTATGCATTATTTTACTAAGTGGTTTACAACAATGTTTTGCATATGCATTGTTAATACAAAAAATGCTACGTTAAACAACTTGCAAATTTTTCTATTTCATGTGTTCCAAACTTGCAATGATGATTTACTTCCATCTCTAAAACAGCTTACAGCTATGTATATGATGCTTTGAACAGAGATAGATATTTTAAGAAAGTAAAATTTTTAAACTGATACCGTAATTTCCGGCGTATAATCGGCGGATCAAACAATCCTTTTTCAACCCAGAATTTTTTAAAAATAAAGTGTAACTTTTTAGATCGCAGTAAATATTTAGCTTCAATTACTAAATAAAATTTCTGGGTGCAAACAGAATTGTTTGATCTGCGGGTTATACGCCGGAAATTACGGTAATTACCGTAAAATTCCGATTGTAAGTCTGCTCCCCCCCTCTTTCAAAAGCAAAATAAGTTAAATTTGGAAGGAAGGGCTTATAATCAAGAAAAAAAAAATCATTAAAAGACCCTTCTTTATAATTAATTTAGAAGTAAATAAGGCAAATAAGGTGAGAATCTTTCGTATTTCAGCAGATTTCCGATAAAAATTATCGAAATGCCGCCTCTCTAAAATCTCCCTCAAACAAAAACCTCTAAGCAAAATTTAAATGCTTAAATTTTTTTTTTCAAAATTACCTCTTTATTTTTTATTGCAACAATATTTAATCAATCATCTAACCCCCCACCCCCCAAAAAATCTACTTATTTTCATTTATAATCTTTTGCTTAAACATATCACCCAGAAACTAGAGAAATATATATAGGGGAGCTAGGGGATGAATGGGACAAGGGATAGATGGGACATTCTCAATATTTCAGGCAATAAACATTTATTTTAAATTGCTTATTATCCCCATATAAGACTACCACAGTGTGATTCAGAACTAAAAGTAGGACCACATTGCTGTTTTAATTTTCCTTCAAAGTTGCATTTTCTGAAATCTCTGCTTAAAAGTAAGTTTTTTTTTTTTACATTTGAAGGTGTGAAATATCTCATACAATATAAAATATTATGCTATGTTGTAGTTATTTATTTTAAGGTTCAATATCGATAATTAAAATGAATGAATAGTAACCATTGTGACAAAATGATTTTTGAGGCAAAATGGCTGAGAATGGAATATATGCATCATGGGGATGATTGGGACATTTCAAATGGGGATGAATGGGACATTCTCATTCATCCCTAGAGATGTTGAAAATTTGATTTTTTAACTAAATAGTATTATATAGGTTGATAAATTAATAATTTATGTTAATTAATAGTATTAAATAGTGTTATATGAGTTTTTATTGTTTAAAATTTCTGAGTGTTATTTATTGTATTGTAATAATTATTAATAGATTATAAAAAAATTGGTACAAAAACATAATCAAAATAGATAAAATTGTTAAAAATAGTATATGTTTATTGATAAAATGGGGGAAATTATATTGAATTTTGAAATGTTGCACAAATAAATCCCCACCCCTAACATATTGGGTCGATCGGAAAGTCGTGTCGTGTTAGGAAAGTCAATTCGGACCGGAAAATTCTATCATTTAATTATTAGGCATTGATTTCGATATCCAATGTCTAATAATTACCGGGCAGAATTTTCCGGTACGAATTGATTTTCCCAACACGACACGACTTTCCGATCGACCCAATAATTTCCATTCTGCATGTTTCTAAGATACATTTAATTAATACTAATTAATAAGTTATGATTGAAAATTATTAGCTATGCCATATTTAAAAGACATTTTGCACATTCATTTCAAATCTAAAATGCCTCATAAGTGGGGAAAAAAGAACAGATCGATAGCCGAATTCTGCATTAAAAGTTAAAACTGCAATAAACGAAGGTATTGAAAAAAAACATATTGATTCGTGCTGTAAAATCATATATTACAAATATAATTACATATCAGTTTATAATTATGAATTTGAATTTGGTAAAATTGAATACAGGGAGGAAAATCTTTGTGTTCCATCCATCCCTCTGAGTGTCCCATTGATCCCTCCTGTGGGGATGATTGGGACAGGGAGGAACGTTTTTTTGATTTCATAATATTTTTCTGAATAAATCATAATCTAGATTAAATATTATGTATATATGTTGTCAAATACCTAATGTATGAAATGTGATATATAACATTGATAATAACTTAAATAAAAAAAATAAAAAAAATATTTTTGTGAAAATGTCCCATTCATCCCCCATCTCCCCTACATTTTTTCTTTATGAGCTAATTCCATGAAAATTTGTCACGTCTGTCACACAACTGAAAATCGCTATTCTTGTTGGCTACCGGTATTTTAGAAGGGAAAAATGTGACTTACTTTATCGGAGATATTTCATCAATTGAATAACGCGATGCAAACTTTTCGAAAATAACGGAGGCCAACAAGCATAGCGATTTTCAGGTGTGTGACAGACATGACAAGTTTTCATGAAATTAGCCTATGGTGAATTTAACAGATAATATAACTAATGATTATGATGACAAATGAATAACAGAAAAAAAGCATGTCAAAGCATATTTTTTCCTTGTGTTCACGTGTGCCCCACGTATGTTCACAACTACCCCGACGGTGGGGCACATATGAATATTTTTTTGAATTTATAAAACTATCAAAAAAGTAAGAAGAACAATAAAGGTGACTAAAAAATACCATGTGTAGAAAGAAGTTCTGTTTACTATAGTGGATAGTTTTTGTTTATAGAAATTAACCCAGTTATGAGAAAAATCTTTATTTATGTGAACTGTTCACTTGTGCCCTAATTTCCCCTACATACTGAACTTATCTGAAAGAACTTGGTTCTTCTAAATAACAATTAATTGCTATGGTTAGATTTTAAATTGAAGACGACTCTCAATTGCAAGTTTTTGTTTTTATACTTAAGAAAAAATAGAAGATGTACTGGAGTAAAGTTTTCTGAACCAGTTTTGAATTATTTAGAGCAACATAATATGAAACTTGTCAACTGTGAAGGTCAATCATACCATGGAACTATTAATAAAGAGGAACTGACATATCCTTAAAATAGTGAAGCATCAACTGTAACCGCTATCGCAGGCGTTGTTTACTCTCGGTGGAAACTTCCACCAGTAGATTTATATAGAAATTTTCAACTTATTTAAACGCCTTGATATTACAAAATTTCAGTCATAAATAATGGTAGAAACAGATTTTCATTTTTACTGGTAGGACTTTACTTTGGCAATAGTTAGGTACTGCGTTTCCGCCATATTGTGACAACCAGGGAATCAAACTGACAGTTTTACAAGGCGTACTGACACCAGTAAAAACAAATAAAAGTTTTTACGACATTTTTGAGAAAAATTTTCATGAATAAGACGTAGAGATATGACGAAGTTTTCTATTCAATTTTACTGGTGGGATGTTCGGCCTAGTGGTAATCAGAAACTGAAGATCCTATTTTAAAAAACCGCCGCCATCTTGTGACAACCTCCTCAGTTACTTCACTCGCAACTGGTAGACAGCACACTACATGTCTCCTCCTCTTTATTCATAACTCCATTAACCTTCCGTCTACCAGACGGGTCCATTGGACCCGACATGTACATTCAAAATATTTATTCAAACCAGAAATTTCTTCAAAACAAACTAAATGTATAAATCAGACAATAATAAGTTAAATAAACAAATTAAATAGTTTTAAGTAAAAATTCTGGTGTAGAATGTTTTTATAAAACTTGAGTAAAATTTCCGGTAGTTCTAGGGTTAATCATACGATAATCCAGTTAATATGTTTGTGCTATATTCTGCTTTCAAGGCTTTCTTAAGAAGAGAAACTCTCTTATTTTCTTCATTCAATGATAGACTCACTCGCCTAAAATACTTGGTTATCAACAGTGCAATGCTCTATAACTTTAATATTTTTCATAAGTTAATACAATGTTCATTCTACTATTTTTTAGATTCTACATGGAGACAAAAGACGCTGGAGCTGGAAACATATTTTCTATTCTTAACGTATAACATTGAAAACATTCTTAATAATTCGATTGAGTCAGGATGCTTTTAACACGTTGAGTGCCACGTCAGTAACCGGTGACTGATACTGAACTTTCCGTTTATGCCGCGCTAGTCATCGGTGACTGACACTTAAAGATTATGTAACGGGAATTTTATTTCGTGGCTCAAACGAAAGACAGACAAAATAAACTTGGCATTCAACGTGTTAAAAGCTGGAATGCAGGTTGGTATTTGTATTTTAATCCGTTTAAATAAATGAGATTATTTGCTGACACGTTTTTCCTTAATATTTTAATTAACTGCAGTTTTTAATCAAACAATATGTTTCAACAGAATGGAGGTGCACTACGTGAAAAGTCTGTTCAAACACTTTAGTATAATACTTTATTCATCTTTGTGAGTTCT
This sequence comes from Maratus speciosus, assembly GCA_963932465.1. Lineage (NCBI taxonomy): Eukaryota > Metazoa > Arthropoda > Arachnida > Araneae > Salticidae > Maratus > Maratus speciosus. Next base: position 441,541,125 of record OZ010796.1, on the reverse strand, counting down.
GTATGTATTTAAAAAAAGAATGTTTACGTATGAAATAATATGTAGGATAATCGGAGTCCAATTTTCGTTTTTCTCCAATACCACTACCGAGAAGCTTTTTAAATTTGCTATGATGCCGAGACATTTTGGTCCAAATGATTCTTGCAAAACGAGCAGTTTAGATGAAAAATTTATTCGATTTAGAAGCCTTTGGTATCCATGACAGTGTTGCCTGTTCTCTACTTTTTTGAATTGAGATTGTTTGATTGCCACCACTTTTACCAGACTGCCAAGAAGGGTTATCTGTTTCACGCGTAGCTGGGTATATGGATTTCTTCATGTAATCGAAACATCTTAACGACTGGATGGATTTTAATGAATGAGGCCTCTATCGATTCGTCTTAGCCGTCCAATGGTTATGGGATAGATTTTGTTTCTATAAATTCAAAATGGTGGCCGTGAAATACAAAATGGCGGTAGATACGAAATTTTTTTTACGCACCAGATTGTGTGGCATATCATTGGATAGATCTTTCAAAATGAAGACGATGTTTCAGTGACTATTTTACAGTCAGAAGCCCCGTTTAAATAGTACACAGCCTGGAAGTTGTGTAGGTAGGATCTGTAGCTTTACTGCAACTCTAACCTACATAGACATCTATAAGCCTCTAACAATTAAACACGACTTAAAAGTCATCAATACAAGTAAATTAAAAATAGGTAAGTAATATAAAAATAGTTTCACATTGATGAGAAATAATTAATTAGTTCGGTTTTTACGCAGTCAGGTTTTTTGATTTTTTAAATTTAATTTTTACTTGTTTAACCCTTAAATGCATGATTTTTTATTTTGTTTCGAAAAAATTATATATGTTTCTCTGAAAAGTTCATATCAGAGGAAAAATGAGGGGAAAAAAATCAGAGATACAGTTTTCGTATCATACGTCGACCTTTTCTTATGTTGCACATCTGCAATAGAAGTAAAAACTAAAATATTACAAATTAATAAGTATGAATCTAAATACCTTATTTTATATATATTTTTATTTTGTACAACTTAACCCTTAAATGTATATATTATTTTTTTAGAATTATATTTTTTACTTTTATATTAAAGATTAGACATCAGAAATGTTAAAATAGCTTATTAACTTTATATTTTTGTAAGTTTTACAGGATTAATATTTCTATATAAATATACTGGTTGCTAAGAATTAAATAAAAAGTGATGTAGATATGCATCGCTATGCATTTAAGGATTAAAGTAGTTTACTTCGGATTATTTTCGCACCATTTAATCTGTCATTAAAGAAAGCTAATATTTTTACTTCAAAAATGTCAAGCAATCAAGCATTCTAAATTTAAAAAAAGTACCGAACTGTCAACATTGATCCATGAAGAAAGACGATGACATGTCAGATTCTCTTTCATTACTGCGTTAAATATTGGCTTCAAAGAAAAATATTTATCCAAATGCGTATCGTGTACTCCAGCAACAAACTTTCAACTGAAATGCCACTTTCAATTTTTAAACGAGTTAAAATATCTGTGGATGCCACCGATTTAAGTATGACTGGTCAATCTTAGAATGCGCGCAATAGAAACAAAAATCACAGTCAGTCTCGATTTGCAGGAATAGAAAAATGTATATAGAACTAAGAAGAATATAAGTTGCCTAAGTTTAACACTAGAACCTCCATGGGGGTCATTTTGACCGTTTCGAAAGTTTCATTGCGTACCAGTTTGTTTCTATTTTGAGTATGACTTTCAGTTTCTGTGACTTTTCCTATTATTCGAAAAGCTACGATATGCCTATGATAAATTTTCCAGTCAGCCAAGATTTGTGAAGCATTGCAGTAGTATACCTAGAACCGCCGAAACGGTCAAAATGACCGCCGTCAACGTTAATGAACATTTTATCTAGTAGATGTCGCAACAATCCATATTTAATACAACCACACTTCAACAAAGTTTGCAACATTACCACAGATAACTTCTTTACTTCACTGCCCCTTGCAGAAAAGCTGAAGTCACTAAAAACAAGCATTGTTGACACAGTCAACTGCGGGCGAAAACCAAAATTTCACAGGCCATAAAATTTGAAAAAAAAGTCTTCTATCAGTAGCCAAATTCTTGCCAAAGGTGATATTACGTTCAGTTTATCAAGGGAAGAAAAATAAATATGTTTTAATCCTAAATTCCCGACATTCATCCGTTACATTTGAAATTAGTCATAAACACTTACCAGAAACTGTAAAGTTCAGCAGTTCTACAAAATTTGGCATCGACGTCAGTGTTGTCAGTGGGCTACTTTTTTTAAATTCAGATTTCTTGATTGGCACCACTTTTTTGAAACGGTAAAATTCGCTTTGTTTTAGCCTTAATTAATATGCCATTAAATAAGGCATATTTTACCATTTCAAAAAAGTGGTGCCAATCAAGAATCTGATTTTTAAAAAAGTAGCCCATCTGGCAACACTGATCGATGTGGTCGACCAAATGGCACGGAAGTATTCTACAAAAGTTAATTCTAGACGATGACCTCTACAAGTGTTTTATAATTTTCAAAATCTAGTGGGCATCAATTCTGAAAAACACAGTCAAAAATGGTGTTAAATACCAGTATTTTGTTAAAGAGAAATCAGCTTCCTTTAGTCCTGTTATATTATTCTTAGTATTTTCTAGAAGAAAATACTGTTAGTTTCCTCTTTTTTTTGTCTGTGTTTTTTCCTCACCACGGGCGACTCTGAATATTGTGTTGCTCAGGGGGTAAATATAAATTTTTGTTTTCACTAAGTTTATTCTTGTTTTTAGCAATTTCGATTTCTCATGAAAAATAATTTTTACTATAAAAATATTCTTAATAAAATATAAAAAGATACAATAAAATTTATGAAATATATATTATTATACGGGCAATGATGTTAATAATAGTAATAAACGATACTAAGAGTAAAAAATGGCAAGTGAACAATATTTGAGCATGGTAATTCACATCGGTCAAAATGACCACTTTGGCGGTAATAGGTATACATTTTTGCCGGCGTATCTAGTGTTAATTATTTTAAGCATTTCTGTAATGTTGAATTCACACCGGAAAATTCGAAAAAAAAATTCAAAATAAGGGAAAGCAATTTTTTTGACTTTTTACCACCAAAGATAAAAAGGTAACATTTAATTAAAAGTTTCTGGTGTAAATCATGATTAAAAGTAGGTAAGGCCCCTCAAGGGGTTAAAAAAATTATTATAAATTGAAGTGTTTCTAGAATAGGTTTTTGAACAAATACATTTCAGCTTTCTGTCATATAATGTTTAGATGGGCTGTTAATCTGTAGCGATTTATTTATATGTGTTTTTATCATAAATTTTGTCTGTCTATAGATTTGACGTTTCGATGAAAATTTTCACAGGGACCATCAAAACACCAGTTCCTTTATATGACTTTCTGCTATATAGTTTTGTCTCAATAAATTTAATCTACTGTGTTATTGTTTACATGAGCAATTAACACCTTGAAGGGCAGTGGTTCATTTTTAGACCATTTAACTTTAACTCCTAAATACCACATTGGAACCAAAATATTGGAATGAAATTTATTCTTTTTTTAAGTACGTCAACATGCACGGGAAAAAAACGAACAGCTTTCGCTTGTTTCGAAATAAATTTGTTTCTAAATTCTGGTGTCATTCAGTCATTTCAGCATTTTATGAATAGAAGTACCTTGCCCCTGAAAGGGTTAAATAAATTTTATGGTTAAAAGCATGTTTATTTGATTTAGGTCATATTGAAAGTGAGGTTAGTAAAGTTGATTTTGTAAGTTTACCTTGAAAATGATTTTTGTTTTATGCGTTTATTATTCAACTAAGATTAAATATTTTATTACAATTTAAAACTTAATTAGATAATTCTAGAATTTAATTTTGGTAATATCTAAACAAGTAGTCGTGGAAGAGAGAGAAAAATAAATGATTGTACGGGGGCATCATATATCCTAAGCATAACTACAATTTGTCATAGTTCGTCATAGTTTAACACTTTAATTCTCGCTTCCGTCATATTCCCGGGCTGTGTCTTTTTTTTCAGATTTATTCAGATTTGTTTGCTTCCCACCAGTTTTATAATGTAGTGTAATTAGCTTTATTATGGTATAATTTTATCTGTCATTAAATAAGAAGAATATTTCTTATTCAAAAAGTGGTGCCAATAAGCAATTTAAATTTTTAAACCGTAATTTAATGCAACCGTTAAGGGGTTAAAATAACTAAAAAATAACTCTCCAACTTGACAACACGACAATAAACAGTAGATGAAATAAAATATTTTCTAGTTTAGGGAATACCTAAATTTAATTATTATAATTTAATATTAGTACTTTCTTCTTATGATGTTAATAGAGTATTTAGAGAAATAAATTAAGCGTAAAAATTTAGGGTAAAAAATCTTTCTAAAGATATTGGTTTCAATTAATGTAAATACCTTGAAGCAAGTTCTCGTTATGATCTAATTCTTGCATTACTTTATCGCTTCAAGAAAAAAAAAACATCCTAACATGATATTAAATAAGATAGTTTTTACAAAAAAAAAAAAAACCCAACAAAATTGAAGCTGCAGTATCCGGAGCAAATCTATATTACCTAATTAAAATACAGGTTCTACTGCTAAAAATTAACTTTCCGAATCATTAACTTTTAATGATTCCAGAAAGTTTATCTTTACGTATTTGTAACTTAAATTTTTTCATTTCAGATGCATGCTACCATTTTACTTGGTTATAATCATTTTTGAGCCAGATATAATTGCATCAATAAAGAAATGGATTATTGTTAACAGAAAAATACATTCATGGATATTTCGAATAATTTTATTACGTTTGTCTTCAAAACAAGAAATATATGGAATTTATGAGAATAGCGATTACAAAAGCCTTGTTTAACACTAGAACGGCGGCAAGGGGTCATTTTGACCCCTGCCAAACGAATACATGTCGATTCGAACCAGAAAATTTTTTATAATTTAAAATTAATATATGCTGCGCAAAAATAACTTAAATAAATAAGTTAAATAGTTTTAAGTAAAAATTCTGATGTGAAATATTTTTATAAAACTTGAGTAAAATTTCCCGCCGTTCTAGTGTTAATAAATATGTGTCAGTGTCATATGCCTGGGATTTCTGTTTTAAATATTCGAATTAAAACATACATTCTAATAAATTCTGAAATAAATGTTTAAAAAATGGTATAAAGATCGTAATATAACAAAATATGTAATGTTATTAAATTATACGTTCAACTCTATTAAAATTCTGATTTTAAAGAATTTCATCGGAAATAGTAAAACCTCTAAATAGCGAACACATTGCGACTGCAGAATCAAGATGCAGTAGCATACAAATACCTAAGTTATTATTGCTGAAAATTTATTTCTAAATATTAGGGTTTCCCAAAAGCTCCTTTCCTTTTTTGCAAAAAAATAAGCACGCAAAATTTTGAAAACGGCGAGATTTCAGGTGCCAAAATGCTATTCTTAACCCTTTCAGGGACAGAAAAATTCTGTTCGTGAAATGATGAAATAATTCACTGATACCAGAATTTTAAAACGACTTTATTAAAAAATAAAAACCTGCTCTTCTACGCTTTCATTATAAAAGCAAAATTTTATTAAAACATTCTTGGAGCCGGTTGTCATTTTTGGAAATAGAGAAATGATGGCCACTCTACGTGAACATCAATGAGCTACAGTAGGTAGAAACTGCAATTTAGAACCTGAGGCGTTCCATTATGATTCCGTGAAAAATTACAATGAACAAACAAATATCGTCATCGGGAAAATGAACAAGACATGCAAGTACTGCGGCGAAAGAAAAAAATAAGGGCCAAAAAATGTTGTACCTACATAGCAATTTTAGTTTGCAGAAAATATGCAGCAGTCTTGCTTTGCAAACCTGCAAATTTGCATCAAGTTTAGCATGACAAGACTGAAAGTTCACAACAAGACTGCAGCAAGATAACACAAACACCGAAGTCACCACTCTTTGAACTTGCAGCTAACTTGCCGTGCAAGTTAAATTCTTGCTGTATCAGATTTTTTGCAAATTAACGGCAAACAAGTAGAAAATTTAGTTCTGTCATGACTAAATTACAGCATTCTGTGCAAGCTAATAGAAAAACTTAGCTTTGTCTTGTCTAAAATACTGCAAATTTGGCGTAATGTAGTAACCTTTTCATGCCACACAGGAGGGTAACGGACCTGAATGGGTTAAACTTTTACATAAGTTTAACCCCTTCGTATCTGTTGATACACATGCATCGTTTTTATCACCATTAACAAACAAAGTAATGCTTGTGCTATAACACTCGAGTCTTTTTTTTTTATATAGGTAAGTACAGCGTTTAAAAAAAGCGGTGCCAACCGAATAAAATTTGTTTACGGGATGAAGTCCCGAAAGGTTTAAAAATCATGGTCTAGAATCGGGTTACTGGCAAAAATAAATAAATAAATAAATAAATAAATAAATATCAATTAAAACGGTATTTTAGAAAAATCCAATAATATTTTCAAAAAATCCTTTAAAAATTAAAATTTCAAGATATACTTAAAATGACCGAAAACGTAAACATAACTTAGTAAATTAACACAACTTTTTAATTTGTAAGAATTTTTATAGGAAATTAGTTGTAGATTATAGATAAAATGTTACTTTACAAAAAATAACTACATTTGAAGAGTTAAAATTATAAGTACCTTTTTCTGGGTTCGTTAACTTAACCAATCAATGAAATTGAGATTCCATAACAGTAACAATGATGTGTGTGTCTTGTCTTTGAGTAGCACCCAATTTCTGCGCATTATGCTGATTGTCTATTCTCTCAACAGAGAGATTTTTTGCTTTCGTCCTTTTCGTGAATTAAAGACAGTCTTGCATCAGTGTCACAACAAACTACTCATGCAAGTGGGTGATGGTATATTTTGTGGGAGATTTGCTGCGAATTGGTCAAGTCAAATTTGTCTCGTCAAAATAACACCAGAAAAAATAAAACTTGCTGCTAATGTGCATGCTATCTAGGTAGGTGTGTGCTGTATGAGTGGTAAAATCAGATTACCAGTATTACATGTAACACCACCAGAACTATTTTCTTATATGATCTGAAGGGCACCAGAATCAAAACATTTTTTTCAAAATATACGTCGATACAACCGAGATAGCATTTTTGATTTTCAGAAAATTTGCAGAAATCTTGCTTTGAAATATTAGATGTAAATTTCCAACTGGGTGATTGCTTTGAAAACCTGCAAAGTTGCAGCAAGCTCAGCATGACAAGACTGAAAGTTCATAACAAGGCTGCAGCAAGATAACGCAAACGCCGAAGTCACCACAATTTGAACTTGCAGCTAACTTGTCGTGCAAGTTAAATGTATGTTATATCAAATTTATTGCAAATTAGCGGCAAACAAGTAATTAAAAATACTGCAAAGTAGTAATCTTTTCACACCCACTATTTGTTTACAGCTGTTACACTATAAGTTCAACCCCTTCGTAGGGGTCCATAGGCCACATGAGGTCTATTGATGCGAACACACCGTCAGAAGGGGCATGCGTCGTTTTCATCACCATAAGTAAGTCACCTCAATATTTGTACTTTCCAACACGAGCCTTTTTTGGTATTTGATAAGTATAGCGATTAGAAAAAGTGGTACTAACCGAATAAAATTTCTGCAATTTCTGCGTATGTGCTGATTTTCTATTTTATCAATAGAGGGATTTTTTGCTTTCGTCACTTTCGTTAATTAAAGACAGTCTTGCCATCAGTTTAACAACAAACTACTCATGCAAGTAGGGGATGCTATACCTTGCGGGAAATTTGCTGCGAATTTCTCAATTCAAATTTGTCACGGCATGATAATGTCAGAAAAAATCAATCTTGCTGCTAATGTTCATGCTATCTGGGAACTCTTGTTTTCAAATGACGTTGTTCAGGGCTACATCAATATGCAATGTAGAAAATTTCCCGTTTCTCACACATATTTCCGATTAATATTCTCTATCTTATTTAGAGGTAAGGTTCTGTTACTAAATGAGCAGAACATAGGTATTCAAAAATAGTGGTGTCCGAAAATCGTGCGGTTTGTCAGTTGTGAAAGATTTATAAACATTTAAAATATATAACAACTTGAATATATTACATCAATCACTTATTGCATGTTTGTATTTCCTAACTTATCGTACTAGAATAATGGAATTATGAATAAAGAGGATATAGTGCACTGTGTGCTAGTTGCAAGTGAAGTAACTCAGGAGGTTGTCACATGATTGGCAGCTTTTTTTTCTAAATAGAATCTACAGTTCTGAATACCATCGGGGTAAACTTCCCACTAATAAAATTGAATAGAAAATTTTGCCTTTTTTAAGCGTCTTATTCATGGAAATATTTTTTCACAAATATGGTAAATTGTTTTTACTGGTGTCAGTTTGACTGGTAAAACAGTAAGTTTGTTTCATCGATTGTCACACTATGGCGGAAACGAAGGGTCTGACTACCACAAAAATAAACTTAAACCAATAAAATTGAAAATATGTTTCTGCCATTATTTATGACTGAAAGTTTTCATGAATAAGGCCTTTAAATACAGAGAAAATTTCTATATAAATTTACTGGTGGAAGTTTTCACCGGAGGTAATCAGTCCTTGCGAAAGCGGTTACAGTCGAAGCTTCACTATTTTAAGAATATGTCAGTTCCTCTTTATTAATAGTTCCATGACTAGAATATGCAATATTGCGCGATGGAACTAAAGTCATAGTTATTAGCATGAGTTTGATTATCACATAATGAATCTTCAAATTTCGAATTTTAAAATAACTTCTGACATATTATTATTTTTTAAAATAAATTTTAAGCATATTTCTGCAATGAAAACTATTCTCTATGGCTCTACAATCCCTAGAGATCATGGTTGACAGTGACCAACTCTTTTTTATTGACCATGTTCTAAGTGGTACTATACAGCATATGTTCTGGTCAGATGATCAACCTAACATGGGGTCACAAGTGCTTTGTTCACAAACAAGCTTCGTACTCATTTTATCGACACCGAAGGGATAAAAGTTTGACTAAATCTTGCCCAGTCCGGACTCGAACTCTGGACCTGTAGCGTGGTAGCGTGACGCGCTGTCCACTAAGTTACTAGGCTTCATTCTATAATGAACTCAATAAAATTTCTCCATCTTTGTGAAAAGATAACGTACACAAAGAAAAATAATCGTATATCGTCTGTTATTGAATAGTTGATAAAATATCTTTTCTTTTGCTTTGTTTGTATAGTTTGATTTAATGATGTTTAGTTTACAATATGTTTTTAAAAAGTAATGTAAAAAATATCCCTGACATTGTAACTTATTTCTATCATTTATTATGATTACTACTAAAAAGCCAAAATAGTTTAATATTATTGATTGATATGAAATACATTTTTTCGAATTTGTTTAAAATATAGATGAATGGATTCTGATAGAATATGGAGTATGAATGGTAAGAATCTACCATTTTCCGGTCACAGGCACTCGGAGCTCATAAGCATATGCGGCAGGTGGGTCTGATTTACCCAAGGACACTGCACAGGTACATACTTCCGGTCAAGGAGGAGCACCGCCCTCGCGCATCCCTTCTCCTGAAACACTGAACTCTTGAATAATATCTCGTCACGAGAGAAAAACCCATGCACTAAAGGATAAAGCCGCGGCGTTCGAGTTTTACACCTCAGTGCCCCCCAGGGGCTTCGAGGAATCTGGACACCCATAAGAGTGACCTGACTTTAGGCTTTTTCTGAGTTCGCCGGAGGTGCATTTGTTTTACAAACGCTACCGGTGGTGAGAATCTACAAAGATAATCACTTCCCCTTCCGTTATGGATGGAGTGAAGAACTACCAGCTTGGGAGCCCAGGAGGTCGCGGAGATTTAAATATTGGAATTTTTTAATGTTATTTTGTCATTTATACTTCATGCTTTTTGTCAAAAATATACCGTAATTTCCGGCGTATAATCCGCGGATCAAACAATCATTTTTCAATCCAGAATTAAAAAAAAAATAAAATGTAACTTTTTAGATCGCGGTAAATATTTGGCTTCAATTACTAAATAAAATTTCTGGGTCCAAACAGAGTTGTTTGATCCGCGGGTTCTACGCAGGAAATTACGGTAATATGTAAATGGAATGCAAATAATGCTTAGAGACAAAAAAAATGTATTATAAAATTCGACGATCATTAGGTATATACTATTTACAACATCATTTATAAAGTAAGTGAGTTTCATAAAGTTTTATATTTTTCAGATACAGGCAAAACAGAATACATATGATTGGCTCTCACTGGTACGTTTTATAAAATCTGTATGTATATTTTTAAGTATTCGTGGTAGGTTTTCAAAACAGTTGCAAGAAAACGTCCTTCCATGTAAGTTTCTGCGAAAAATATATAGAATATTTTTCTTTGAAAATAAGCGGTGTTCAAAAAACGGACCGAGTGGGAGACTTTGATATGTTTTTTTCTATTATTAATGGAATGATAGAATAAACTTATTTATTTAAACATACAAATAATGACTATACTAATTGTTTACTATCGAAAGACAAATTCCTTTAAGCACAATGGCATTATTGTTCCTTAACTAGACACTGGAATCATAGAAAAAGGATTAATCAATACCCCTTGTGTTCTCTTTGTCCTAGAAATACTTTAATGTAATATTGTACGAAGGTGGAATATTAAGCACTATTTCGATTTTTATCCTCGTGGTTTAAAAGAACGAAGGATGTCGTATAAAAATTGTTTTAGAAAATAAAACTGGCAAAATAAATTGTTAAATATATAATCATAAACTGAATTGTTAAAAAATTATATATTTTAATATTGAAATACATGATAGAAAATTTCAATTTTGGCAATCCTCGTGGTTTAAAAGAACGAAGGATGTCGTATAAAAATTGTTTTAGAAAATAAAACTGGCAAAATAAATTGTTAAATATATAATCATAAACTGAATTGTTAAAAAAATATATATTTTAATATTGAAATAAATGATAGAAAATTTCAATTTTGGCAAAGCGTGAAATTAAAAAAAAAATAATTGTGTTGTATTTACTATTTTTATTTAAGAAATGCATATGAGGACGCAAGATTCAAAACTCGCCTTAACCAGAAAATCAAATTTTGGTAAATCGCGAAAAACCCCTGACTGAGTTAGTTGGTTTTGAATGTAAATGAAGATTTTACAATGCCAGAAATACATGATAAAACTAGTTTTTTTTTTTTTTTTTTTTTTTTTTTTTTTTTTTTTTTTTTTTTTTTTCAGATTGCAGTGTTTTTTCGATGCAGCTTCACCAATATAATAGATTGACAGAGATAACTGGATTTTTTAAATTTTGGATAAGACGAGTTTGGAAACTCATGTCCTCACACATAAGGAAAAAGAATGTTAAATATTATTTAACCCTTTAATGGTCGCATTAAATTACGGTTTAAATTTCAAATTGCTTATTGGCACCACTTTTTTGAAGAAGAAATATTCACCTTATTTAATGACACGTAAAATGATAACATAATAAATCCAATTATACTATTTTATAAAACTGGTGGGAATCAAACAATCGGAATAACAGACACAGCCCGTGAATATCACGTACGCAAGAATTAAGGGATTAAAAAATTAATTGAAAAATTGATTAATCCATTATCATTATTTAAATATGCAGTGTTTAACCCCTTGAGGGGCGGTGGGATAAAATATATCCCACCTAATTTAAACAAGATTCTCACCAGAAAATTTTAGCTAAATTTTATATTTTTAACTTTGGAGGAAAATCGTTGAAAAATTGCTTTTCCTTATTTCAAAATAAAAATTTTCGATTATTCCGATGAGTATTCAATATTTAGAGACATTTTTTCTTGCCCCTCAAGGGGTTGTGACATTAAACACGCGTGTATTCCCTAGTCACAACTGAAGACATATCGCCCTGTTTTCCTCATTTTAGGGAAAAAGCATGAATCACAAATTCAGGTATACGTTTCAACGCATAAAAATTGTATATTTAGGTGTTTCATTTCATTGTACGAAAAAATGAAATTTTTCAACAATTCTTCGTCACCGAGAGAACTCCAGTAACACCAGAACACCGCCCCCTGATTACAAGGCCTGAGCGCTGACACAAAAATGGCGGCTGCCGAAGGCGGATTTTTTTCAACGTTTGTACGGTCCCTTAAACATTTGTACCAATAACTTTTAAAGTTTTTTTCCTCTTTATTTTTCTGAGTTGAAACGAGTCAGAGATATCTTTTATAAAAGACTGGTGTCTACATTTGAGGGACCGTACCTCAGTTTAAAAAAAAATCGGCCTTCGGCCGCCGCCATTTTTGTATCAGCGCTCAGGCCCAGTATTCAGGGGGCGGCGACCAGAACAGCAGTGAAACAGAGCTGCCAAGTCTCTCGATTTTGGATACCAGCATTTTAATACACAAAATGTCGGTTTTTTAATTGGAACATTTGGGCGATTTAAAAGAACCAGGGTTTCATTAATATAACAGTGGTGTGCAAAAAGCCGGAAACTTCTGGCGGGTCATATTGATACGAATCAAATGAATGGATGTCGATTTGAACCAGAAATTTCTTCGTAAAATAAGTTAAATATTTACTACTGCATAAAATTAATTCAAATAAATAAGTCAGGGGTGGCCAACTGTGGCACGTTAGACACCACTAAAATTTTACAGTAATCATTATTCCCTTATCTAATCATATAATCTCTGCGATTCAAAATGTCGGATATTTCCTTAAAAAACTACTGGTATCCGGTGTGTCACAGTTGGCCACCCATGAAATAAGTTAAATAATTATAAATAAAAATTCTGATCTCAAATATGTTTTTTAAAACTTGAGTAAAATTTCCCACGAGTCTAGTGTTAATTGAAATGGATAGAAATTACATTAAAGCAGGACAGTTAAACATAATTTATTATTTCTAATTAACCTTATTACTTATGGATAAATAAATCGTAGGAGTTAAAACATTTTCTAAGTTTAATGAAAGTTATTAAAAGTATTAACATAAACTTTGAATTTTTCTTAGAATCCTTCATTAATACGATCAAAGTAAAACATTTTGTATGCCTGTATTCATATTACTTGTGCATATTACACTATCAGAACTAAAACTCTCACTTTTGACGATTCAGCAATCCTTGAGCTGTAGTTCGTCGTTTTTGACGATCATTTCTTATCAACATCACGTGACTTTTAATGAAACGCAAACTCTCAAATATTTGACGAAAGTTTTACCTCAATCACGGTCAGACTCAATGCATTTTAAGGAAACAGTTGCTGTACCTCCTCAAATCCTGCGATTTTAGCAAGAAGATGTTTGCTTGTTTACGTTAGTCCTGTAATAATTAATTTTAAAACAGCACTTTTTAGTGCTTTTCAGAAAATACTGAAATATAGGTAGTTATTGTTTCTTCATTAGTTACTTTTTTAGCTGTTAAAATTTTAGGAATGCTTATTATTTTATTTATTTATTTATTTATATGTTGTTGTTCGTTATGTTTTAATTAAAAAAGAATAAATTACCTGTGTTCTTCAAAACCAAATTTGGTCAATAAAATTTCAAACTTCCAGGATATCTTATTTTAAAAATTTATTTAAGAAGTCTATTCTGTTTTCAATCAAATTAAAAATAAACCTAATTGATCCCTCTTCCCTTTATAAACAGTAAAGTGTTAAAATCTTATCCACCTACTGAAAGTGATAAAATCTCACACAATATGCACTTCAAAATTCATTATTCGTGAGCAACAAATTAACCAGACCATATTATAACCATTCATTGAGCAAAGAAAATTTCACCAATATATTATTTAATCAAGCCATATTATAATTATTTATTGACCATGAGAAAACCATAATAATAGACTAGCCTTAGTTAAAACTTTCGGAAATTATAGCAGCACCGATAAAATTACAATCTACTTTATAAAAATATAAACACGCAGCAGAATTAATTACGTCAATCTAAAAGCACACCTATATACGTTCCCAATAGTGAGGTCGGAAGAGTAACGGTCTCCGACGCCAAATGCCGCTGGTTCTAATCACCCCGAGGGAAATGAGAAGTGAATTTTTTCTTCTCCCTGCCAATAAATACAGGAGCTTCCAAACTGTCCGATAGATGGCACCACAAGCCCTCTTTTGACGAAACTTTTGAAGAAATTTATATCGTCAAGCAAGTGAAGAAAGTAATTTCATCAATTTGATGAAATATTCGCTCGGAGAATTTCCCAGGAAGCGGTTTCGTCAAAAATAAAGACAATTTCGTGAAATCTGAGTGTTCATTTCTGAGTGTGTCGGCAGTTTTAACCCTAGATCTACCGGGAATTTTATTCAAGTTTTAATAAAACGTTCTACACCAGAATTTTTATTTAAAACTATTTAACTTATTTATTTACCTTATTTTTGTCTGGTTTATATACTTAGTTTATTTTAAAGAAATTTCTGGTTTGAATGAATATTTTGTATGTACCTGTCGGGTCCAATGGACCCGTCTGGTAGACGGAGGGTTAAATACTAGAATTTTTTTAAGCTGTTTAACACCAAACACACCTGGGATTTTACTCTAATTCAGTGTTGCCAGTGGGCTACTTTTAAAAAAATTCAGATTTCTTGATTTGCACCACTTTTTTGAAATGGTAAAATTCCCCTTGCTTTCGCCTTAATTAAGATGTCGTTAAATAAGGCGAATTTTAGCATTTCATGAAAGTGGTGCCGATCAAGAAATCTGAATTAAAAAATGTATCCCACTGGCAACACTACTCAAGTTTATAAAAATACTTTACACCTGGGTTGCCGGTTTGGCCTCTACTTTCAATTTACAACTTTTATAATTCACATCAGAAATTCCGAAAGAAGAATTTTTACTTTAGGTAATCACGAAACGTCTGTCACTGAATAAAAAATACAATATAATATAGAATTTCTGGTGTTAATGTCAAATTTCAGAACTAAAAAAAGGCCAAATCTTGCAACCCAGCTTTACGCCAGAATTGTCATTTAAAGCTATTTAACTATCTCATTTAACTTATTCCGTTACGATTTATATTTATTTTCTGAAGAAATTTCTGGTTCGAATCGAAATATTTTCCTTTGGTACCAGTCAAATGACCGGTTGTTGGTATATGTAGTGTTAACTCACATATTGTCGCAGGGTTGCCAGTTTGGCCTACATTGTTATTTCAAAATTTCAAATTCATACCGGAAATTTTGAAAGAAGAATCTTTACTTTAAGTAATTATAAAATTTCAGTCATTATATAAAGCAAAAAATACTATTTCTTATTTCTTCAGAAGTTCGGATTTTCTAAATACAAATGGAGGCTAAATTGGCAACCATGTAGGGGAGGTATGATACACTTTTTTTTTTACTAATTTTTTACAACCCTTAGAAAGCTATTTTTTAAAAAAATTTCGTGTTTTCTTAAAAATTGACCTTTTATTCATTTATTAAAAATATTGTGAATTTAAAGAACAGTCATTTAAAAAAGATATCCCAATTATTTTGAATGGTTACTATTGCGTCAAATCTCCCCATTACTGGGAAGGATTGATACACTAGCAAAAGAGGTTTGATACATAGTTATGTAAATTGAATAAAAAAATCAGGTAATTCAATGTATGCGTCATACTTTTTTTATGATAAATCTTGAAATATTTAAGTAAAATTTAAAACGAAATGACATTGACATATTTTTGTTTCAGAAAAGTTTTTTACAAAAATATTTAAACTATAGCTATTATTTAAACAATCCTATTAACACACTTTTTAGAAAATAAATAATGGAAAGAAAACCTTAGAGATCTCGTTGCAAGAAGAAATGAAGTGAACATTGCTGATTTGCAAACAAGTTAACATAAATTCAGCAGATTAAAGATTCCTTTAACTCTTTCAGGGGCAAAGCATTTTCAATGCTAAAGTGTTGAATAAATGTATGGCACCGGAATTTACCAACAAATTTAATTACAAATAAGAAAAGTGATATATTTCACTTTCATATTAAATGTAAAATATTTTACCAAAATGCTGGTGCCAATGTACAGTTTGGGAATTAAAATTAAGTGGTTTCATAAACATACCATACCCCTGAAATGGTTAAAAGAAAAACTAATAACTCTATCATTTTGATAAGTAAAATCGGATAGATTTAATGTTTTTTCAATTTGCCCTTCGTCAATTATAGAAACAGTTTCCCTTTCAAGCCATTTAAACTTTTTTCCTTCCACATGACGAGCAAAGAGAACTAACCATCTATCATCGCACTGCTTTTCTATGTAACCTACATAATGTCTATGAATAGTATCTTTGTTCTCCCTTACCAATTTCAGTAGCTCTTGCTGTAAAAAAAATAATGAATATTATACTCCTATATTAATTTAAAAGTAAAAAACAAAAACAAAAAAACTATTAAATTTTAAATATACAAGTGTATTATTTCTCCCCAGCACTAATGTAACATTTCTCCCTATCATGCCTTATTGGATTTTCAATCACTTTGTATAAATGCAGTTGCAAAATGCCAATCTGCTTTCTCGTAAAAGTCACCCTAACAATGTGCTTTACAAATAAAAAATAATTACAAAATATTATCTTCACTATAATAAGAGTTATGGAAGAAAATCAGTACTTGAAAAAAAATACATTGACATTCCAAAAATCTTCAAAATTTAAAGAAAAAAAGTTGTCAGTTCTTCACTGATTAGTCCAGCTAAGGATGGCCTCTGCTAATAAAAGAAGCCTTTACATCTGTTACAATGGCTGTTAATGCCATTTGTTGAGAAAAATTGTCAATGTATCAACCGTTCCTATGTATCAAACCTCCCCTACCTCCCCTAGTGTCGTAGCAAATCAGTTCTTAAAATATATGAAATCTGAAAAATTCGCGCAAGAACATTAAATATTCTGTAAATCTATGTTTGCAAATGCATGAATTTGAAATATTTATTAAACTAATCTTAGTTTAAAACAACAGCGAGATTACTTCGTCTGAGAATTCGGGAGAAAAGTTCACAAAGTCACTTTAATATTATTAAATTTACTGTTGCAGTTTCTGTGAATTTAATTGAATATAGATATAAATAAATGTAATTTAAATAGGACGTTCCGTGTCTGTTGATGCTATATAAATTTGCTCTCTGCTGTTCGCAGTGCATTTAAACAAAACTAATGAAATGAATAAAATAAGAAAATAATCCTTCTTTTATTTAGGAAAAATTAAACATAAGATGATTTTATTAATCATCCCATCTGCCATTATTTGAATAAATCGTTAGGGCAAGTGCAAAAGCATAGCTGCCAAACTTCTTTTTTTAACCCTTAAATGCATAGTGATGCATATCTGCATCACTTTTTATTTGACTCTTAGCAACCACTATATTTATTTAGAAATATTAATCCTGTAAAAAGTACAAAAACGCTACTAAGCAAATTTAAAAATCTATATTAAAATTTCTGGTATCTAATCTTTAATATAAAAATAAAAAAGACAATTATAAAAGAATATTGCAATTCATGCATTTAAGTGTTAAGATTTACAAAATAAAGAATTATATAAAATAAAGTATTTAGATTCATATCATATTTATTAAAATATTTACTAATTTGCAATATTTTAGTTTCTACTTGTATTGCAGATGCGCGACATAAGAAAAGGTTGAGGTATTATACAAAAAATGCATCTCTGATTTTTTTTCATTATTTTTCCTGTGTAATAAACTTTTCTGAGAATCGTATATAATTTTTCGAAACAAATTAAAAAATCATGCATTTAAGTGTTAAAATAAATTTTGTATAAAAAAAAGAAGTTTCCTATTTTAATTATAATTAGCCCTTTGTACTCTGTTGTCGCCACTGCGGCGACATCATCTTTTTTTTTTTTTGCGAAATTTGTTTTCGGCACCAGCAATAAAGAAAAATAAAATTTGCTTTATTTAATTAGACCATTTTTGGAATTGTGTACTTGAAGGAAACTTCTTTATAAAAAGTGGTGCAGACCGAATAAAATTTGTGTAAGAGACGCCGGAGTCCAAAGGTTACTATAAGAAATCCATAAAAATATAAAACTTTGTTTTATCTTCAAAATGTCTGAAGATAATCGATTAAAAAAAGTTACGAAAGTTGATAGCTATAATTTTTTTTTTACTAAATTTACGGTGGTAATTGATTAAAAACATATAAAAAGTTTGGAAAGTATATTTTTGCGCATGCCCTAATGATTCATTCGAATAGCATAGCTGCCAACTTTTACGCTTTTTTCCTAGCACTAAAATTTAATAGAGATTTTAGTCTTATCCAATCGTGAGATTTTGACGACTGTATAAGACAATTTTTACTATAAAATTTTAGCGGTAAGAAAAAAGCGTAAAAGTTGGAAGCTATGGAATAGTAAAATGATTCATTCTGCTCATCACTAATCCATGCATCTAAAAATATTCTATACCAATAACAAAGTTACCAGATCATTTTATTTTTAAATACCACTTTTTCTGGATAGCAAGGTATTCAAATGCCCTGACCGTAGCATCACTGTAGTGATTGGGTGACTAAGCCGAGTATCAGCACCCGAGTTATCCGTCTCTGGGGCAAAGTACACTTCCATTAGTAAAGTACAGAAATTATTAAATTACTCCAAAATTTATAACCAGATTTATTTTGAAATATTTAAAAGGTTTTCTTCAATAAAGGGAAAATTTTTATTCCAAAAATTTGGTGGCAATTTGGTGACAATGTGATATTTAGGCATTAGAATTAAGTAATGCACAAATGATCACCTCCTTTCAATGGGTTAACGCTATTTATCGATAGTAATCTCCGACATTTTTAATATAAGAATTTATGCGATAAATAATGCTAAGATTATTATTCCGAAATAGTGCAGGCAATTGATCAGCTGGCGTGGGGTTTGATTACCCCTACTGAAGTAGTTTTCAGAGAGAAATTGTTTTTTTTAGAAAAAAATTAAATTACAGAAACACTTTTGTAATTAGCAATATCAATTTACAATTCGCTGACCTAAATATACACGTGCCTTATACTGGATCTATAATAATGATTTAAACTTTTCTTTCCGTGACGCATTATTTACTTATTATTGAGTGATTTGTTAAACTAATATCGGCTTCAATTTCAGAGGATGAACTTTTTTATTTCTGGATTTAGTTGAAAAATAACTGCTGCCACAAGAAATTGAGTAAGATCCTTGAGCAGAAGATGTAAAGCTTCTAAATAATTCAATATCATTACAAATAATTTATGAAATAAAGACACATCTTTGTACATTATTTCCTTGGTCATCTTCGTTATGAACATAGCAATAACATAAAGTAAAAAATGCAACTTTAATAACATTTTTCTCACGTCCTTCGAAAATACTACGATGTTAGATATGTCCAAAGGAATACGAAGGCAAGATTTAATACTTTATTTAAATTTTCTCTTGAATATCCCTCATTTGAATAGTCCAAAAGAAACTATATTTCTTCCTAACAACTTCACTACGGCATGTTTTCGTCTTTTTAGCAGTAAGCCTTGCTTATGAACATAGCATGTTGTATTATATTTACAGAATGAGTTCTTACACTCCTGTTTGTATTACAAATGGATATACAGGATGGTTCAAGAGGTCATGTCCAAACGGCACATGTGGATGTGTTAGGTCATGGCGGGAAAGAATTACATAGGGAGTAGGGGTCGGAAACGTCACCATGACGGTGCAATTGCATCGTGAATGATGCATCAGTTGATTAATGATAGGGATATATTCACATATAAATTGGTAAGGCAATAACATTTAACACTAGAACGCCCAGAAATTTTAATCAAGTTTCACAAAAATATTTGACACCAGAATTTTTATTTAAAATTATTTGAATTATTTATTTAACTTAAATCTGCGCAGCTTAAGTTGAACTTATTTTATGAAAGAATTTCTGGTTCCAGTTGGCATTTAATCATATGGTCGGAGTCGGATAGACTCCTTCCGGGCGTTCTAGTGTTAACCCTAGATCTACCGGGAATTTTATTCAAGTTTTAATAAAACGTTCTACACCAGAATTTTTATTTAAAACTATTTAACTTATTTATTTACCTTATTTTTGTCTGGTTTATATACTTAGTTTATTTTAAAGAAATTTCTGGTTTGAATGAATATTTTGTATGTACCTGTCGGGTCCAATGGACCCGTCTGGTAGACGGAGGGTTAAATTGACATTTTAAAATAAAATAAATGCAAATTAATTAAAATTAAGAGTAATTACATGAATAATAAGATTTAAACTGTTAACGTGAGAACAAAATTAACATTACTTTACATAATTATGTCTAAATAATACTAGTCAAGTGTAATTGAGCTTGCTTGCTTTCCGTTCGAATGTTTTTCACAGAGAGTGATCGGGTAAGGGGGTCAATGCTCCCGAGTATGCAAGATCCCCTCACACACATCTTATAATTTTCATTCGGCTAGCTCTGAGCGTGGGAGGTTTTGAGATATGCGGTAATGTGTTTACAGATGTTTTTGAAGTGGGTGGTAGAAATTTTTTATTTCAGTTGAGAGAGGCCAGACAGCAAACCTCTCACCCTTTGTGAGATAAACTTCGCTTTTAGACACTTAACTTTAACTGTGGAGTAATAAATTTGGCACAAACGGGATTAGAGACGACACTAGTAATCCACAAAGCTATCTGATACAGATATTTTTCTGAGGATAGGAGACACGGGTCTGGCGTTACTTTAATATTTAAATTAGATATTTTACGTCAGAGGGCGGAAAAAAGTTTCACCAAATGGTGCAAGGGACGACCTATGATTTGGTGCGGATGTGATGATTAGTATACCCCCCCCCCCCTTTTAAAAGGTTTTGAAATATAAGAAAATAAGAATAAGTGAAGGAAGAAATCTAGAGTTCGGTGTGTTAAGTAGTTTCTGAAAGCTAGTCAATTCCCCCGTTCGAGGTCGAGCTCAACTCTAAAATGCGAGTCATAGGGAGCAGCTGTATAGGCCGAATATTTTATCTTTGACCGTCTGAATTTTCTGGAAAATCTTTTGTGGAAAAGATTTCGTCACTGAAGAGGAACTGGAACTCCTTAATGGAATGGAAAGCAAGTTTTCGGAGTGGAGTTTTAAAATCCTTAGCTTGTTATGTCGTCAACTCCTGGGATGATGCCCTTCTCTTGGTGGTTTCCCTTTTGAGAATGTTGTCGGAAACCAGAAAATTTTGAATATACCGGGGCAGTCCAGATCGAGAAGTGATTTACGCAGTTTCGAAACCGCATGGTGTTACAAAGACGAGCTGTGGAGATAAAGGATGAAGAGCATGTGCCGGAACGCCGAGATAGTTCTGGAGCCGTATGATGTTATAAAGAAGAGCCGTGGTGAACACGATTGATGAACATGTACCGGACGCCGAAGTTCGTATCCTAGTTCTCAGTGTGCTCGTCGTTTAAAAGGAATAACAAACACTAGAAACGATTGTAGAAATCTACAAGGTCTGAATTCGTGAAAGTAGTTTTGACGAATGTCCAGTTCTGGTGTATATATCATGGGATTCATTCCTTGAAGAGATTAGTGAGTGAAATTTAATTTAAATGTACTATTTATATAGTAAATCAAATAAATAATTTGATAAAAGTGTAAACTTGTAATAATAATAATAATGTTTAGATAATTTGCGAAGGATAAAATCTTTTAGGGGATCTTCTACTTGTCTTAATTTTATACATGTAAATGAGAAAAGATAATAATATTAATTCTTATCAATAATTACGAATACATACATAAATATCTGTGAAATTTATATAGGAGATTATAAGTGAAATAATTTGTATAATTATCCTATGATTTAAATGATGGTGTTTATTTATAAATGAAGAATTAAATTGATTGATACATTAATTTCCTTGAATAAACTAAGTATTTTTTTAAAATTTAATTAATTTTATTGACTTGATTGTCCCTTTCAATTTTCTTAACGTAAAACTCTTTACTTAGTGTGAGCATTTACAAAATTCAAAGTAGTCTTAAATATATTGATTTACGGCAGGGGTGGCCAACTGTGGCACGCCTTATACCGCTAAAATTTTACAGAAAAATTCGACTTGTTGAATCGCAGAGATTGGATGATTAGATAAGGCAATGATTGCTATAAAATTTTAGTGGTGTCGAGCGTGCTACAGTTGGCCACCCCTGATTTACGGTAATATACCTTAAAATGTTGTGGGATTGTTAATTTAAAAATTTATCTATAATTTGAAAATTTAGTGGGATAATTGTTAACAAGGATAAGTAAAATAATAATAATAATAAGTTTATAACAAACACAACGCAAATTTTTCACAAGGTAGAGGAATAATTTATACGATCATGAAGTTTCATTTAGAGCTTGACATTCATATTTATTGCTTGATTTCTTCCATCTTCTTTAAAATAATTTCCTTTGAATTAATGTTATATTTGACTTAAAATTAGTCAAGTTTAAATGTTTATTTGATAAATACTATTTATAAAACCTATTGTTGCAATATTATGTTATGTCAGATCTCATAGGAACAGTTGGATCAGTTAATTATCCTGATTGTCTTAATTATGATAGTGGCTTTTAAATTTATTACTCTTAA